>SJYV01018322.1:231258-385982 GCA_006410875.1 Neotragus pygmaeus
GCAGTTCCGTGGAGGGGGAGGGGACGGCGCGGGCGGTCCTGAAGCGGATGGGGGCAGGGCCCGGCACGGACGCCGCGCCTTTGCACCTGCAGTACCTCCCCTCCCCCGCGGTCGGTCCTCCCGGGACCCGGCCGCCCTCCTCGGGTTGGCCGCCCCCGCCCTCCGGCGCTTCTGCAGCCGAGCGGGCGCGGCGGGCGGCGCGGGGTGGGGCACGCGGAGCTCCCAGCCTAGGCCCTCGGCCGAGCCGGCCTCGGTGTCCCCACTTCCTGCCACTCCCTGCGGGCCGAGCGGCCTGGGACGGCCCCGGTGCCCCTGGGAGTCCTGAACTCCGGGCCCCACTGACCCTCCTCTCTTGGCCGCCGCTCGCTCATTCCGAGGCAGGACAATGGGGGACATCGCGCGTTTGCGTACCGAGTCAGCCTAGCGGGCAAGGAGGGGATACCCCGCGAGCAGAGGCCAAGGGCCAGCCGGCAGGAACCTTCGCCGGGATCGCAGCCCAGCGCCCTACCCAGGCGGACCCCGGGGCCCTGCCATCGCGAGCCTCCCCTGCGCCGCTCTCGGCTCTTTCGCGTCGAAAACAAAGACTAATCCGATACCCTCGCCCTGCCTCCCAGAGGAGGGGGAACCCGCGCGTCGCGGAGGGTAACCGAGGAGGACAGGGTTCAGGAGGCGCTCGGACAGCCCCCGAGGGGTCAAGCCCTATAACCCATCGCAAAGACTTTGAAAAGTCACCCCGGGCAGTTTTCCAGCCAGGGGGCAAGGGGCAAGGCATAAGAGTATTTCTAAGTCGCCGAACTGCCCGTTCTCTCTGCTGCTTTTTTCCTCTCACCTGTTGTGCAGGCCAAGTTGAAATTCCAGGTTAGATTAATTCAGCTCCACCCATCTGGCCACACTGCCAGGCTGGTCCCCGAAGCTACCTTCCACCTACCTGGGTTGCTGGGGAGAAGAGTGGGTCTCTAACACAACACACACACACACACACACACACACACACACAAACACAGGCAAGTCCTGGCAGAAACATCCACGGGAGGACTGGCCTGACCAGTTTGGGCGGTGTTCACCGAGCCAGGTACCTGGCAGGCGTCACCACTGGGCTGAAGCTAACAACTCAGCCAGAACTGGAAAAAGAGCATTCGGCCGCTTATTTAGAAGAAGAAAAAAGTAATTGATCTCAAGCAGCGCTGTCCAGAAAGCCTTAGGCGGTAGGAGAAGCCCGCGTTCTGTCTGGAACTTCCCTCCCCACAGACCTGATTTTGACAGCCTCCTCGAGGGGCCAGGTTGTCAGCTGTGGGGAGGGTGGTGAACACGGCTGCAATACCTACTTCCTACTCTGGCCTTTGAAAGTAGGAAAAAAGTTCTGTTCAGGGAAGTTAAGACTGGAACTGAGAAGAGATACCAGTGGAGTGTAATCTCCAGTCAAACAGAACAGTTCGTGGACTTGTAATTGTCTTTAATGTAATGAATGTTTAATGTTTTAAATATTTTGTTTTTAGTAAAAATTATATATATTAAAGAAAACACAGGAAATAGAAAACTAGAAGACAAAAATAACCTCAATACAACATTTAACCGTTTGCTATATTTCCGTCTAGCATTTTCTAGTCTTGAGAGTATTTCCTTTTTTTAAAAGGTGGCTGCACTCACACTGGTTATGCAATTTGTTGTCCACTTTTTACTTAACGTTATATTGTAAATGTTTCCCTATTTGATAAACAGTCTCCAGATGGTGTGACAATAAAGAAGGTGGCGAACTGTGGGTTCCAGACCTGGCTCTGGCACGTAATAGCAGAGTGACCTTGGACTCATCAACTCTGAAGGAATCCATATAAAATACTTAACACAGTTAAATCCGTATAACATTGTTAAATCCGTATAACAACCTTGTGAGGTAAGTGCTATCTTGAAACCCACTTTACAGGTAAGGAAGTAGATTAATTTGCTCAAGGTCACTCAGCTAGTGAATTGTAGACAGAGTTTGAGCCCAACGTGACATCTTTCCTCTTGTTTTCTATCTTGGTGAATGGCACCAGCAATTCACTGTGCCAGTTCACTCTCCACCAGCTGTATATGGAAGAGGCATTTCATGAAATCCTCTGGCTTAGGTAACAAGGTGGATGAGGGCCCCACTCACCAAGACAGAGTACAGGAGGCACCCGGGACATCTGTGTGGTGCTGAGGAGGCTAGGCCCGGGCTCGAAACACACGTGGGCCCCAAGAGGGAGCAGCTCAGGAGGCCTCCCGTTTGGAGGAGTGGGCATGAAGAGTGAGAGGGAAAGGCAGCCAGCCCAGAGCCCTGGCAAACGTGAGCTCGTGAGGGACAGCAGCCGACGAGAGGCCAGCAAAGAAAGGAGACAGAGGCGCAACCAGAGAGGTGGGAGGGAAACCGGCCGCCCACCAGACAAGCTCCCAGTCTCCCTCTGGAATCTTCTATTTGAGCAGTCTTGTCGCTCCTTCCGTCTGCCTAACGCTTCCCACTTTAACCCCTTTCCAGTTTCTCCTTCTACCTGCCAAATTCCCATTCATTCTGCAAGTCTCTGCATAAATGCCAGTTCTTACAGGAAACGGCTTCCGGCTCCTCAGACTCCGAGTCCAACCCACTCTCCCTCCCCAGAAGTTTGACGCTGCCTCCTTAGAAACAGTTATCTTACCTGTATTGTAATCGTTTGCACATTTCCCTCCTAGTTACTATGAGCCCTTGGAGGGTTGGGACCTTGTCTTTTCACTGTTGTAACCCTAAACCTAGACAATCAATATGTGTTCAATGCAGAAAGGAGGTCAGGAGAACCTGATGAATGAAATATCCTGGTAACACCCACAGGCTTCCGAGGTTTATTCCTGCTTGCTTTCCTACCTGCAGGAACCCTTCAGGGCCCCCTAAGATAAAAATCCAAATTCCTCGGGCCCTGCCTACCCAGGGCTGCAGCCTCCTGTGCTGCTGGGTTATTCCTACTAGATCAGCGCTCAGGGCAGTAGAGCAGCTGGGACCGGCGTGGAGGTGGCTGGAGAGCCTTTCCGTCTCCAGGCAGCCTAGAAGCTAAGTGCGGTCCCTGATGCGCAGCGTCACCGACAGCTGGGCACTTGCTAGAAATGCCAGCTCTTGGACCCCACCCTAAACCTACTCAGGCAGAAACTCTGGGGGTGGGGCGCAGCGCTCTGTTTTAACAAGCCCTTCAGGTGTTGCACCTCGACTTTGTGAAGCGGACGAGAAGCTACTTCAGCACCTAGGCGCCGGCCAAGATCTCGCCGGAGGCGCCTAGAGGAGGCGGACCCAAGGAGGCTCCATTTATAAACCGGCTTGGCGGGCCCCACCCCAGGGGCCGAGGGCTGAGCCTTTTAGGCAATCGCTCAGATATGGTCAGGACCTGGTTGCGCCGCTGGCCCGAGGGCTAGAAAGGGAATTACGGTCTGGAGAGGGAAAAGCCTAAAGGACTGCTGGCACTACATAATTGGCAGGAGGCGTTTCGCTGGAGGGGGATGGAGGTGGGGCTGGGGAATAAGTAGGGCTTCCACTGATGAACTGAACTTAATTCAGCACTGAGCAAAGGGCACAAGAGGTATAATTGGATGTGTGCGCGTGGTTCTTCCGGAAGTCATTGCGTGGAAGCGCCACTGCTGGGTGTTTGCCCAACCAGCAAATGACTGAATGTGACTGACCTCCTCTGAGGCATTTGACACCACTCCTTCCCTTTTAGGTAATAAGCAATTTGTCCTATTTGAAGAATGAGCTTTGTATTATGGGCCCTTTTGCAGAAATGTAAATACACTCCAATCTCCACACTTTAGATTGGTTTTAAAGACTGAAGGCGCTGGGAAGTTCATTTTATGTTTCTTCTTTGGTCATGTGTTGGTTAAAAACATTATCAACTTACATTTGCATAGAGCTTTCCTTTCCATACCCTTTCTCAGTCTGTTTGAAGAGTATACCAAATGTGTAAATGTCACTTTCCTTCTCTTTCTATGACATAGTTATTATTGTTATGTGTGTGTTGTATTCACTCAGTCTTATCTGACCCTTTGCAACCCTATAGACTGTAGCCCACCAGGCTCCTCTGTCCATGGAATTCTCCAGGCAAAAATACTGGAGTGGGTAGCCATTCCTTTCACCAGAGGATCTTCCCGACCCAGGGATCCAACCCTAGTCTCCTAAATTGCAGGCAGATACTTTACTATCTGAGCTACCAGAGAAGCCGGTTGTTACTATAACCGTTTTCAGATAAGGGAACTAGGCCTCAAAGAGGTAATTTTTCCAAGGTCATCCACTACTAAATGGCAGAATTAGGCCTACAGTCTGGGACCTTTGAAATTAACCTACTGGTGCTAGGGCTATTCCGGGGGAAGAAACTGGCATTTTATTCTTGGTGAAAGGGAGTTTTGTTAGTGGATTGCTTTTTAGATGTGCACTAGTTAGTGTGACATATGTAGAGTATCTAGACTATGCCTTTGGACAACTCAGCAAATGCTTTCGTGTTTTTTTTAATTAATTAATGGCTGCACTGGGTCTTCACTGCTTTGTGCATGCTTTCTCTAGTTGTGGGGCCTACTCTTGGTTTCAGGGCACGGGCTTCTCATTTCATGGCATCTCTTGTTGCAGAGTACAAGCTCTAGAGCGTGGGCTCAGGGGTGCATGGGCTTAGCTGCCACACGACATGTGGAATCTTCCTGGACCAAGAATCGAACCCGTGTTCCCTGCATTGGCAGGCGAACTCTTATCCACTGTGCCACCAGGGAAACCCTGCTTTTGTATTTTACAGCTATTTCAGTGACTTCATTTTGAATTTAGGTTCAGTCAAATAGACTCCTTGTCCTCCTCTTACAAGGGACATGCAAGGGTCCCCTTCATAATGGAAAAGAGATTAAATAACCTAAAAATATTCCAGCCTAAGGGAACTGGGCAGGAGAATGGGAACTTTGATTGACTCAGAGACTTAAGATGCTGAATACCCAACAGGAATAAAGGCCTCGGTGCCCCCAAACCTTGGTTTGACTGCATGTATCAATCAGGATCAGTTAGGTTGTGGTAGAGTAACAAGCAATCCCCAGTTCTCACTGGTCTGACACAGTTTTCTGTCTCCATCATGAAATACATCTTCTGGAGATCAACAGGAGCTCTGTTTTCCATAGCCACTTAGGGACTCTGGCTGCTGCAACTAGACGTGCTGCCTCCTCAACTCAGAAGGCAGGAAATGAGGGTGGGGCAAATTGAGCGTGAACTCTTAAAGCACTTACCTGGAAGTAACATAGATCACTTTTGCTCTGATTTCATTGGCCAAAGCAAGTCACAAGGGAGCAGGGGAATGCCATAGATGCAATGCTTTCATGTGCCTGGAAGGAGAAGCAGAAATACTTGGTTAATAACACTAATAGCCAATACATGGGAAAAGTATGTGTGCGATGTGTGAGCTAGATGTGTGTGCCTTTGAGGTATGTGTTAATGAAATGAGTGCTGCCCATTTCTAGAGCATTTCTGCCTTCTAGGGACATATATTTGAGATTTCCACTCTAATGGTTTGTCATTCCTCCCACTACGCATGTTCAGAGACTTAGGCTAGGTGAAAGAAACCTGAGGTTGAGGGAAGCATGGTGGGAGAGGTAAGTGACAGTGGGGCAAACTCAGTAGAAATTAGTGTGTAAATAGAAAAAGAATCCAGAAAAGGAAGAGATTCAGGGTATATGTGTCATTAAGGGCCTGCCTCATAAAGAAAACTACTAAGACAGCATAGCTTTAGCAGAAGCATTTCCTGCTTCTTGACATTCACTCCCCCTCATCCTTCCTGGCTAAACTCAGGTGGCACTCCAGGAAGCCTTTGATCTTTCAAGATTGAGCCCACCGATCACATCATGAGTCAGTCTGTCCCATCCACATTGCAGTGGACAGGGACCATATCCTGCCCAGTGCCAGCTGCAGTCTGGGATCTTGGAACAGAGGCAGAGAAATGAGCTGGAAGGCCGTTGCAGGATCCCAGGTGACAAAAAAACAATGGTCTCCCTTAGGGTAGTGGGAGTGGGGTAAAGAGAAGTGTGTATAGGAGAGATTTAGGGAATCAAGTAACAGGAAGGGACTGATTGGAGGAGAGGTGGCAAGGAAGTTTGTGGAAGAGTAGCAGGGTAGACGGTAGCATCAAGGGGCCCAGAGGAGGAGCAGGTTGCTACATCAGGTCAGCAAAGACATGTTCCATTTGGGGCCCCTGTGGGACTAGTCCACCGAGAGACCTGGAAGCAGTGCACACAGGGGCCAGGGTTCAGGAGTAGAGAGTGGCTGCACCCAGCTCCTAGACCTACCTCTTGGTTAAATGTCAACATCGAATCCTCGAACAGGGGAGGAAGCCACAGAATATATATGTGGTATAAAAATCACGAAATTCCTGAACTGCAGATCCTGAGAATCTAGTTAGAGAAGAGCAAAGGTTTCACAGAAGGAGCTGAGCTGGCTCAACTTCCACCAGTTTGTCTCATTAACTATTTCTGTATGTTCCTCCCATCCCACTTCCTGCTGAGCAGGGGCCTACTTGTCCCATTTGAGACCTGAACTTGATATCAACTCCTTTTGTCCTTGAGACACCCCTTCCCCAAATCCTCTTATGGTTGAAGGTCAAGCCCCATTTGCTCGAACTGTGCAATGCAGGGGGACAAATCCTCAAAACCCCTACCAGAGAACACATTCTTCCCACTCAGCCATTGCAATTCATAGGTGCTCTAAAGATTGAGAAGCTCTGCCTTATTAATAGAAGTCTGCAAGGACTAGGGATAAGAAGGTTAGAGAGAAAAAGGACATAGGTGTCCCTCAAGCTGGGCAAGGCATTCTTTGAAACACCTGCACTAATGGATCCAGTCATTCCAGGTCACTCTAGCCTCGTTCCTGGGGAGCTATTCTGTGTTCCTAACATTGCACTATTTATCTGCTAAACCAGGCAGGGGGTTATCGGCTTATGTCTCAGTCTTCTTGCCAATCTCTAGGACTGTCCTAACGGTGGCATGACTAGGTCATCACCTACATCCACCTGATGATATTCAGCCATCTCAAACCACAATAAAACTTGAATTTGAATATCCAGCCTTTGGAAAGCAATCAAATTATTTATAGTGACTCAAAAGCCTGTAAGAGAGAAAATGAACATTAAGGCAAAAGAACCCACAGGGAACAAACAGATTGCCCATTCAGACAGGGATGTGCAGCGGGTGGAGGACACCTGAGTGAGGCAGTGGTGGGCACTCAACAGGGCCTGCCCAGAACCACAGGCCCAAGAGGAGCCTCAGAGCTGCTGGAAAAGGGAGGAAGAAGAACAATTCAGTTCAGGAAGTGTGGACACACCCCCCATCCCCACCCCAGAGGCCTGGCTTAGAGCACAGATTTACAAGCAGATGCTGATCTCTGTAGAAAAGTCAATGAATAGGGTTTCTGGAGCACATCTCTGGTGCCTCTTGGCTGTGAGAGCCCTCTTTGGACACAGGCAGGTAAATTCCTTCATGTGTATGCCAGAGATGCCAGGTTTATCTACTGTTTTCTGTGGGCTCTCCTGGGAGTTGGGCTCCAGTATCAACACCAAAAGGAAACCTCAGGATTAGGGTTGCCAGATTTAGCAAATAAAAATACACAGCATCCGGTTAAATTCAAAAGTCAGAAACAACAAGTAAGTTATACATATTACATGCCAGAGCAACTCTACCCAGGATTAGTCTGTACTCAAGGCATGGGACCAGCGGAGTGGGGAGTGTAGAGGTATAGGGGTTGGCCTGAAAGAAAGTTTCTACCTGAGGCCCAGTTTCTATCCTAAGACCCATCCTGTTTTTTAATACAGAGTGGAAATGGGCTTTTGTTAGTTTTGGGGTGGGGCAGTCTTAGTTTGCTTTTTTAAAGTTTTTTCCTACAAAGTAGGAACTACCAACATGTTTTTTTTACAAGTATTTGTGAGATGGTTCAAGGAATGTATACCATTAAAGTAGTTTTGATACTTCCAAGTCTGGTTCTTACAGGAGATGGACTGTTTCTTGTGTGAAAGAGTCATCCCCATGAACTGTAGCCCACCAGACTCCTCTGTCCATGGAATTCTCCAGGCGAGAATATTGAGTATGTAGCCATTCTCTTCTCCAGGGGATCTTCCCCACCCAGGGATCGAACCCAGGTCTCCCGAATTGGAGGCAGATTCTTTGCTATCTGAGCCACCAAGGAATCCCGGGCTGCTTCTTAGTCTAGGCTAATAAAATCCTGCTTAACCAGAAAAATTGCTCTTACTTAAGCAGGCATTTATTCATTGAGACCTGTAGCAGAAAAATGGAACTATTTACCTGATCAAGCAGTCAAAAAGTATTTCTAAGCATAAAATCAGTGACTCCTGCATGTCAACAACCCAAGTTAAATTATAACCTCAGGGAAAATACTTACAAAACAAATGAAAAGAAAAAATGTTATAGTGTTGATATATAATAAGACACCCACAAGGATAGGGAGAAGGCAACACCCACAAAAGAAGAAATGCGAATGACCGGCAAAGATATAAAAAGCCCAGCACCATTAATTATAGCAAACTGACAGATCACAAGATGAAAATACATTTGACCCTTGAAAATACACGAGGTTTGAATGAAGCAAGTCCACTTAACCTATGTTTTTTTCAGTAGTAAGTACTATAGTTTGGGGCTTCCCTAGTGGTTCAGCAGTAAAGAATCTGCTTGCAATGCAGGAGATATAGGAGACCCAGGTTCAATCCCTGGGTCAGGAAGACCCCCTGGAGGAGGAAATACCAACTCACACCAGTATTCTTGCCAAGAAAATCCCATGGTTACAGTCCGTGGGGGCACAAAGAGTTGGATACGACTGAGCAACTGAGCGCATACACACACACACACACACACACACACACACACACACACACACACACACACACACACACACGTGCGCGCGCACAAACACACAGTACTATAGTATAGCGCCATCTGTGGTAGGTTGCAAAGAAGGCAATGGCACCCCCCTCCGGTACTCTTGCCTGGAAAATCCCATGGACAGAGGAGCCTGGAAGGCTCCGCGGTCCATGGGGTCGCGAGGAGTCGGACACGACTGAGCTACTTCCCTTTCACTTTTCACTTTCATACACTGGAGAAGGAAATGGTAACCCACTCCAGTGTTCTTGCCTGGAGAATCCCAGGGATGGGAGAGCCTGGTGGGCTTCTGTCTCTGGGGTAGCACAGAGTCAGACACGACTGAAGCGACTTAGCAGCCGCAGTGGGAGGTTGAATCTGAGGATGCAGAACCAAGGATACAGAGGGTTGACTACGCTATATTGTGCTTTTGGACTTCTTACCAGGGTGTCAGTACCCTAACCTCCCCCCGAAGCCCGTGTAGTTCAAAGGTCAACTGTACTCAATTCTGTAAATATTGTTAACAGTTTTCATCCCCAAGATATGCCACTGATGCCACTGATAAACTCACATGCCCTTTGGGAAACAATTTAGCATGCTTATCAATAATCTTCAAAATGTTTACACCCTCTCAATAATCCCACTTCTAGGAAAGTGGGGCAAAAAAATCAAGGTACAAGAGTCTTCATGGAAGGCTTATTTATAACAACAAAATTAGGAACAACCTAAATGTCCCACACTACAAAATGATTAACTCATAAGATATAAGCACAGTATAACATGAAGCAGCTATTATAATTTCATTAACTTAAAAATTAAAATTAAACACAAGTTAATTGTAGAAAAATAAGAATACTCAAATGAGCAAAAAGAAAAATCGAAGAAGAACCTTCATTAGTCCAATATTAATCACTATTAACATTGTGGACTGTATCTTTTAAAAAAATTTTTATATCTTAATATTAAAATAGTGTTTTGAAAGACATTTGAGAACGTTGGAAAATATTTACCATAAAATAATCAGTATATATTGGACTATTGAGAATTTGTAAGTAAATATGCATAAAGATTGGAAGGGAATACATAAAAATATTAACAATGGGCCTCTGGATGATTTTTGGTTTTCATATTTCTAAAATTTCTACAACAAATGGACATTAATCCTATAATTGAGAAATATTGATAGAAAACTATTTCTGTAAAAGGACAAGTGAACCTGCCTGAAAGCAGGTTGTTGAGAGAGCAGGACGCAAACAATGACAATTAACAGAATGGTTTTGACTTTCACACTGGAGTTGCTCTAGAGAACTTAAGGAAGCCGTTGCTGGGCCCTGCTCCCAGAGATTCCAGTGGGATGGGCTGAGCCAGGTCTGGGCTTCATGCCCTTGGCAATATCTAGTCACTCTTGGGTGGGCGTATAATGTGCAGCCAGGCTGGATGCACTTGCATAAGTCATCACAAGTTTCCTCAAGAGTTAGGCCACTGTGGTCTGGTGGAGGAGGAGCTGCCGGTCCTCAGGAGGACCCATGTAGCCTCTCTAGCTGTGTGCATTAGCTGAGTCATTTAACTGCATCTTAATCTGTCTGTAAAATGGGAATATTTAATGCAATATTTGAAGTCTGGCTTCAAGGAAGGAATAAATGAGAAAATGCTGTGTGAAATAGAAAGCATATTAGAATGTGCTCTTTGTGAGAACCTGGAAACTCAGATGATAGCAATTATCTTTGATCAATGAAATATCCTTGGCAACTCGGGAGCTCATGCAAATAGACAGGTTTTTTTCTAAGCTGTATCAGTCTTGTAATTTGATTTGATTCAGAGATCCTATAGACAGGTGTTGTCAAACGTGGATGCCTGGGGCAGTCCTAGCCTGAGGGCTCATGGGCTGTGGACAGTAGCCAATAGATTTGAGTTAGTTCAGACCATTTGGTCAT
Source organism: Neotragus pygmaeus (assembly GCA_006410875.1). Lineage (NCBI taxonomy): Eukaryota > Metazoa > Chordata > Mammalia > Artiodactyla > Bovidae > Neotragus > Neotragus pygmaeus. Next base: position 242,049 of record SJYV01018322.1, read on the forward strand.
CTTGCTTTGAAAGGTGGCTGGCCTCTGGAAGCTAAAATTTTGTTCTCATGAAAATGTGCCTGAACCTTTTATACAAATACCCCAGACTGTCACCTCAAAATAAATGTTCTTATCGAAACCATCTCCTTGGGAGATTATGTGGCTATTGCTTAAATGTCATTAATTCCTCTTTTGAGACTGGTTTTGTCTAAGATATATTATTTTCTGAGTATTTTTCAATCAGTGAATTCATTTGCCATCCTTTAAAGATAAGTTTAACTTTAGAAAGCAGCCAGAAATATTGTTCAGAACCAAACCTGACAAGTAAGAAGGTTTTCAAGCCTAGGTAAGACTATTTTTATGACTCTTAAATTTCTTCTAATTTGCAGGTTCACTGGTGACCCACTCCAATACTCTTGCCTGGAAAATCCCATGGACAGAAGAGCTTGGTAGGCTGCAGTCCATGGGGTCGGGCAGAGTCGGACACGACTGAGCTACTTCACTTTCATTTTTCACTTTCATGCATTGGAGAAGAAAATGGCAACCCATTCTAATGTTCTTGCCTGGAGAGTCCCAGGGATGGGGGAGCCTGGTGGGCTGCTGTCTATGGGGTTACACAGAGTCTGGACACAACTGAAGTGACTTCGCAGCAGCAGCAATCACCATTTATTTGTTAATGAAATCAACTCATTCTCCCTATAGAATGTTACATTCTGGATTTGGCTGCTTGTATCCAGGAGTATTATGTTGTTGTCCTAAATTTAAGGCACTATTTCCGTGTTCAGCTAGTTGGCTGTAGGCCTAGAGAAGGTCTGGAGTTATACCCAGCAGGGTAGTGAATATAAAAGAATTAGAGTTGCTTTTCATAGTGGTACAGTGATAAAGAATCCACCTGCAATGCCGGAGACTTGGGAGATGGGGGTTCAATCCCTGGGTCAGGAAGATCCCCTGAAGGAGGAAATGGCAACCCATTTCAGTATTCTTGCCTGAAAAATACCACACGGTCACAAAGAGTCAGACACGACTGAGTGACTGGGCGTCACACAGAACTGCTTTTCATCATGATGGATCAAGGAATCAAAGGTAGACAAGGGGGGAATGAAGGCAAGAAAAACATTATAGAGAATTTTTTAAAAAGTAGTGGGGTCAGTGGATTAGAGAAACTGAGATATTAGATAGGAGACTATTTGGACAAAAGTAATAAGAGTGGGGTTGAAGAGAAAGATTAGTAGTGCTAAGACCTCAGTGAATGAGAGGGAGTGACTGGGGGATGGGAGATCACTCAACTGTAGAAACAAGGAGATTCAGCTTTTCAAGAAAGATCAACAATAGTTTGAGTGAAGACAGCTTATTTTTTAAGTGAAGCCGTCACTTGTAAGTGTATGTCTGTCTTGCTCTCCAGTGTTGTTCCCAGCACCCTCTACGGCGCAGTCAACAGAGTCTTCTGAGTGGTGAATAGAGCCTGGTTTCTCTACCGGGACCCAGAAACTGACTCAATAGATAAGTCTGAAAAAGGTTTTAAACAAAGCCGCCTGTTTGGGATTAATTTCTAGATTGTATGCTGATTAGAAATCTGTTCCTTTCTTTTGATAAGTATGCTGTGGGTATACCTTACGCATTTGACTAAGGAGAAAATGGTGCAGTTCCTTCCCCTTATTGGGGCTAATACTGGATTTAGTCTCCTAAGACAACACTAATCAGCAACACTGGACAAATCCAGGCAGTTTTGGAATTATTTTTCATGCCAACCCAATCCACAAAACACACAAACGTGGTATTGTCAATAAGGACAATACCCAAAATACTTTTTCACAAAAGAATTTCAAGACACTGACATGAATCCAAATTAAGATTTGCAGATTAGCCAAGGTCCACACCTCGACACACGAATGAATTTGAGAAGCACAGAATTAAGCAGCTCACAGCCAGGACTGAGAGCATTGCCTGTGAGTCAGAACTCCTGAGTTGGTTTTGCTCAGTGGGTAACTAGCTGTGTGGCCTGGGGGACGGAGGGGACTTCACACCTCCCCTCCTTGGTCTTTATCCATCAATGATCTCACACTCTAAAAGCCATCAATCCTAGGAACAATGAAGGAGGACAGGAAGCAAGGAGAGCAAGTTGCTAACAGCAGGCACTCTGCTGGCAGGGCAGTGGAGGGAAAGCGGGGTGCTGCCGAAAGAGCAAAAGAGCAGACTCTGCTGAGACTAAGTCCCTGCTCTGAAGGAGAAAGAAAGCCAGACAGAGCTCAATTGCTCCTGGCAATGCAACTGTTTCCAAGAAGGGAATACACAGGTCATCTGAGGTCAAGTTCAGGGAACGCAGCCAGCCGCCAGGCGGGAAGGAAGCTGCAGTGAATGCCCGCCTGCTCTCCCAGCCCTTCACCTTCTGAACACGGAGTCTCGCGCCAGCCCCTTTGCCAGGGCGCCTCAGGAACCTCGGAGCCTCCTTCCAGACCCCGGCCACCTGGCTCGGGCCTTGCGGACGCAGCCTGTGCTGAGGGCTGGGAGAAGCAGGTGCGAGCACCCCGGTGGTGCCGGCTGGTCGAGTCTTGGCCTCTTGCAGCGCTCTCCAGAAAGCCTTAGAGAGTTCGTCGTCCACTGCTGTCCTCCTCCAGCCTCACGGGCTCCCCTCCCCTAGATACAGGATTCTCTCTTAGCTCCCTGCCTTTGCCATTAGTGTTTACCCCAAAGTCATTCTCATCACAACTTTTGCTCTGAAAATCCTATCATTTAATGTCCAGCTGGAAAGCCACGTGACCCATGAAGCCCCCAGAGCTGGAAGCAGCACTTGTTACCGTCTGTTCTGCATCACAGGTGAGCCATGTTGTCTCGCCCAGGTTTAGAATCGCATCGTATCCACTCCTCACCATGGCATCATGTGACTTCCCTCCTAGCTCTGTGCTGCCCACCTGCCTACACATCTTTGAGGTCCTGCCACCATCACACCCCTCACCTCACCCTTTGAGGCTCAGCTCGGAAACAGACTGGGAGGGACCTGCCAGCTCTCCCCATCTCTCCACCCACAGACATGCTGGCTCCATTTTTGGAGTGGCTACTCAGTGCCCAGAAGTTTATCTCTGGCATTTCTAATCTTTGGAACGTCTCTGCAAAGTAGGTGCAGAGTCTCACTTTCAGAGGTAAGAAAAGAAGCTCTGAGAGGTTAAGAAAATGTCTGAGTTACACTGCTACCTTGTGGCCCAGCAAGGATTAGAACCCAGGCTTGTCTGGCACCGGAACCCAAGCCCTCCTTCCATTCCATGCAACTTCTTCATTCACAGGGCAAATATTTTAAGCGTAAGACTGTTGGGACCTTGAAGATTATCTTTGTTTTCAATGCAGGAAGCCTAAGATGTCATGACTTGCCCAAGGTGACACAGTTTCTTTCTACCTGCTTTCCTCATATCTCCCAGAAACCATCTGTCAGCCGCAGTGGTCCCTAATACCAGGTAACATTCCCTGGGGTCCCCAGTTGCAAGCCATCTGACACAACTGCTTGGCAACAGGGCTCCAAATTAGACAGGAGAGGATGTTGCAACAAGTTCAGAGTCACAGCTGTACATAGTGATAACGTCCCAAACGACAGTCACTTAGCATTTCTTTCTTGTCTGAGGAGGGCTTCATCAGGTTCATAGTAACTTGCTCCTCATTGCAGTTTAGGACCATGATGGAGTCTTCAGCTGCCATCAGTCCAGCAGAGGCCTGGGCTATGGCAAACGTGGGGACCAGGAGAGCGTGGCTTTGTTCAGAGGACAGTGAGTAAAACCATTGAGCTGGCACAGAGAGTTCTTTCATAGAGGCAGGAGAAGAGGAGGTTGGAGGACCTCAAAATCCAGTTAAGGAACCTGGTCATCATCTTATAAGGAGCACCAACATTTCTGAAAAATAAACTTTTCCTTGGGAATAATTTTGGATTTACAGAGAAGTTTCAGAAACGCCACAGAGAATTTCCATATATCCCTTACCCAATTTTCCCTAATGCTATATCTTATAGTGTATGGCACATTTGTCAAAACTCAGAAGCTGACATTGGTGCATTACTATTATTCAAACTCCAGACTTAATTCGGATTTCACTAGTTTTTCCACTAAAATTTTCTTTTCTATTCCACAGTCCTCTCCAGGATACCATTCTGCATTTAGACACCAACCTTTTTAAAGGAGAATATTAACATTATTAAAAGCATTTTAGGAGAACCATCTGACAGCAATGGTCCAGTAAGTGAGATAGGAAGGCATTCTGGAACCTTCGAACTTCTAAATACATCCCACTGCCCAGCATCTGAAGAGGCTTACCACCTTGAAAGTGCAGTAGCCAGGAAGAGGAAACCTGGGCCAATGGAAGCATCTCTGTGACTCTTCAGGGTCCAGGGGGCCAAATATATATTTAGGATACACTTGGGAGTCAAAAAAAGGAAAACTCCTTCTTTGGGAATTCTCTGGCAGTCCAGTAGTTAGGACACCATGCTTTCACTGCTGAGGGCCCAGGTTCGATCCCTGGTTGGAAAGCTAAAAACAGAGAAAGAGAAACACCTGGGAGCCTCTGTCTAGCAGTGCTGCAAGCTAGAAGGTCTTCCTGCCTAGGCACCCAAAGCTGGCTGGTAACCCAGGCAGGTAGCCCAAGAAATGTGCATTTGCCTTCTTTTCTGAAAGTCTAGACTTGTCTCCCTTACAATTCAGTTTGATGTTGTGGAAAGAGAACAGGCTCTAGGATCAGGATGGCCCAGGACTTAAGTCTTGACTCCACCACTTATTCAGTAACTCAGCTCATGTGTGGGTTACTGAACTCTGAGCTTCAGTTTCCTCACTGATAATAACTGGTATATTAAACTTCCTTCATAAGATTATTTAGAGGATTGATTAACATTTACAAGTGTTCAGTAGGGGGCCTGGCATTACAATAGGCATTCAGTATCAATTGGCTCCCTTGACAACAGGAAGGTGAGGGCTGAGCCCATAATTTTCGTGCATATCCTCAAAGTGCTTAACATTTGCAAAGCAATTCATCCATTGATGGTTGTGATATGGAGCTCACAAACCCAAAGACTTCTGAAAGAGCAGATCATGACTCCAACCACAGCATTCCTTTGTTGAGTAAGTCTCTATTAGTCACTCACTAAATATCAATAAATAGGTAACTGCCAGGCTCTGTGCTAAGTGACTAAGACTGTTTGCGTCAAGAATGGCAAAGCCCAGGAGGGAGAGAGACCTTTATTCAGGTCTGATACATAGTCTGACATAGTTTAATAAGCAGAGGGCCCAAGGTACAAAGCCTGGCTACTTGTGTGAGGGGTGAGGGAAGAGCCTCACAGAGTGGAGGAAGAGACTTGGGCCTGGCAGAATAAGTAGGTCTTCCAGTAAAAAAAGAGTGAGGAAAAAGTGAGAAGGAGAGAGAGAGAACTGCACTATGTGGGAAACACAGGTCATATTGTGGAACCTGTGTTAGTCTTGTATGGAATGAGTGGTGGGAAATGAGGTTATCAAAACATGGCAGCTGGAATACTTCTGCACAGGAAGAGCTGTGTGGGGTGGGGCCCGAGACCCAACTGGAAGCTGCTTTTTTAACACATGGTTTAGTTGAGGGGAGGGCTTCCCAGGTGGCTCAGTGGTAAACAATCCACCGGCCAATACAAGAGACACAGGAGACCCAGGTTTGATCCCTGGGTTGGGAAAATCCCCTGGAGGAGGAAATGGCAACCCACTCCAGTATTCTAGCCTGGGAAATCCCATGGACAGAGGAGCCTGGTGGGCTACAGTCCAGGGGATTGCAATAGGTCAGATACGACTGAGCGACTGAGCGCGCGCGCGCGCGCGCGCGCGCACACACACACACACACACACACACACACACACACACACACTTTAGTTGAGGTATCTTGGGTAAGAGATGATTACTGGTAGTAGTGATGGGCAGGGTCTGGGCAGGGAGTGGGCATTCCAGCCACTCCTGGCATGCCCATGCAGAGGAGCCATGTAAGCACCATAACAGAGCAGGTAGAGTGAATGAGTCAACCGAAATATCCACTACACCCGCGACTAGAGAAACAAACCAAGGTGCAGAGAAGATCTACACTATTTCAGAGATGAACAGGTAGACTTTGGTGAAAAAGGAGGGCATGATGATAGTTGGAAGGGGCAAAGATGACTCCAGAGAGTCTGGTGAGTCAACTAGGTGAATGGAGGAGCAGGAGAAGTGGATCTTGTTAGCTCAGGTTGGGGGTGGATGTAGCGTGTGGGTGGGGATGAGATGCTGTCTCATACACACTGAGCAGGATGGATGTCCAGGTCATGATATCCAGAGGTCAATATAGCTGTAGCTTTAGAAGTCCTTTTCCTGCCTGTAATTTGCTTCAAAACCATGTGTTAAAACCAGGTGGGTAGGCTATAAGTGAAACAGAATTGGCTATTAGCAGATAACTGAAGTGGGTGAAAAAGTAAAAATTAGCTCATACTAAGGGAAAAAAAGCTGCCCTGCCATTCATCAGGCTGGGAGGACAGACATCTGCAAGGCTAGCTACAAAGTTACCATGAAACAATATTCCCCCCAAGGGCACGCTGCAGCTAAAGTGTCATAACCACCCCCTCCTTTGTGTGACTACTGCTTTCTGATTCACTGGGAAACCTTGTTCTCTAAAATGATGGATCAGAAATTCTGCTATTTGAAATTTTATCAGTAAAAATGAAACACCCTTCTGTTGCCAGGAGGATCTAAGTCACTTTGACACAGGGAAGCAGTCTTGATTTGCAACCCAGGTTCAAAGCCTCAGATAAGGGGCTTCTGAACACAACATTTCATGTTTAGCTTAACTTTGCACTTCCTAAGGAAATGAACGTGGCTATACTGTGCAGTTCAGACCAGATGTTGACTCCTGCTTTGCTTTGAATCTATCAAAACATGGCTTCTTTAAATTTTACCTAAATTCTATACTTACCCTAAATCCTGTTAACTCTTTGTCTGTTTGGTGAGACACCCCATAGTTTCCCTGGTATGTGGGTTCCTTTGTTTGAGTGAGTTAATAAATCTGATTTTGCCAAAAATACAGGTCTGTTCCCAGTGATCTTAGGCTGACTGATTATGTCATGAGCAACTGGGATACAGGAATTCTCTATACTATTCTATTGTAAATGACCCACGTTTTCCATAACATTTCCAAGTTTTAAAAAAGTCCTCACCTCGTTAGTAGTGTGCATCATGACAGTGTTTGAGGTCTAAGGCAGAATGATGCCCCTCCCCTCAACGTACAGACCCTAATTCCTGGCACCTGTGAATCTTACCTCACTAGCAAAAAGGACTCTGAAGATGTAGGTAAGGCTAAAGACCTTGAGATGGCAGAGTATTCTGGACTATCCAGATGAGCCCAGTGTAATCAAGTAGGCCCTTAAAAGCAAAGAACCTTTCTTGCTTGTGGTCAGAAAGAGATGAGATGGTGGAAGAGTCAGAGGTGCAACACCGCTGGCTTTGAAGAGGAAGGGACCACAAGCCAAGGAATGTGGGCAGTCTCTAGAAGACCAAAAAAGGTAAGAGAACAAGTTCTCCTCTAGAACCTCTAGAAAGGAATGCAGCCATGTAGATAACTTGATTTTAACCCAGTGAGACCCATGTAAGAGTTCTGACCTTCAGAACTGTGATAATAATCTGTACTGCTTTAAATCACCTGGTAATTTGGTATGGCAATAGAAACCAATGCAAGATCACCCAGAAGAATGAGCAGAGATAAGGGATGAGCCAAGGGTGCCTGGGGCAACACCAGCATTTCAGACTAGGGGGGAAAAAAAGGTGAGGCAGTCAAAGAGACAGAAAGGGAAATACCAAGCACTGGAAAGGCCAGAAGAGACCAACAAAGGGAAGTTTCAAGAAGGAGAAAGTGGTCCAGAGACTGAAACTGCCTACTCTTTAGAGTGACAGCTGAAGATTAAGTAGTAGTCTTTCAAAGTATGTTATTTCTTGCTTCATATTCCCAGTGATTCTTGTATTTGTATATAACAAACAACTTTGACCTAAAACTATCACCTTCTCCCTCATGTTAAAAGCCTGAGAGTTTGAGAACTTTCACCTCAATCCACATTATAAACCCATTAAGGTAATTATTCTGGTTCCAGAAGAGCAGGTTTTACCACATGGTAATGATCAGTGCAATGAAATAGAAGAAAACAATAGAATGGAAAAAGACTAGAGATCTCTTCAAGATCTCTTCAAGAGAACATTTCATGCAAAAATGGGCACAATAAAGGACAGAAATGGTATGGACCTAACAGAAGCAGAAGCTATCAAGAAGAGGTGGCAAGAATACACAGAAAAACTGTACAAAAAAGATCTTTGTGACCCAGATAATCACGCTGGTGTGATCAGGCACCTGTAAAGCCAGACATCCTGAAATGTGAAGTCAAGGTGGCCTTACGAAGCATCACTATGAACAAAGATGGTGGAGGTGATGGAATTCCAGTTGAGCTATTTCAAATCCTGAAAGATGATGCTGGGAAGTGCTGCACTCAATATGTCATCAAATTTGGAAAACTCAGCAGTAGCTACAGGACTGAAAAAGGTTAGTTTTCATTCCAATCCCAAAGAAAGGCAATGCCAAAGAATGCTCAAAGTTACCACACAATTGCACTCATCTCACACGCTAGTAAAGTAATGCTCAAAATTCTCCAAGCCAGGCTTCAACAATACATGAACTGTGAACTTCCAGATGTTCAAGCTGGTTTTAGTAAAGGCAGAGGAACCAGAGATCAAATTGCCAGCATCCGCTGGATCATTGAAAAAGCAAGAGAGTTCCAGAAAAACATCTATTTCTGCTTTATTGACTATGCCAAAGCCTTTGACTGCGTGGATCACAATAAACTCTGGAAAATTCTGAAAGAGATGGGAATACCAGACCACCTGACCTGCCTCTTGAGAAATCTGTATGCAGGTCAGGAAGCAACAGTTAGGACTGGACATGGAAAAACAGACTGGTTTCAAATAGGAAAAGGAGTACGTCAAGGCTGTAAATTGTCACTCTGCTTAATCATCGATGCAGAGTACATCATGAGAAACGCTGGGCTGGAAGAACAAGCTGGAATCAAGATTGCCGGGAGAAATATCAATAACCTCAGATATGCAGATGACACCACCCTTATGGCAGAAAGTGAAGAAAAACTAAAGAGCCTCTTGATGAAAGTGAAAGAGGAGAGTGAAAAAGTTGGCTTAAAGCTCAACATTCAGAAAACTAAAATCATGGCATCTGGTCCCATCACTTCATGGCAAATAGCTGGGGAAACAGTGGCTGACTTTATTTTTGGGGGCTCCAAAATCACTGCAGATGGTGACTGCAGCCATGAAATAAAAAGACACTTATTCCTTGAAAGGAAAGTTATAACCAACCTAGACAGCACATTTAAAAGCAAAGACACTTTGCCAACAAAGGTCCATCTAGTCAAGGCTATGGTCTTTCCAACAGTCATGTATAGTTGTGAGAGTTGGACTACAAAGAAAGCTGAGCACCGAAGAATTGAAGCTTTTGAACTATCGTGTTGGAGAAGACTCTTGAGAGTCCCTTGGACTGCAAGGAGATCCAGCTGGTCCATCCTAAAGGAACTCAGTTCTGAATATTCACTGGAAGGACTGATGTTGAAGCTAAAGCCCCAATATTTTGGCTACCTGATGTAAAGAGCTGACTCATTTGAAAAGTCCCTGATGCTGCAAAAGATTGAAGGCAGGAGGAAAAGGAGATGACAGAGGATGAGATGGTTGGATTGCATCACTGACTCAATGGACGAGTTTGAGTTTGAGTAAGTTCTGGGAGTTGGTGATGGACAAGGAAGCCTGGCATGCTGCAGTTCATGCGGTTGCAAAGAGTCAGATGCGACTCAGTGACTGAACTGAACTGAAGCCAGAAAGAAATGTAGCTGTGTTATGTGTTTTATGTGTTAATCCCAGTTACTTGACTCTGGGGGCCTGTCTAATCCAAGACTAAGAACAGCCCACCCAGTCTGGCCTGCCAGTGAAGACCTAATCTCCATATTTAAACACTTCACCCAGACCTACCCCTACCCACATTCTTAAAGTTCCAAACTACTCTTAATTAAAAAATATACTCTCACCAGACCAGCTCAGCTACCAATTTGGAAAATGACAAATTGTTTCAGGTGAGACTGTTGACAGCTTTGATTATTTCAGAGAATATTTACATTCTAAAGGCAATGTTTACAAATGGAAAGAAACACTGTATTTGCAGATTTTCAGACTTTAAGTGTGTAGAAAGGAAAGCATTCTTAAATAATAAGCTCATTAACCTCATCCAGTTTTATCAATCTGGGCCTAACGCCTCGTTCTCACACGGAAGCCTTGGCACAGGACATTTTTCTCTGCCTGGACACTTTATTCTCCAGAGCAGTTGTCACTTTTGTAGGGGATTGTCCCCGATTATGGTGGCTCTTCTGCTATGCTCCCCACAGTGCACCTGCACATCTTTTGAAACGGTCACTACACCTGCACCACTTGGTCCGTGACTATCACCCTCTCCATTAGCTGACAGTTTCTGTGAGGTGAGGATGAGGTCTGCCTTGTGCTGTGTTCACTGATACCTTCCTGGTCTCTAGCATATGGAAGATACTCAAAACATTTGTTGATGATTGAATAAATGAATGAAGGGTGGGAACCTAGTGCTCTTACTCCGGGTTTACAGGTGATTTCTACATTAGTGGCTCCTGGAAACTTAAATAGGAATGAAACATTTGAGCCTCTCAGAGCTCAAATACCAAAACCATTGACTTTCCAAACACACCTAATATCCTGTATTCATCCCTGGTCTTGTCCAAAGCCCGAAGCGGCAAATAAACACACGAACAAGGGGGACACATTTCCAACACGGTGCCAAGACTATTTTTTTTGGCCATGACAATTCAATGGGAGAAAAAGTCATGTTTTCTATAAATAGCGTTGGAATAACTGGATTAGTTCAGTTCAGTCTCTCAGTTGTGTCTGACTTTCCACGACCCCATGAATCGCAGCACGCCAGGCCTCCCTGTTCATCACCATCTCCTGGAGTTCACCCAGACTCACGTCCATTGAGTCCGTGATGCCATCNGGCAAGAATACTGAAGTGGCTTGCCATTCCCTTCTCCTGTGGACCACATTTTGTCAGACCTCTCCACCATGACCTGCCTGTCTTGGGTTGCCCCACAGGCATGGCCTGGTTTCACTGAGTTAGACAAGACTGTGATCCTGGTGTGATTAGATTGACTAGTTTTCTGTGAATATGGTTTCAGTGTGTCTGCCCTCTGATGAACAACTGTTTCCTCCCCAAAGCCTTTATGCCCCCTTTTTAAAATTAGTCACACCTCAGAACACATAGCCAAACATTTGGCCAGTATTACTGTTTTTCACAATATTTTCATTAAACCTTTACTGTGAGCCAAAATCTGTGCTATGGAAATATACTGTTGAATATATTTCTTTAATAAAATTATTTTGTGAATTACTCCATAATGAGAAATGAAAAACAGAGAGAGAAATGTATGCTGTTTATTCTAACTAGAATGAAAGTCTAACAGAGAAAGCGAATGTTATATAAATAATGAGCTGTGAATAAGTCCTTGATGCTACAGTAACATATGCTGAGCAACATATACCTTATAAGTAAAGAAAGAATTCCCAGAGAAAGGGCATTTGAAACAGGTCTAAAGAATAAGTAGGGAGAAAAAAAAGATTAAAAAAAAAAAAAGTAGGGGCTAGATACGTGGGACATGGAGAACAAGTGTTTTAGCATCAAAGCCTTGATATGTGCACTATAAGATGGAAAGCCATTTTGTCTGGTCATTGAGGGAAAAGGGAAGAATGACTTGAAACTAGGCCAGAAAGATTTAGGAGCTATTTTCTCTAGGTCTTAGGTGTCTAATTCTGGATCACTTACTTCTATAAGCAATAAGGAATGTTTAATGGTTTTCAGCAGAAGTATAATATTGTTGCACAACACATTTTCACCCCTTTTTAAAAAAATCACTTTAATACATCCAGTAATTTTAATGCTATTTGTTGAAAATACATTTTCCACATTTGAATTAGTTGACATTTTGTAAAAAGAAATTGATAATATACATGAGAGTCTATTTCAGGTCTCTATTCTGTTCCACTGAATAATCACCTATAATTTTCTCAGTACCAAAATACATTGATATATCTTTATATTAAGTCCTGAAATGATATAATAAAAGTCTTTTAGATTTAATTCTCTTTTTGAAAGTTGTTTTGGCTATTCTTACTCTCCCATGTAGATTCCACAGTCGATCTTTCAGATTCTATAAAATGCCTCCTGGCATTTTTGTTCAGAATGTATTGAATCTATCAATGTACAATAAGATGTAATTAAACCTTTCAACCCATGATATGTATCTCTATTTGAGTCTTATTTAATTTCTTTCTGAAATATTTTATAAGTATTAATATGGGAATCTGGAATCATGAAATGTTGTTCTAGATTAAATATTTTGTTTTTAAAACATATTTTAGAATTAATTGTTCAAGCAATGTTGGTTTTATATATAGAAATAAAATAGTTTTCTATAGTAATTGCATACATTCCTTAAGATGCTTTGTATAGACAATCATTCTGTCTGTGAATAAAGACAACTTTCTTATTCTCTTGGTGATATTTAATGCCCTTTATTTGTTTTTCTTGCCTTACTGCTCTGGCTAAGACATGTAGTACAATGATGACTAGAAATGTGGGAATATGTTACTGTAGCTGAATTTGGGTGTGTTTATATGCCAGAGTAGTGTCCTATCTTCTCTGTTAACAGCAGTTAATAAATATGTATCTTTTTGCTTTTAAAAGTCTGGGGTTTATAGTACCAACTTGTATCTGAGCAGAGGAGTGAATGAAAGCTGATTGATAGTATTTACCTAGTTCACTTAGGAGGCATTTGCAACAAAATGCCTGTTCTCTTATCCTCATAGGCCTGAAATCTCCATTTTCAAACTCTTTAGATTAGAAAATGGGACTTTTGCATATAGCATTTTGCTAACTAAATGTCTTCTAATTTTAAACTGCCATACTTACTGGACCATATTATCTTTATTGGCTCACTCTTTAAATTTCCCCGTAATTCATTTTAGCTCCAATTTCAAAAGATGAAAAAAAAATTTTTATTTTGTGATGGAATAATTATAAAGGAAAGGGCATTTAAAAGAATCTAAAAATTGAAATTGTCTTAAATATCAAAAACAAAGAGCCATGAGAATAGATTAAGGGAAATAGATGAAGCTGAAGTGAAACGACCAGGTAGAAGGTGAAAATACACAATTTTGTTCAGGGGAGAACAGAAATTCAGTTGGTTTACAGTAAAAGGAGAAATTTCTGCAGAAATGAGAGACAGAGGTGGCAATAGATGATGGGTGTGTGTAGCTATGCTGACTTCATTAATGACGGTTTTGTTATTTCTGTTCAAATTGGTGCCGTTATCTAATTGGGTGTTGTGGCTCCAGTTTCCATCTGAATAAAACTATTTTTACTCATTCTCCAGACTGAGCTTATAAAATACTTTCTCTGGGAAGCTTTGTTTGCATCTCTGACATCTCAGATTGTTGTTAAGATCTTGTTGTTAAATGGACTTATATAAGATGCTCATTTACAGCTTTATTTACCATTGCAATTAAATCATTATTTGATTAATCTTGATAGTTGGCCAGGTCAGAGAAATGGAAACCCGTTTTAAAAATAATTTTAAACTTTTCTTAACATAGAGAATAACATGAATGAATGCATTCTCCCTGAAAAAGAATGTAATAAAGTATTTGTTTATCACGCAATTTGTTCATCAAGTATTCTATAAGAATAGAGTTGAAAGAATATTATTTTGTGGACTCACTGTTGCTGACAAGATGTTTGACAGGGTACTACTGAGGCATGGCTAATAAAAAAATATGGGAATTAAGGTTGGGAGAGAACAAAGCTGTTACCAATAATCACTAAAGTGACGAGAGTAAATAAATAGAGATTGTTGAAATCAATTGCATGGAAATGATTCATGATGAGTTTCCTGGGAAACTGAATAAATTGATCCCTAGAAGTAGGAACCACATGCTGGCTGGTAAAAAGATGACTGGCAATTTCTGGAAATAAAGTAGCTTAGGCAGCAGGAGCTTGGGAACAGAACTCCTGAATTCAAATTTCACAGAGCCACTGAATATAACATTTGGACAAGGGATACAGCAGGAGGAAATTGACTTAGTAGGGGCAGGATCTACAAGAGAGATAATGGGAATCTGGTGGAGAGAGGCTGCTTCTGCAGGGAACTGATGACCCAGAATCACTGTTGCTGGGACAGAGACCTTTACCTTGATCCCAAAATATTCAGAATGTTACAAAAGACCTGAATCTGGCCTTTGTAGCCCAACATTGCTTTCAATCTCGTAGACAGAGCTTCAGGTGAAGTAGAAAAAGAATAGCTTTATTGTTTTGCAAAGAGGGCCATAGCCAGCTAATGCCCTCAAAACTGTGTGTATGACTGCAGGTGGGGGAGGGTTGCAACGCGTTTTGTAGTCGAGGAGCAGGGTGGCTGAAAAGGCTCAGGGTGCCTGCATATCCCTCATTCCTTCAGTCCAGAAATCATCTGGCATCAGGTGATGATGAGACAAACCATCTCTGGAATGAAGAGTGCTTCATCAAGTAGGTGACATCTTCCATTTGCTGAGGTTTTTAACTCTGCAAAAGAGTTCAAAGATATTGTTCTATGTATCCCTCAAGGTGGGGATTCACAGAGCAGGACTTTGTCCCAAAGCTGCACTATTGTTTCTTGGCTTCTCTCCCCTGTTTCTGCATTCCCCCTCGCTTGCTTCCCTGACCAGCAAATATTTGAACTTGCTCCTTGAACTCAAAGAAAGGGACACAGAAAGACTTTCATGCCCAGAACCCCCCAGGGTCCTGCTTGGTTTCAGGGATATGAACTGGCTGTTTCTAGAGCAGCCTTTGTATGCTGTTGCTGCTGCTAAGTCGCTTCAGTCCTGTCCGACTCTATGTGACCCCATAGACGGCAGCCTACCAGGCTCCCCCGTCCCTGGGATTCTCCAGGCAAGAACACTGGAGTGGGTTGCCATTTCCTTCTCCAATGCATGAAAGTGAAAAGTGAAAGTGAAGTCGCTCAGTCGTGTCTGACCCTTAGCAACCCCATGGACTGCAGCCCACCAGGTTCCTCCATCCATTGGATTTTCCAGGCAAGAGTCCTGGAGTGGGGTGCCATTGCCTTCTCCGGAGCCTTTGTATGGGACTGCACCAATTTCTGGAGAAATAATGATATAATTTTTACACTTTGATTCTTACATATTTAAGGATATAAAGCAGTAGTATACTTAACTTCAGCACCAGTTGTGATATTGCAAATGTACTCTTTTCAACATTGTAATTTCTCATTATGTGTTAGTATATCAGTGTTGGAGAAGGAAATGGCAACCCACTCCAGTGTTGCTTGGAGAATCCCAGGGATGGCAGAGCCCAATGGGCTGCTATCTGTGGGGTCGCACAGAGTCGGACACGACTGAAGCGACTTAGCAGCAGCAGCTTAGCAGCATATCACTGTTAGTAGCTCAGTCATGTCTAACTCTTTGTAACCCCATGGACTGTAGCCCATCAGGCTCCTCTGTCCTTGAAATTCTTCAAGCAAGAATACTGGAGTGGGTTGCCATGCCCTCCTCCAGGGGATCTTCCCCACCCAGGGATTGAACACGGGTCTTTTGCATTGCAGATATATTCTTTACCATCTGAGCCACCAGGGAAGCACTATTCAGTTCAGTTCAGTTGCTCATTCATGTCCGACTCTTTGCGACCCCATGAATTGCAGCACGCTAGGCCTCCCTTTTCATCACCATCTCCCGGAGTTCACTCAGACTCATGTCCATCGAGTCCGTGATGCCATCCAGCCATCTCATCCTCGGTCGTCCCTCTCTCCTCCTGCCCCCAATCCCTCCCAGCATCAGAGTCTTTTCCAATGAGTCAACTCTTCCCATGAGGTGGCCAAAGTACTGGAGTTTCAGCTTCAGCATCATTCCTTCCAAAGAAATCCCAGGGTTGATCTCCTTCAGAATGGACTGGTTGGATCTCCTTGCAGTCCAAGGGACGCTCAAGTCTTCTCCAACACCACAGTTCAAAAGCATCAATTCTTCGGCGCTCAGCCTTCTTCACAGTCCAACTCTCACATCCATACATGACCACAGGAAAAACCATAGCCTTGACTAGACGGACCTTAGTCGGCAAAGTAATGTCTCTTCTTTTGAATATACTATCTAGGTTTGTCATAACTTTTCTTCAAAGGAGTAAGCGTCTTCTAATTTCATGGCTGCAGTCACCATCTNTACATGACCACAGGAAAAACCATAGCCTTGACTAGACGGACCTTAGTCGGCAAAGTAATGTCTCTGCTTTTGAATATGCTATCTAGGTTGGTCATAACTTTTCTTCCAAGGAGTAACTGGATATATGCATGCAAAAGAACGATGTTGAATCCCTTCCTTAAACTCTACACAAAAATTAACTCAAAATGGATCACAGACCTAATATAAGAGCTAAAACTATACAACTCTTAGAAGAAAACACAGCAGATATTTGTGACCCTGGGTTATTCAAAACTTTCTTAGACATGATGCCAAAATAAGTTGATAAAAATAAATTTGTCTTCATAAAGATTAAAGACATTCATGCTTCAAAGGACACTATCAAAATGAAAATATAACCCACAGAGTGGGAGAAAATATGAATAAATTATCTGTGTAATAAGGATTTGTATCCAGAATATATACTCTTACAACTCAACAATAAAAAGCCACAAAACACAATTGAAAAAATGGATTTGAATAGACGGTTTTTCCCAAAGATATACAAATGACCAATAAGTACATGAAAGTTACATTCAACATCATTAGCCATTCAGTTCAGTCGCTCAGTTGTGTCCGACTCTCTGCGACCCCCAAAATTGCAGCACGCCAGGCCTCCCTGTTCATCACCATCTCTCGGAGTTCACTCAGACTCACGTCCATCGAGTCCGTGATGCCATCCAGCCATCTCATCCTCGGTCATCCCCTTCTCCTCCTGCCCCCAATCCCTCCCAGTATGAGTCTTTTCCAGTGAGTGAACTCTTTGCATGAGGTGGCCAAAGTACTGGAGTTTCAGCTTCAGCATCATTCCTTCCAAAGGAATCCCACGGTTGATCTCCTTCAGAATGGACTGGGTGGATCTCCTTGCAGTCCAATGGACTCTCAAGATTGTCTTCTCCAACACCACAGTTCAAAAGCATCAGTTCTCCGGTGCTCAGCCTTCTTCACAGTCCAACTCTCACATCCATACATGACCACAGAAAAAACCATAGCCTTGACTAGACGGACCTTAGTCGGCAAAGGAATGTCTCTGCTCTTGAAAATACTATCTAGGTTGGTCATAACTTTTCTTCCAAGGACTAAGCGTCTTCTAATTTCATGGCTGCAGTCACCGTCTGCCGTGAGTGCAGTGTAAATCAAGACTCCAGTGCAGTGAGATACAGTGTCACTCCTATTAGGATGGTTACAATCAAAATGATAGATGGCGATGACGTGAAGAAAGTGGAACACTCACACAGTGCTGGAAGGAATGTAACACGGAATTTCGGAAGTTTAGCAGTTCCTCAAAAAGTGAAACATGGAGTTGTCATCTAACCCAGTAATTCCATTCCTCAGTATATACCCATGGGAAATTATAACATTCATCCACACAAAAACCTATAGATGAATTTTCACAGCAGCGTTATTCCTAATACTCAAAATGTGGAACCCTCATGTCCATCAGTGGATAAATAAAATGTATATTTACAAAATACTTAGCCATAAAAAGGAATGAAGTACTGATGTTTTACAACTTGAATGAACCTTGAAAACCTTGAAAATGAAAGCAGCCAGTCACAAAAGGCCACATATTATGTGACTCTGTTTACATGAAATGTCCAGAATAGGCCAATCAGTAGAAACAGAAAGTAGACTGCTGATTGCCCAGAGCAGGGTACAGGTGGGTGGGGATTGTGGGAAAGTGGGGGATAGAGGGTGACTGCAATTGGCATGGCATTTCTTTTTGAGGTGATGAAAAGATTCTGGAATTGACTGTAGTGATGGCTGTACAACTCTATGACTACACTAAAAACTCTAGAATTGAACACTTTAAATGGGTAAATTGTATGGTATGTGAATTACCTCAATAAAGCTGTTAAAATTTTTTTTAAGTAGCATAAAGAAATGCTGTGCTATTTCAAAACATCACATCTATTAGAAACCAGTCTCACATTTGTTTTCCCAAGTATCAGGGGAAACGGAGGTTTCTGTCTTCTGGGACACTCTGGGGCTCAAGCTCATTCATTTTCTTGTGGGCCTGTGCAGCTATTAAGGGCTCAGTGCAGGAGTCCCAATCCTGATGAATCGTGGATCTGTAGGCTTCTTTCAGTGAAGCACTTCAATTCTAGAGAGTCATGTATTTTTCTCTCTTTACAGTAAACTGTCCTTGAAGCTTGAACTGCAGCACACACACATTTTTTTCTTTCTTTTCAGCATAGGCAAATTCACTCCATGAAGTTAACCTGAAACTTATTTGGTAGGTGTTCGGAGGAGGCCAGAGTGCCAGGATGACCAAGCCCTACATNAACTGTCCTTGAAGCTTGAACTGCAGCACACACACATTTTTTTCTTTCTTTTCAGCATAGGCAAATTCACTCCATGAAGTTAACCTGAAACTTATTTGGTAGGTGTTCGGAGGAGGCCAGAGTGCCAGGATGACCAAGCCCTACATGTCATATGCTGAAGTTTTAAGCTTGAGATTTATTCTCTCCCTCCCTCCCTCCTTTTCTTTCACCCAGGTTCTTCAGCTCTGGGACAAAGGTCTCTAAGTACCCACCCCATCACCCACACCAAGAGTCCTGGAGGGGGTGAGACAGAGAAGCTTCCTGGAGTTTGAGCTCCATTTCCTGGCTCTGAGGGCTCTCACTTCACATCCACCCACTCCTGAGTCATTTTATTCCCCTTCTTCATGCCTAAGACAGAGCTTGGTCAGGGTTCTAAAGCAACTCGTGCCCTGGCATGTCAGAAGGAACCAGTGAACACACAGCTAAGTCTGACAGGTGAAGGATTTAAAAGCAAGCAAGGATTCTTCTCAAGTGAAAATGGCTAGTCTAGAGGGGAGCTTACAGCAGTAGATACAAGATGAAATAAATGAACAACTGGATTAACAAACTCCACAAAAGCATAGACTTTATTTAAAAAGTCCTTGAGATACAAAAGACGACTAGGGCTAGGTCTACAGATAACAGAAGCTTAACCCCCTGCGTGTCAGAGTACTCTAGGGGTAAAAGCAGGTGGGAGCAGGGGACAGAAAGGTGGGTGGCTTGGTATTCTCTGGCTTTAGAAAGTCAGAGAGCCCAGATTCCGGCTAGAACATCCCAGTACTGGTTATAGATTCTTTACAAAGGTGTTTACCTGTGGGAAAGAGAAAAACGAAAAGTTAAATTTCACATTTTCAGGAGACTATACACTAGCTCATCCATAATGCATGTGTAGCCAAGCCTTCGAGTTTTTTGTGAGGAAGAGGACACAGGTATGGAAAGGAAATGTGACCTGCCCAGGGTATCAAGTGGCAGAGCTGGAGAGAATCCAGACGTCTCATTTCCCTAGTTCTAGAATACCTCAGACGAGGAAGTCAGCTGGAAAGCACATCTTACAAGGCAAGTATTTAACAATTATTAGCCCCCAATACTTTAGAGAATAGAGATTACATTAATAACTTATCCAAGGCCCCACAGGCTTTGGAGTGTGAAATGCTATTTGAGGCGCAATGCATAGGACCCACAGTGAAGTTCTGAAGTGATAGAAGTGTAAAAAAAGAAAAGCAGGCGTTAAGGTCTTCCCCACCCTCCTCATGAGCTCTTCTTGTATGGTTACTTCTTCCGAAAAATCATCATTGACATCCAACACGAGCACTGGAATGTTCAGCAGAGCCTCAGAGTGGAGCCTGTAAGAAGCACGAATATTTAGGGACAGAAAAAAGACGGTAAGCTTCACATACTCATCAGTCTTAATAATTCAGAATAATTCAGCTGTAAGGTCATAGGGCTTCTCAGGGAAATTTCATGTAAACAGTTTAAAAAAGGAATTCAATTAAGTTGGCTGGAAAGATGAGACTGAAATTTCTCTTTAGTCTGAAGACTGATACTGAAGGTCGGAGCCCCAAACAATTTAAATGGACAGCACACCAAGCCTGAAGGGGGGAAAGGCTGAAACCAGGAATGTTAACTTAGTACACACTGACAATTTTTCAGCCCTTTACCCTGAGCCAACTACTTCATCATCATCAATCACCAAGTTCAGTCTAGGGGCATATCAAAAAATAAAAAAAACCTGGGAAACAATCTAATAAAAAAGTTTCTTGGAATATATAGATTATATCCAGTATTAAATTTCTGCTGGGGATAATGCTTGACAATTCCAACCACTTCCAGGACATTCTGAACCTGCTTAAGGGGCTGCGTGTTCAGCTTCCTGTATTTTAATGACTGGCTGCAGGAAGGCAGGCCTCTGTCCACTGGCGCTCTCTTCTCCACTTACGGGGTTGTCTTGTGGACAAGCCAGGCTTCGTGTTGACCATGAAGCTGCTCCAGATAGGCCAACTCAACTTCTTTCTCCTCTTGCCTGCCCCTCCGGTGTAGTCTCTTTAAACAAACCTGAAAGACAATCCCTAGGCTCTGCTGAGCTGCTGGGCCATCTCAGCTGTTACAGAAGCTGGGTGCTCTCAGGCCTCCTTGCTGTGTCTATCCTGGGCACTAGTGCTATGACATTCCTTCTGTGCCTTGTTTTCTTAGTGAATCACAGGTTAATGGCAAACATCATCTACCCTAGGAACCTGGAATTATTATTATTTTCCTCCTCCCTGCCACATCATTGAGTTCTCTTTCATCTCTCTCCAGCTGGTTCTCTCCTTGCCCCTCTCTCACCCCTGCCCTGGTCAGAAAACCCCACCCAGCATTTCTCACCTGGACTATGGAGCAAGAGCCTTCTGACTCTCTGATGCCCAGAGGCAGTGAAGTGTATGGAAAGAGCACAGGCCTTAACATCAGAAAGTCCAGGATTAAATTGCCATCTGCGCCAGGCACCAGGGGGCTAAGCTTTGTGGGCTTCTATTTCCTCTCGTCAACCCCATGGGTCACTGTGAAGACTCACAGAAGGGAGCCCATCAATTCCTGGCAAATGCTGTCTTTTCTCCTACTTGTCCTGCTCAGTCCACCCTTCCAGACTACTGCAATATACAGCTGTCCCTCAGCATGTGCAGTGGGGGTTGCAGGGGTGTTTGGTTCCAGGACCCTCTGTGGGTACGAAATTCCAAGGTTGCTAGAGCCCCTTATGTGTAGGAAATGGCAGTGGGCTCTCCACATCAGGGGGTTCCACGTCTGGACCCGGAAGGCTGACTCTAACGGTATGACTCTCCTTGCTTAAAGTACCTCACAGGGTGCTTATCGCCTTCAGTCCCAGGGCAAGGAAGTATGAGTGACGTTATATTTATAAAAGGGTAAGTAATTTGAAGTCATGTCATATCACACATTCACTCTGGGGCAGAATGCAAATTCTTCACAGGTCAAAGTTCAAAAAATAAAAAAGTGAGGCTTGAGACTCACTCTGTCCCTCAGTCCTTCCAGAGTGTGCATAATTCAAGTCTGTCTTCATCTGATCAGAAAATCTGAAGCACAATGGCTCCGGGAATGTTACCTTCTCCTTTACTGGTCACACAGGGCCATTCCCAGAGTCGGGCCACCCCTCCTAACTCTCCACTCTTAATATCCTTAGCCCCTTCCTCCCCTGAAGCTGGATGTGACCTCTTGTCTGCAGTACAGACCAAGCTCTTTCGCATCTCAAAACTTTTGCTCTGAATGCCTGCTTTGCCTGAATTGCCTTCCTTCCTCTCTATGCACAGCAAACACTTCATTATTCAGTGTCATCTGTCCTGGGAAGAACATGTAGATTAACTCACTGATTTAGTATTTCTCTCTTTCAAATAGTTAAGTTTTATTCCCAAATGTAAACTTTTATCCCCAAACATTCCCAAAGATGCAATCTTCACTGTTTTCCTCTTGTACCATCTTTTTTCTATGGAAAGAAAACCATATAAACAAATTTCATTTATGATCTTCTGCACAACTTTTCAAATTGATTAACACAGGTTAACAGTCTTAACATGCTAATAATTCTGGCACTTATCCCTTCTCATCTCTTTCCCTTGAATCAAGAACTGTTTTAAAGTTAGATGAAGTCCTTGTCCTAGGGAGTCTATAATTTAATTAGATAACAAGTAAAACAACATATGCAAAACAGCAAATCAGGTGCCCTACTGTGAGGTTTGGATCTTAAATACAGAAGTCAGATAAGGAAGACAGCAACTGGGCTGGGGCAGCCAGAGGAGCTTCCTGGAAGAGCCAGGGGCTCCCCCTGCATCGCTGGCACCGGCTTACCCAGCACCACTCTGAAAGCAGGCCAGAGTCTGTCTGGTTCAGGGCTGAGCACAGGGCCGGGCAGGGCAGGTGGTCAATACGTATTTATTGCACATACTCACTGAAAGTTTTCGTTTCTGACCCACTCTCTCTCTGTTGACCTCCTACTTGCATCTTTTTCTCTACTTTCCTTCCCTCTGACCTTCTCTTTTTCCTTCCGTCATTCTGTCCCTACATCTTTTCCTCATTGCTGACTACTTCAAGATCTCTCCACCATTCCCTTGCCTCCCCATCACACAGCTTTACAGCCCTGATTAACCACAGCCCCGTGATGACAGACGTTAGTGACTGCTGTCTACTTTCAGAAAGCTTTTACACATATAGTCTTACCTCCACTTAAAAAAATACATACAAGGTCTCCTATTACACACTTAGTTCTTATTTTTCTTAAGAATACATTTTGAAGATTGTTACATGTCAGTATAGTACCTTCCAGTTCTTTTTCATGGCTTCAGGGTTTTTCAGTGCATCGATGGAGCTTAATATATTTAACTGGCCTCTACTGATGACTACTTGGGTTGTTTATAATAATTTGCTATTGTAAACAATGCTGCCCTGCACATGAGCCATTTTGCCTATGTGGGAGCATATTTATGGAGTAAATTCCAAGAAGCATGATTAATAGGGCAAAACTATGTACCCTGCTAGTACACACTGCCAGACTGCCTCCTTAGAGGCTGACCAATTCACATTCCTGCCAGCAAGGTAGCTTCAGGATTTCTAAACATAGCAAAGCTACCTAATTTTCCTGAGAGAAAAATATTATCAGAATTAATGAAAACACGTAGTTTTCAGAATGTGACGTAATGTTTTCAATTATACACTAGGGCAGAGCAATTCTTTTTATAAAAGCTATAATTATTCATTCATTGCTGGCAGGCAAACCTGATGCTAAAGTCTCTCCTGTTAAAATAAGCTAACATTTCCTTTTGCACTATTAATTTACTTAAGAGAGCAAACTTTTCTCCCCCCGAGAAGCCTAGGTAAACTTCTATTTTGAACATTTGGTGTAATTCTTGCTGTACTGATATGGTTACAAGTTCTTTAAAAAAATAAAAAACCAAAAAACCTTGCGCAAACAGTGCTCTAGTCTGGTTCCTCTTTACCTCAGTCCTCATGGGGAGGACACGCTGAATGTGAACAGGAAAGACAGTGCGGCTGGAAATGGCAGCTGCCTGCTTCACTCCACCCCACCCTCCTGCAAGAGCTGCTGTTTGGACTGCCTGAAGCCAGAGGCAGCAACTGGACAGGGACTGCTAGCGGGTCTGACCACCGCGCTTCCTAAGCCGCACACCCAGGTGCCACTTGTCTCAGGTCTTTGGAGCACATGCTGTCCAGGCTGCAGACATGGCCTGGCTCTTGGAGGCACACTGGCCAGCTGCACTCTCTCTTGCTGATTCTTTGGGGCACTGAGGCCCAGCCATTTCTCTTCTGGTTTCTTTTTTTACTGTTGGCTAGCTTGCCTTTTACAGGTTAGTGAAGAGTAGGTAGGAAGGAGCAAAATACCCTACTCAAGCCCATCACATGAGCTCTAAGCCAACACCTGCCGGGACTCTGCCCTGGGGACTGGGCGCTCACACCGCTTTCTACATAGAGATGTCTCACTTCTGTTCTGCTCTCTCACAGTTCCTCTGGGTCCCACAGCAGAAGTCAGGAGTGACTTCAGGGGAAGGCTATCAACATTCTCGGTTCTGGTGCCATCAAAGCAGCACCAAAATCCCCATCCAATCCCAAAATGAATAATTTTTTTCTACCATCAAGTTGCAGTACTCCTTAATCCTTGAATCCTTATTCTCCAAAAAGATGTTATCGGCCACACCATAATAATTACAAGCACCACTACCACTGTTATCATCACTGTCCTATCTCACAAAGTCATTCCAAGTACACAAAGACTTCGTGAGGAAGGCTTTCTTCCTTTCCTTGCTGGGTCCCAGTGTCCCAGCAGGCTAGGTCAGGAACCAGGAAAAGGTGGTGTGTCAGTACTTTCAGTTCTTCTCGTAATGCTTAGCCCCTCAACCTACTGCTGCTTTCAACTCTCCATCCCATGAACTCCTACTGGAAACCTGTCACCTCTTCAAATCCAACCACAGTCTTCTCTCAGTTCAAGTCCACAACGCTCTTAACTCATCCCCGCCTCAGGCCATGAGCCTTCCTGGGGGCCAGGACTTTCCTCTCACCCTGAACCCTACATTCGGCTACCTCAAACCATCCTTTTGGCAGGGCTCTCCTTCTCCCCTAAACAATGGCACCAATCCCTGCCCCTACAGTCCAGTCACCTTTATAACTGGTCTCTTCTATTCAGGCTCCCAGGAAATGACAACTACTTCAAGAAGTCATAATGTGTGAGGCTGCCACCTTCAGCTTTGCTCTTTTCACAGAAGGTTCTCAGCCCTTTGACTTCATTGCATCCCCAGTTGAGTTTCACTTAAATCTGAGACCCTGTTTACTTCCGTGGACTCTCTTTATTTCCTCACAATCTTCAGAAGCTCCCGACATAAAGAGCCCCGATACCTGGTCCCCTTCAAACCCAGGGCCCTTGCCTGCTGCCACCCTTGCTGAGGCCAGGCCCTCCCATCCGGTCCTCTCCCCTCTGGCTCCCGGGGGTCTGTGTCATGGGGGCTCTCCCACCCATTTTCTGATCCTGGCCAGCCTGCTCTCAGGCTTCTTCCTTCCACAAGACTTGGTCATATACCTAAAAGCCTGGCCTCCAGCCTGAAGAGAACGCTCCCTCCTGAGACTATGTGTTATACCTGGCATTTGACTGTATGTCAGATATCTGTCTAAAAAGGTGAGAGCAACACATCCCTCAGAAATACCCCCCAGCTTGACTCCCACTCCAGAAGAGTCCTTAGAGATCACGTGTCTGTGACACTGGATTGGACAGACAAGGACCCCTCCAGGGAAGGGTTTCCAGGGCCTGCCCGCGGTTGGCAGAGCCAAGGACCCCTGCCATCTCCAGAGACTCCACATCACCACCCTATTGTGTGCTGGGCTGGCCCCATTGTCCAGGTCGGAGGTCATGGGAGGCAACTCCCACAGTCCATCGTGCCTTACCAGTGGCATCCTTAAGGTTCAAAAAAGCAGACAATGAATTAGGAGAGTATCAGGATGAGGTGAGGAAAGCCTCTTCGTCCTCCTGACATGCTAGTCAGGAAATCATTAAGACCACAATGGACTCTGATGACCCAGTTAGAGGGAAGGAAAAGCTGAGGAACCTGGCTACAGGTTAGCTGATCAGAGGGTCGAAATTATGGATCCCAGTGAAAAGCCCCATCTTCCCTAGGTGGTCACTACATCGAGAGGAACCCTTCAGCCCCCTGCTGCAGGAACCCTACGGGAACTGGGCGCTCACCCACTGCTCTCCATGCTCCAGGTAATACCCACAACTAACTTTCTCCAGCTGGAAAATCAGAGGCTCAGAGAACGTCGCCTCTTAAGTTTTATACAGTCCTAATGTTTAAGGCTTTAAATTCTGTCTTACCTGGGGAGCAGCCTGGAGGTAGATGAAGCCATGTAATCTGAGCCGGCTGGCAAACTCCTGCAGGAGAAAATAATGCCAGTCCTGATAGATATGCCATTCAATGTCACTGAGGGAACCATTTTCAAAAAGAGTCTTTGCAAAAATATACCTGGTTGGAAATGTAGGTAGGGATGGGTGAGGGGAAGAGAATGGGAAATGGAATGAAAGGCAAAAGAAAGAAGCAAAAAAACCATTAATAACAACTTGTTCCATGTCTGTCCAAACCACTTAACCTTTTTGGTTCCTTACTGATTGTTAAGAAGTCTGAATTATTTACCTACATCTTTCGCTCAATACTGAGAATAGCATTTAAACTTTAGAGGCCAAAATCTCTGAGTGGATTAATCCACTGGAGGAAAAAGGGCACTGAAAGACAGTCTCATTGGTCACTAACAATTTCCCCTCCTGGACACCAGTCAAAAAATGTGCAAATGGTGTGTGTCGACTCAGACTTTTAAGATTTCTTTATTATTACTATAAGTAAGCCCCCAAACAAAACAACCTAGTATAAAGCACCCATGACTTACTTTAAGGACTCAAGGGTTCTGAGGCTGCAGAGCCATCCTTCCGTCTAGCCAAGAAGCAGAGCAGGAACTGTATTTAAGTCACGTCCCCTATGGAGCAGGAAATGCATTTCCTACTAACTGCAGTATCACCAACAAAACAAACTCTCCTCCAAAGCAAGCCTCCTCTGCTTCTGAGCTTCTAATCCAGATATGAGAAGGCTAAATCTAAAAATCTATCTCATTTTGCCCCTTGCTTACTTCCATAACTAAATGAGGATCTGGTAAATAGGAAGTCAGAGCTTACTAGAAACCATCGTTTCAGGAGGGGCAATTCTGCTTTCCAACCTCAGGCATCTTAATACAAAACACAGTTTTACATCTCAAGCAATGAATTCCAGTTTCTAAGGCAACACTCAGCAACTGGCTACTTCTGGAAAAATGAAATTCAGAAGCCTTGTCTATGAATGTCTCAGGGAGGTATACAACACAAGGCTCCGAGTGCTGCATAAGAGAAGGGGTTGAAGAGTCACATTTTTGAGTCTGACCTGGCTTCAGAATTCACTAGCTGTGTCTCCAGGGGCAAGTCATCAAACTCTTAGGCTGCTTCTTCCTCTGTACATAGATAACAGTTGAACCTAATTCTTAGAGTTGTGAGAACTGTAACACTTACAAGGCGCTTACGACAGTGACTGACAGATACTATTAAAGACACCCTAGTTGTCACTGTGACTACTTCATTGTCAGGCTATGAAGGCACCAACTTGGGAGCTCTAGAAGCCAACTCTTTCAGTCTGAAATGGCTTACCTATAGCCTAGCCGAAGGCAACAAAGAAAAGAGGTGAATTTCTAATTCAGTATCTGAAAAATGTTTTCAGCTTTTTCATAAGTAACATGGAAATGAAGAGCTTATAAAGAGCAAGTAAATATCTGTTCATTAGTCTTATAAAAGGTCCTGGCCTTTTTCTGAGGATGAGCACTTCTTTATTTCTCCAAAGCTGGCAGTGGAGGGGCGAGAGGATGTAGAGGCCATGGTGGTGCTAAATGCGGAGGAGGGTGGGGAGAGCCGCTGCAGCCTGACTGAAGGGGCTGCAGCCGAGAGCCAGCTTCAGCACCAAGGCTTCAGGGCCCCTGCTCTAAACCCACATGCTATTGTTTTCTTTCAACTCAAACAGAAAAGATTTAGATTTCTCCCTCCTTGTCATCTACTCTCCCAAACAAGCTATGGTGCTGCTTTGGAATACATATAACACACCTGAGCAGGTGTGCAGTCTCAGAGTTCCCTGTCAGACTAAGGTCACCATGAAGGCAGGAACTGGGTCTGCTCTGCTTGCTGCAGCCCCCAGGNATTGTAAAGTAAAAGAAATTTTAAAATTAAAAAATAAAAATAAAACCTCATGCCATAACTGATGAAGGATTTTCTTTAAAACTAAATAAAATGAGTAGTCTCAGATGTTACTGAAAACAAATAACCAAGAGTTAAGAATAAGAGGAATGTCAGTGTAGTTGAATCTGGCTTTAGTTCAACCATCTTTTCTTCCTTATGGTGTGGCCAGATCATACACTTTTTTGGTTATTGTATGCTTTTCACCGTCAAGGTATTTTCTAGCAAGAAAATACCTTGACTCAAGAAGCTTCTCTTTCAATTACATGGGCTGTGCCAAAGTCACACATGTCTCTCAGCCGTGCTTGGGCTTATGTCTAAGTGCATAGTGGAAGACCTTGTTCAGCCCCTCCTTAACTTTTTACAGTAATAATTCCAAGTGCTGAAAACCCGTCTTAGGAAGTTGGGCTTGATAATGGCATCAAGGNATTACATGGGCTGTGCCAAAGTCACACATGTCTCTCAGCCGTGCTTGGGCTTATGTCTAAGTGCATAGTGGAAGACCTTGTTCAGCCCCTCCTTAACTTTTTACAGTAATAATTCCAAGTGCTGAAAACCCGTCTTAGGAAGTTGGGCTTGATAATGGCATCAAGGGCCCAGTATTTAGGGTGCTTCCAGTGGTGCTGCTGGGCCATTTAATGAATAATGATGTGTTTGCCTTAGTGTGTCCTCTGCAGCCTAGTTGAAATATGGATAAGGAAAACTTGCCTNTTGGCGGGAGTGGGGGGTGGGGTGGGGAAGGGGAGGTCAGACAACCATAAGTGGTCTGGTTTCACAGAATATCAACCCTGGATTCCAAAGAAGGGTCTTACCCTTTGGAAGGTTTCATCAGGGGCAATGGAGGTAGAGCACAGCAGGTCACAAAACAACTTCCTTCCTTCCAGTCCCAACCCACACACACACACACCAGCCTCACAAACGGCCCCTGGCTGAGAGCTGGAGGTTGAAGCAAGAGGACAAATTTGGATCTACTGGGGTCTCTGGCAGGATCGCTGGAGACTGTAGGGAGCCCATGGTGCGTGGCACAGTCCTGAGATGGCAGGGAAGCCAGCTGGCTGGAGTGGGGCACTGTGCCGGCAGAGGCACCAGGCTGACTGGGTGGGGGCTTCTACCAGCAGGCTTTGGGCTACCAAAGGGAGCCTGTTGTAGAATAAAAAACTGTACAGAGGCATACATGATTTCTAAAGAACCTATCTCAACTACAGAACATGAAGCACATATCCCTTTAGACATAAAAACAAAAAAGGGGACCATCAGTGGAAATAAAAATACTCAGCAATTCAAAAGGAGTGAACTCATCAATGTGCTCGGGACAAGCAGCCTCTCAGGAGACAGAGCTATTGCCAGAAAGAGGAGAAAATGGAAAAAGCTCCATGAGATTCAGGAGACTGCCACACTGATAAGAACAGGTTATCAAAAAAAGGAGCCAGAGACTTCCCTGGGGGTTAAGACCCCGCACTTCCACTATAGGGCCGAGGGTCTGATCCCTGGTTGGGGAGCTAACATCCCACAGACTGCATGGCATGCCCCCCAACAAAAGAAGTGAAGCCATGCTCCAAATGGAACAATATGAAAAGAACATTTTTTAGAGGAAAAAAATGCAATTGCCAAAACAAAACTCCCAATGAAGATAGTAACCAGCAGACTGTAAACTGCACGAAACCTAATTAGTGAGTATCAAGCAGAATACTGCTTTCCTCGTGGGTCAGACTAGTAAAGAATCTGCCTCCAAAGTGGGAGACCTGGGTTCGATTCCTGGGTTGGGAAGATCCCCTGGAGGAGA
Source organism: Neotragus pygmaeus (assembly GCA_006410875.1). Lineage (NCBI taxonomy): Eukaryota > Metazoa > Chordata > Mammalia > Artiodactyla > Bovidae > Neotragus > Neotragus pygmaeus. Next base: position 271,735 of record SJYV01018322.1, read on the forward strand.
GCATGGCCTCCCACTCCAGTATTCTTGCCTGGAGAATTCATGGACAGAGGAGCCTAACAGGCTACAGTCCGTGGGGTCGCTAAGAGTCGGGCACGACTGAGCAGAGTCGGATAGGACTGAGCGACTAAGCACAGCACACAGCACTTACAGAGTATCAACTCAAGAAATTTTTCCTAAACTAAGAGAAAAAATCACAAAGTTAGAAATAAACAGAAACAGTTTAGGAGATCCAATATACACTGTTACATAGTGGTAGGGTATTTTTCTTTCTTCTGGAAAGATACATCAAGATGTAATGTCGCCTTCTCCCACCCCACAGCAGTTAATACAATTTTGTATCAAATAACTTTTCAAACAAGAGCTAAAATAATGTGCAACTTTGCAGTACCCATATTTCAGATAAAACTACCTACCCAAAGTCAACAATTTTCTTTCTCAAGTGATGAGCCCTATACAGAGAGGTGAAATGCCACTCCCCTCCCCCAAAAAAGAGATGAACAGAGGAAGACCACTCTCTCATCAAATTTCACTGTCACTGAGAATCACTGTCTAATAGAAACATGACATATCTCTAGGTATTTTAGAACAAAAATAAAACTTTTTAAAACAGTGGTACTTTTACTATGGTTTTAGTTCAGGTAAAAAAGAAGCCAAAACCAAAGAAAAAAATTGAAGAATATCTCTGAAGACGTGAGACTTTCCACCAGAGAAATTTGCTGAGTACCAGAAAGGATTTAATATGGATTTACATATGTGGCTTTCATATTCTCTCTCTCTCTCTCACATACACACACACACACCCAGACTTATCCTAGCAAGATGTCGATAATTCATAAAAACAAAACAAAACAAAAACCTGAGGGGGGAAATATTAATTTCTTACATTAAAAAAAGGATCAGAACCACATAGCACTTCCCTACAGCAGAAACCTAGATAGTATATTAAAAGGCAGAGACATTATTCTGCCAACAAAGGTTCCTATAGTCAAAGCTATGGTTTTTCCAGTATTCATGTGTGGATGTGAGAGTTGGACCATAAAGAAGGCTGAGCACCAAAGAATTGATGCTTTTGAACTGTGGTGTTGGAGAAGACTCTTGAGAATCCCTTGGACTGCAAGGAGATCCAACCAGTCCATCATAAAGGAAATCAGTCCTGAATATTCATTGGAAGGACTGATGTTGAAGCTGAAGCTCCAATACTTTGGCCATCTGATGCAAAGAGCCAAATCATGGGAAAAGACCCTGATGCTGGGAAAGACAGAAAGCAGGAGAAGGAACTGACAGAGGATGAGATGGTTGGACGGCATCACAACTCAATGGACATGAGTCTGAGCAGGCTCCAGGGTATGGTGAAGGACAGGGAGGCCTGGTGTGCTGCAGTCTGTGGGGTCACAAATAGTCAGACATGACTAAGCAACTGAACAACACCACAACAGAAATTAAAGACATTTTAAGATAAGCCACCACTCAGAGACTATATTATATTAATACGACCTACATTCTAAAAAAAAAAAAAATTCCTCTAAAATAAACTTCAACCAATTGAAAAATGAATCAAAGAATCAAGAAATGGGAAGATGTGGCAATAAGAAAACAGTGTTCAGTGAATGACCAGCAGAAGAGAGTTAAGTATAAATTATTATTAATGTGGTTAAGAAGTTTACTGCAAATTTCTATAGTTAAAAGAGAAATTTCCAGGAATTCCCTGGCGGTCCAGTGGTTAGGACTTGGTGATTTTACTGCTGGGGTCCAAGTTCAATCCCTGATTAGGAAACTAAGATCTCACAAGCTGTACAGCCTGGCCAGAAAAAAAGAGAGAGACAGAGAGAGAAATTTCACTATGTACAAACATTCCAGAACTATAAAATTACAGATTTCTATGCTTGGGTGGTAGAGCCTGGAGAATAAAGTAATAAAAAAGCAGTACATTTTATTTTTTTTCTTTCATGGAGACGCCATTAATACTGACAAATAGGTTTAAACATGAATATATATATTTTTTACTGAAGTATAGTTGCTGTACAATATTATATTAGTTTCAGGTGTACAACACAGTGATTCTGTATTTATGCAGACTGTACTCCACTATAGCTTATTACAACATAAATGGCTATAGTTCCCTGTGTTGTATAGTATATTCTTGTTGCTTTGTCTATTTAATATGTAGTAGTTTGTATCTGTTAATCCTACATTCCTGATTTGTTCCTCCCCCTTCCCTCTCCTCTTTGGTAACCACAAGTTTGTTTTCTGTATCTGTGAATCTTAAACATTATATATATATATTTAACATGTATNATATTCTTGTTGCTTTGTCTATTTAATATGTAGTAGTTTGTATCTGTTAATCCTACATTCCTGATTTGTTCCTCCCCCTTCCCTCTCCTCTTTGGTAACCACAAGTTTGTTTTCTGTATCTGTGAATCTTAAACATTATATATATATATTTAACATGTATATTTTAGTTTAAATGTTTCCACTAGCAGAGTAAAAATAGTAAAAATTTCCACAGGAATGAAGGGGAGAAAGATGAAAAATATTTAAATACAGAAAAAAGGGGAAAAAAAGGAGATGAAAGCACAAAAATAAGGTGGCAGGAAGAAGTTAAATATAATCATGATCAAAGAGAAAAATCCCAGGAATGGGAAGCAGACCCTCAAAATGTGTAAAAGCTAAAAATCCTGTTCATAAGTGAAACACCAAAACAAGATGACACAGATTAGTTGAAAACAAAGGGGCAGAAAAATCCATCAAGTAGGTGCAAATAAAAAGCAAGCAGATGTGGCAAAGCTGTGTTAAGAAAAAAAGCATTAGGGACTTCCCTGGTGATCCAGTGGGTAAGAATCTGCCGGTCAATGCAGGAAACGTGGATTCAATCCCTGGTCCGGGATGACCCCACATGCCTCGGAGCAACTAAGCCTGTGCTCTGGAGCTGTGGAGCCACAGCTACTGAGCCCCTGCACTGAAGCTACTGAGGCCCGAGTGCGAGAGCCTGTGCTTTACACAAGCGAAGCCCCCACAAGAGGAAGACCACGCACTGGAGCCAGAGAGGGGCCTCCCCGCTGCTCGCCGCAGCTAGAGGAGGCCAGTGTGCAGCAACAAAGACCCATTTATTTTATTTTAAAAATAAAAAATAAGTAAATAAATATTTTTTAAAATACAAGGAGAAATGGGCAAAATATAATAAAAGAACAAAACTTTAGTACACTTCTCTTAGAATTTAATTTAAAAAAAAGCAGTAGAGAACTCAGAGGATTAGACTCTAAATCATTTTTTTCACATATCGGAAACTGGGATACATAGTACAATGCTTACTAAACATAACAGACATTTTAATTATTCCTTAGGAGCATCACTAAATTGATGTCTCATAATCAATGGCATCTCAGAATGGATAAAATATGTCACATCAAACTACATAGAATTTACAGGAAATACATACTCTTCCTAAAAGTCCATGGCAAACTCATGAAAACTGACCATACACAGGCCATGAAGAAAACCTCAGTAAGTTTCCCCAGCAAGAAACTGTGTAAACCACACTGATCATAACAAAATAAAACTGGAATTAACAAAATAATAAACACACAAAATATACTCAGAATATGTAAAACACTAAAAATAATTCTTAGGCAAAAAGTAAGCTAAAACTACAAATACATATTTTTTAGAAATTCCAGTTACAGTCTCATATATCAAAATCTAGAAGATAGGGCCAGAACTTATTCTACGAAGAAAATTTCCCACTGTACATGCTTTTATCAGATTGGCCAAAAACGGGTGAAAAAAACCTCTTGAACCTTTTGGGCCAACAGTATTATTAAGGCAAAAAAAAGGGAAAAATACACAAATTAATCATTAACTTTATTAAAGAGTTTTAAAAATACAGAAATTCTGAGAAATAAATTGAAAAGCAAAAAGTAATGAACTAGAAAGCAAGCCCCAACAGAATTAAAAATTACAATCTATTAATTGCACCTTTTAAAAAAGAATAAATAATCACCTACCAAGTCTTCTCCTTTCAGAATATTCACACAGATAAGCAACATCAGACAAACAATAAAATAACTCTCATACAGAAAAATTTAAAGCATAAAAGAAGACATGTACTAATTTTACATTACTAAATTTGAAAATCTTAATAAAAGGCAATTCTTTGGGAAAAAATTATCAAAAGTGACTAAAAACACTGAATAATAATTGAGGAAGAAAGAGTTGTCCAATATTTCCCCCAACAACACTAAGTCCATGTAATTTTGAAACTAATTTCTATCATACCTTCAAGGAATAGACAATTTCTATGCTAAAAATGATACAAAGCTCTTCAATTCATTTTCATAACCTTAATGGTAAAAGCTGTCAAAAACTGTATACCCAAATAGTAATACCAATTAAATTTATAAACACACATGCAAAAGTCCAAACAATTATGCAACAGTACACCACGATCAAAAGGGTTCATTCTAGTAATGTGAGGATGACATCATTATCAAATCTATGACTAACACTAAGAGAAAAAAGCAAAAGAAAGAAAAATCCCATGGTTATCTCACTAGATGATAAAAAAGGCTTTTGATGAAAACTTAACATCTGATACTGATAAAAACAGTTAACATCTTAGTAATAGAAGGGTACCTCCTCCACACAGTCTATTGAAATGAATGACAAGCACAGAACTTAATGATGATACATCAGAGGTAGTTTCACTAAAGACAGAAAAGAAAGATAAGGGTGACTACCATCACTGCTATTATTTAATATTATTCTGGAATTTCTATCTAACAGAAGAAAACAGAAATGAGGTTTGGATATTGGAAAGCCCTTACAAGTGATTAGAATTTAGAGAAAACTATTATTTTCTAAAACCTCAAGCAAATAAAGCAGAAAAAAAGAGAGAATTAAGTCACACAAGACATATACAACAATCAACTGCTTTTCTTTAAAACAGCAATAACCAGTTTGAAAAAGATGATGGAAAAACAGTTCCCAGTCACAATAACCACAAAATATATAACCACTCAGGAATAAACTCAACAAGACTATTACTGGAAATGCAGATAACAACTCGGGGAAAATTAGACTCCTGTAACTTTTAAAGTCACATAAAGGGTAAGATCTTAAAAGCAAAAGAAAGAAAAACAAGTGCATGTTTTTATCATCTTGGGCTTGTAACAGGTTTTTTTAAACTTTCACATCAAAGGCAGTAACTACGAAGAAAATGTAGATCTGACCACATAAAAACTTAAAAGTATTATATTGCAAAATATACCATATAGAAAAGGAAAGAAAAAAATGACAAAACTGGGGAAAGAATTGATAGTATATGACAAAGAGTTAAGATATTTAACAAGACAATGAGCTCATATGAAGCCATTACAAAAACCTAAAGATCTCAATAGGGGGGGAAAATGGCAAGAGGTTTGAACAAGCAGTTCACTACTTTTTGCTTTTCAATTTATTTCTCAGAATTTTTCTATTTTTAAAACTCTTTAATAAAGTTAATGATTAATTTGTGTAATTTTCATAGGGGACTGGAATGCAAAAGTAGGAAGTCAAGAAACACCTGGAGTAACACGCAAATTTGGCCTTGGAGTACAGATTGAAGTAGGGCAAAGGCTAATAGAGTTTTGCCAAGAGAACGCACTGATCATAGCAAACACCCTCTTCCAACAACACAAGAGAAGACTCTACAATTGGACATCACCAGATGGTCAACACCAAAATCAGACTGATTATATTCTTTGCAGCCAAAGATGGAGAAGCTCTATACAGTCAGCATAAACAAGACTGGGAGCTGACTGGCTCAGATCATGAACTCCTTATTACCAAATTCAGACTGAAATAGAAGAAAGTGGAGAAAACCACTAGACCATTCAGATATGACCTAAATCAAATCCCTTATGATTAGACAGTGGAAGTGAAAAATAGATTTAAGGGCCTAGATCTGATAGACAAGAGTGCCTGATGAACTATGGACAGAGGTGCATGACATTGTACAGGAGACAGGAATCAAGACCATCCCCAAGAAAAAGAAATGCAAAAAAGCAAAATTGCTGTCTGAGGAGGACTTACAAATTGGTAATCAAATAAATGTAAAATAAAATAACATACCATTCATTTTCTTCACTCTCAAGTCAGAAACGATAAAAAAATAATACCCTGTATTGCTGAAAATACGAGAAAAATAGTAAAACTTTTCTGAAGGAAGATTTTACAAAATATAACAAAAGCCTCAACAAAACATGTAATCTTTGGACATCCAAATACCACTTCTAGATTACCCTCAAAATTAAGCCATTAGAAAGAAAAAAAGATATAGGTACAAAAATATTCATCATTGCGACACTGTTTATAATAAGGAGAAACTGGAAAAGTAAACATTCAAAATAAGGCTGGATAACTAAACGATAGTACACCACATTATACAGTATACAGCAACCACTCAAGTGACATTACCGTGAAAGGAAGAAGACCTTGTGTATCAAGTGAGGTGCAAGTGACAATCACAATTTTTATTTTAAAAGAGGAAATGTGGGCATCCCTGGTGGCTCAGTGTAAAGAATCCAATTGCCAGTGCAGGGGACACTGGCTGGACCCCTGGCCCGGCAAGATCTCACATGCCTTGGAGCAANGCAGCGACAGTGTGATCCCAAGAGGCCGAAGGGCGGCTCAAAATGAGTGTGGGGAGGGGAGCAGGCAGGGCGGGGCCAGGCCACATGGGGCCTTGTACCATGCGAAGAAGTCTGAATTCTGTTTTAAGGGTAACAGGAAATCCTTGAGGAAGAGTTTTAAGCAGGAAAATATCAAGTTACCATCTCATTTTTAAAAGACACTCCACCAGCTAGGTAAGAATGGACTGATGTAGACACAGACCAGTAGGAACGTAACATTAGCTTCAACCAAGGCAATAGCAGAGGAGGTGGAAAGTAGTGACTGCTATGAGAAATAGTCTGGAGACGAAATTAACCCAGTACCACAACATTTAAGTTCTCTTTTCCCATTTACACCAACATCTAGACCACACCTTCCTAAATTCCAGACTCACTATCTAAGAGCCCTCCAGACATTTCCACTTAAATGTCCCACAAGCACCTCAAAGTATTGACATTTGCTAAATGAACTNTCTCTTTTCCCATTTACACCAACATCTAGACCACACCTTCCTAAATTCCAGACTCACTATCTAAGAGCCCTCCAGACATTTCCACTTAAATGTCCCACAAGCGCCTCAAAGTATTGACATTTGCTAAATGAACTCACCATCTTCTCCATCAAACTGAGCTTCTTCCCATATCCCAATCTCAGGGCACAACAGCACTATCCACTCAGTCACAACTTCCTCCTCTGCCAAACCTCAAGTGGCCACCAAGTGTTTTTGAAGATGCCTTCTAAAATTTCCCCATCTGTCCTTCTCTCTATTCCCATTTCCCGCTCAAGACCAGGCTCTCAGTTCTTGCCTCTCAAACTCTGGCCTTGCCCTCTTCAATGCATTATTCATACTGCAGCAGCCTAACCCTGCTTAAAATCCTCTGACAGGTCCCTACTCTCTTCATGACAAAATTCAAACCCTTCAGCATATGGTGTATGATGGTGGTGGTGACAATGAAGTCTCTCAGTCATGCCCAACTCTCCATGACCCCATGGACTGCAGCCCACCAAGCTTCTCTGTCCATGGAATTCTCTAGGCAATAGGTTCGAGTGGGTTGCCACTTTCTTTTTCAGGGGATCTTCCTAATCCAGGGATCGAACCCAGGTCTCCTGTATTGCAGGCAGATTCTTTACTGTCTGAGCCACCAGGGAAGCCCAGCACGGCCTATAAGACATATCAAAACCTGGCCCCTGTATAGACTGCTCTGCCTCAGCTTCTCTTCAGACATCCTGAGCTCCTGCTGGACCAAACGCCGTGCAACTTTAATCAGGCCGTGTGGTCTGCTACAAATGTGACTTCGCATACGCTTTCCCATTTCCTGGAGCACCTCCTCTCCTCCTCTGACCAGCTTCTAATCAGTCTTCAAGATTCTGCTTAGATACACATCCTGTGTGCAGCCTTTCAGGACCTTACACCTATAAGCTGGATTGGCCTGCCAACGCTTGTGCTTGGCCTGGCAATGGGGATAAGACTCCATCACTGCCACTGTAATTCTGTTTCTCTGAGTAGAAGATGGGGTTCCTCCAAGGCAGGAACCAAAGCCCAGACCAATGACCCAGCCGAGTGAATAAAACATAGATTATTATTCTGGAGACGAAACTCACATCTGTTAAAAACCAAAACATGAACCAAAACAATTGAAAACTTGGAGCTCAATCTCCCCTATCAGAGATGATCTTTCTCAAGTGAATTATACCCCTAGGAGGAACCCAAATGGAACCAAGAGAAGGAAAGGGGAGGCATCCTTCCAGTCGATTCTATCAGCCATTCATGGTTGATGATTGGGAGTAAAGAGATGTCTCAGCAGGAGAGCCCACACATCCAATATGTGACATTTATTACACACTGCTCCAACTCCTCTCTGAACACAGGGGGTGAAGAACAAACACAGAAATCTGTGCATTTTGTACAGTCATGCTCATCTCTCAATCCCACGTCCACCGAGCTCCTGTGCGCCTCTGCCCCTCCCACACTTCAGTGAATAAATGCCTTCCCCTGCTCTGCTCAGCCTGTGTCTAAATCCCTTCCCCACCATGCCCAAGGCCCACCTCTTCCACAAAGTTCAGGACATATCTAGCTCACACCAAATTCCTACCATGTCAGGCAGTTGACTCAAACAAATATTTATTAACTGCCTCTGATACATTTAGCATTTCTCAATTTTGGTTTCCTAACAGGATCTGAATCTCTTAAGGTTGGATCCCTGGAACCCACATTTTAAAAGTATGCTCCAAGTGACTGTGATGTAGACTTATATTTCAGATTGTATCCAGAACAATCTGATCACAATCAACAGAGGTGGTTTTTAAAAAATATAGGTTCCAAAACCACATCCCAGACTACCAAATAAGACCATCTGGGCTTGTCACGGAGTGCCCAACTGGGTCGCAGGAACTACAAACTGGTTGAATTTTCTATTATCAGACATCTGCCTGCCCTGAATCGCCCCTAGTTCAAAATATTTGGCAGAGATAGTCAATATTTAGACTGCAGGGTTTTGATTAAGGCTAAAACATGGTCCCTGGCTATGGGCTGAAAAACTATTTTAATTCACATGAAAAGATGAAGGTAACTGATTTCTTACATGGGTGGGGTAAAATGGTTGTTAGAATTAAATTTTTAAAAGTTAAAAACAACTACCCATGGAACAATTGCAGAGGGAAAGGAAGGGCCCTGAGGGGTAGGGCGTGCCAACTTCACCTCTGAGATCAGACACTATTAGTTCATCCAAGGGCAGTCAGTACTCTGAGACTGGTGCTATTTAAACACACAAAACCCAGAATGCCAATAAATGAGACGTAATGGGAAATATACAGTCCCAATTACTGGAACAATCACACTAGTGCAACACCCCCAACTTGCACACCACTCCCCATTCCAAAAATTTTGGAAAGCCACTTTAAAAATGAGAAGCTAGACTTTCAGCAAAGAATAACAGTGAATGCTGATGGACGGTCCTAGGAACTCTGCCATCCATGTCACTGTAGGGCTGAGAGCCTGGGTAATGTACCACAGAATGACCACAGAACTGCACTCCAATGGAGCTCAGCTGTGCCAAGCACCACCCACCGATACGGAATAATTATTTTAAAAAATAATTCAAAATTATGTATTTATAATACTTTTGGGGGGGTTATGATACTTGACCATAATAGTTTTTTCCTTTTAAGTTTTTTTTTTTTTTTAAGACTTAGGTTTTAAAATATTCCCAGGAGTTTCATAAGAATGGTGCTGTCTGGTTCTCCACTGCTACACTGGTTTCCTCCTAGTGACAGAACATCTGTGTCCAGACCTTCTCTTCTTCAGAGTAACACTGGGCCAACTGAAAAGCCTCCCCTTGTCTGGTCTCTATGCTGAGCACCAGTGTCTTCTGATATCATTATCTCAGACTTATCACAATTAACTGTTCTTTTTCAGTATACTCCTAATATCATGAAATTTGGGAGGTTTCACCTCCTAAGCAGCATTAAACCTTCCCTTAGGGCCTTGGCGATCCTGTACTTTACTGTGCGTGCCATGACTTGAGAAAGGGTGGGAGGTACCTTGTTATTAGAGCACATTACATCAACAAGTTGACTTTTATTAGCACCAGTATTGTCATTCCACAGGATGGATCAAACAGTTCTGTTGTTAACATTCATCTTTTCCTAAATCATGTTTTTTTTTTTTCCTCCCTCAAGTTTTTCTATAAACTAGCAATACAATGCCTGCTACGGCTACATTATACTAAAACCTAGTAGTTAAGATAGTATCTTGATATAACACTCATAATGATTTATCATTTTAAATATAGCCATAGTTCATGGGAGCCTCTTAAACATATCATCTCTAGGCATTTTCTTCTGAACAATATGTAAAATCCTTTACCAAGAAGCAAGCAAAAGCAGTAAATATAAAACTGCCTGTCTTTAAGCAAAAAAATTCTTCCAAAGAAAATTTAAAGCCTTTATTTCAGGAACTATATCTGATGCTAGATTCATTCATTCAACCAACAGATGTTTACTGAGTAGCCACTAATGGCGGATACCATAACTAAAACGAACCAAGCTGAGATGCTGCCCTCAAGGAACTAATATTGAGACTAAGTACAGACAGGCTCTGAGCCTAAAAGCATTCTGGGAAAAAAACCATCAGCTGACTTAACACAAACTTGATATATTTCAGCCCTGATTATTTTCATCTTATTTTCAGGAGAAGAAAAAAAAATCATTGTTAAAAAAGGAAAAAAAAAACATTCCTCACAACTTCCGAAGAGTAAGTTAAGCTTCTGCATTCAGCACAAGACCCTTGCGGATCCGGAATGTCCTCCCCAGCTCTGCCCACCAGCTGACTCATCCTTTCACTGTCTCCTTCTCAGTGAGATCTCCTTAAACGCTCTCCAGCTCCACTTTATCCCTGGGCATAGTTAATTACTGCCTGTTCTGGTTTAAAAGGCATCACAGTGTAATTATTTGTTGACTCATCAGTCTCTCCAGCTAGACTGGGAACTCACCTTTTGAAGACAGGGACTAACCTTACTTCCTTTGCATCCTGAGTATCTGGCCAGGTGCTAAGAATGAGATGGATGGATGGAATGATGTAAATCACAGAAACAGAGAATCCAATTTATCCCTAACATTGTATCCAGTATACAAAGATTCCTTTTTTCCCTAGGAATCTTGCCCAAATGTTTACACTTAAGGAAAATAAAAGATGACACTAGTGATGTTAAATCACTAATTTTGAATGCTGGAGGATATGTTATTAGGAAGGCCCTCCACTGCTTTACATAAAAGCCTCTAAATGGCAAAAGGGAGGTTTCTTCTTCTCTGTTGGGTCTTTGAAAACGAAGATGAAAAAAAAAAATAAGACTACTCTGAGATGACTCACTAACAATAGTTCCTACAGCAATCCTTTTTCAATTTAGGTTTGTAAACACAAAATAACTGACTTTGGAAGGTGATAATACACTTTAGTGATGGATACACTTATATAAAAAAGATAGGCTAGGTATTTTATTTTTTAGATTTTAAGGGATTCTAGATCCCAAGCTTTGACTTTTAATCATAACATATGGCTCATAACTCATGCTAGATGCCATTACTTGCTGCTTCACTGATCTATTTTCCTTATATGCTACTGTGTGTACCTGCAGGATCAGATTAACAAGATTTAGAGCAGCAAAAGAAGAAAAGTCCCTCTAAACCTATCTAACTCCACCTGGGACAGGGGTTCCCCTTCTCCTGTTCAGGTTTCCTGAATGGATACTCTGATTTTTTTTGGGGGGAGGGGGAATGTCACCTGTAGTTAGAGAACAAGATAACTGTTTGATTGTAAAAGCAGTTTACTGTATTTCCTGTGTGGATACCAGTGACTAACTTGCACATGGCTATCACAGCCCAGGATTCAAGCATCTACCAAACACTGGCTGAGTACCATAGGCCACACGTGGGTTAGAAGCTGGTCACACAACGATGAACAAGACACTCTGTGGCTAATCCAGGGAAAGTACTGAGGGTGTCAACAATCTTAACAGAACTCAAGTGCTGCAGAAGTTGTGGGTACAAAATGTTATGTGAGCACACAGAGGAGGCAGTGCCCAATTCTGTCTGGGAAGAGTCATCACCATGTGGGGGTGATGGAGACTAATATAATGGGAGATAAAACTAGAAAGAGCCAGATTAAGATCCCCCAGTCCACTTCACATTAGTCACACTTCCTTTGGGCAACTGCATTCACTTCCAAGACTTCAACAACTACCCTGACAAGTCAACAACTTCCATGTCTGGACTGCAGCTCCAATCTGTCTATGCACTTCAGGCACTTACTCTAATCTACCTCAGAACAGCTATCTCTTGTCTCAGAGGCACCTCCTCCAAATATCACTCTTACATCCCCAGACTACTTCTTCCTTCATTCCCATCCTCAGTTTTCAGTCAGTGTCTAAATTAAGGCTCCTTATCTCTCACCTCCAAATGGTCACCAGGTCCTGTCAATTCCACTTCCAAAATCTTTCTCAAACCATCATGATGTCCGATGATGTCCACCATTCTCTCTGTTCAGGCCTGCATCTTCCCTCCCTCCAACAACTACAATGGCCACAATACCTAGTCTACTCCAACATTCATTCAACAAATTGGATGCAAGGCATGATGGCAGCAAATAAGACATACAAAATGCTCACTTAATGAAACTTTATTTTTATTTATTCTAGTCCACTTCCTTTTAAAAATTAATCTGGCCATGGCACACACTAGCTTTAAGTCTTCAGTAGCTTCCCACAGCCTACGTGAGAAACTCCTCGCTGTTCAGCATCTGGCAAATCCTACCCTTCCAGATTCTTGTTCTGCTATCCTCTCACAGGCCCTTCAAACTCCCGGCACAAGCTTGATATTAAAACTGCATGTCTCCTGAGGCTCTGTGTCGGCAAATATTACTTCCTGTGCCTGGAAGACTCTTTCCTCTGGGGGAGGAATTCCCACCCCAGAGATTCCAAGTCTCTATGTCCGAACATAGCACTCATCATTTGGTATAGAAACTATGCTTAGAAGTCCGCTCCTCCCACTTAGCCGTGAGTTCCTTACAGGAGAAGGCCTGGACCACATCTGAGCCTACCTGCACGACAGGCACACACTGAGCTTTGGCTGCAGGAGAAAGCAAGGAGGCAGCACAGAAATCTGGAAAGGATAAGAAGAGAAGCACAAGGCAGGAAAACTGGGATAGGCACTTCAAATTTCACTTGATCATCTGTCCAAACCACTTATTTTGTGAAGTGCTCTGTACCTCTCTGGGCTCTGAGGACAGTTTCCTTTAGCGGCATGCTTCCCCAAGTAGAGAACGGAAAATCTTTTTTTAAAAAACACCACGAGGCAGGTAGCCCCTCTCATTCCCTTCCATGTTTCTGATTTAGCTGGAGGACAACACAAATCTGTGATGACTGGTCTCACTTAAAATTCAAGACCGCTGAGTCCAAATGGGTCTTTAATGCCGCCCAGCAGTTCATTTCTCCTGCTCACTAGCTGGACTATTTCATGTCTTTCCTCTCTCTTCACACTCAGCTGATCATTCTTCCTATTCTACTGAGAAACTGACACAACCAGAAGATGTTCCCCAAGTTCCCACTGCACCTACTCAAGTCAGTAATCATTTATGTTGCCATTCTCCCTGTTTATTAGGGATAAACTGCTCCCGTAGCTAAAGCCAATCTTTCTCAACTTGGGTAAGAGATTCCATTCCTTCCTGCTTACTAAAATCACTCTAGCAAGTCTATTCTCTCTCCTGTTTCACCAGTTTTCTCCCTTTCTACCAGCTTATAAATATGCTCTAATTCCTCTTACAAAAAGAAAAGAAAAAGAAAAAATCTAACTCTCTCAAACTCTTGGCCCATTTCAGCTATTACTCTACATCTCTCCTTTCAAGGAAAACTGCAAACAGTGGTTTTAACCCACTGTTTCCAATTCCTCACCTCCCATTCTCCTTGATCCTCTATAATCAGACTTTCATGCCCCTACTCCTATAAATTGTTCAAGTTCGTCAAAGAGTTCCATTATTCAAACAGCATTATACAGTCGACCATTTGTTTCCCGAACGCCTTCTTCACTTAGTTTCCAGTATATCATGTTTCTGGCTTTCCTCTCATCTCAGTGCTTTGTCTCTTTTGCTGGTTCCTTCCCATCGTCTCAATCTCTCTTAATATTTGCATGCCCAGGACATGGTCCTCTCTATCAACATACATAGGTTCCTGGCTTTAAATACCATCTACATGCATAACTACAATCCAGGGAGACTCTCAACTCTAGACTCATATATCCAACTGACTATTCAACAGCCCTACTTAGATATCTAATAAGCACATAAACATCTAACATGCCTAAAACCAAAAACTTGAAATCACCTTTCTGTCCCCAGACTGTTATTCCCACTTTTCTCTAAGAGAATTGGAACTCCATCTTTTAAGTTGCTCAAGCCAGAATGATTCATCACTGACCTCTTTTATGTTATACTCCACAATTTCCTGTTACCAATTCCTGTGTGCCCTACCCTAAATGAAATTAGAATCGAATCACTTCTCACCACCTCCACTGTTAACATCCTGGTCCTACACACCATAACTCATCACTGCAGCAACTTCCTGACACCTTCTATTTTCAACATATCAGCCAGAGTGATCTTTTTATAATCTTAGTCAAATCAAGTCACTTGACTGCTCAAATCTTCCAACAGTTTCTCATCTCAGTCAGAGTAAAATTCCATAATGGACTACAAGGCCTATACAATCTAGCCACCCCTTACCTTCTGACCTCATTTCCCTCACCTGCCCCCTTGCCTCATTCCACTCCAGCCACAGCAGCTTTCATCTTGTTCCCTGAACACACTTCCCACCTCAGGGCCTCTGCACTTGATCTTTCCTCTGCCTGGAAGATTCTTCTCCACATTATCCACA
Source organism: Neotragus pygmaeus (assembly GCA_006410875.1). Lineage (NCBI taxonomy): Eukaryota > Metazoa > Chordata > Mammalia > Artiodactyla > Bovidae > Neotragus > Neotragus pygmaeus. The sequence goes on from SJYV01018322.1 coordinate 286,803, forward strand.
TGGTTCACTCCCTCATCTTCTTCAGGCTTTTGCCCAAATTATCACCTTCTCAGTGAGGCCTGCCTTGACAACTCAACTTAAAATTGCAACTTCCTTCAATTTCTCAATCCTGTATTTCCTCCATCACACTTTTTAATATCTAACATACTATTTATTTATGTTGTTTATTGTGTATCTCTCTCTACTAGAGTCCCATGACAGCAGAGATTTTTGTTTTGTTCACTACTGTATCCTCAGGGCCAACAGCAGTGCTGAAATATGGAAGTTGCTCAAAGGGCTATTTGTTGAATGAACAAATTGAGAAATTGTCAGTTTGCTGCTAAAAGTCTTCAATACTTAAAACTTCCTAATCCTTTTTTAGGGCTCAGCACCCTACAGGTAAAAGCCTCAAGTCAGACTTTAGCAACATTAGTAACTAACAGTAACTAATTGAATATTTTGCTTTTATTTTGAAATATTTTTATTTAAGGTACTGGACTTCTATTCACTCTTATAACAGTTATTTTTAATTTAACACACGTTTTTAAGTTTAAAAAGTGAGCTGTTCTAAGAAAAATATTAAGAAACCATAGTGGGACCAGCAGAGACATGGCAAAAATTGTGAAAGTGGAGCTTATGAACTTAGGGTAAGGTTGCCAGATAAAATAAGGACACTAAGTTAAATTTGAATTTTAGATTGGGGGGGGGTATGTTCCAAATACCGCATGGTACACACACTAAAGTATTATTCGTTATCTGAAATGCTATTTTATTTTTTTTGAAATGCTATTTTAAATGGACATCCTTTTTTCCTCCCCTCAATCTAGCAACCTCATCTTAGGAGAACAAAGAAATTGCATCCTTCTCTTTGTCGCTTCCATTTTGCTCTACCAAAACAAGCTAGCTCTTGTCCCATTAACAGATTGCGTGGCTTTTATGCCTCATTAAACGTATCCTTGTGGGAGAGTACGAAGGCCTGACGTCTGAAAAATCCAAGAGGCAAAGGCACACAGCGCACCTTGAGTGGGGGGAAAGGTCTGGGAGCTGAGAACAAGCAGCCTGGCCGCATCAGGTCGAAAAGGAAGGGGTTCTGGGCCCAACTCCCTTTCCTAGCCTCTCAGGAACCTGCTCTGCGGAGGCCAAAGCCTGGCAAGTACTTTCCGGCCCTTACCAATGTTGCCTTCGATGGAGAGCCTTCGGGGACCACGCCCCGCGTGTAGACCCCTGGAAGGGGGCACACCCTCGAGTAAGCGCTGAGCCATGAACTTCGAGGATGCACGCAGCAACTTTAGATAAAGCCTGCAAGCGGTCATCCCACCCACGATTCACGCAGCGATCACTTCCGTCGAGAGCACTTCCGCCCCCGATACTGCTGTTCAGACACTCCGGCGCACCTTTGACGTCAGGCGGGAAGTAAGTGGGGTTTAGCTGGCTCGAAGGGAGGGGCCAAGGGGGCGGGGGAGACCTCTCTGTTCTCGCGATATTTGTTGGAAAGTGTTGCAAGAAAGACTTCTCGTGTGGGTTACAGGAGAGTGTACTGAAAGTTGGAGTTGCTGCTGCTATATTCGCTCATCTGTTTGTGTTCACTGGAAAAGCAACATTTAAAAACTGCCTTAAGTCAACAATTCATCACCTTTGCATGTTTGTCTCACTTTAGATATCGTAACTAAAGACAAATAAAAATAATTGTAATGTTAAACGAGTTTTTCCCCCAAGCGTTTGTTTTTTGGCTTTTGTTCTAACGTGGGAAGAAATTGGACAGCTTTAAGTAGGAAAATGATGCAGTCTGATGATCTACACAAGTTAACTTCACATTCCGTATAACTTCCACCGCAATGCTGGCATCTTATTGAATAAATTAGCAAGTTAGTGTGTCAGTTACACCCCACCTCTTGTTTTGCCTCTTGAATAAATATAAAGTTCAATCAGTTGATTTGAGTAGTAAGCAGAAATTCCATAAGGGTGAAGAGGTTGGAGGGCTTCTCAAGTGGTGCAGTGGTAAAGAATCAACCTGCCATTGCAGAAGACTAACAGAAAGCTGGTTTCGATCCCTGGGTGGGGAAGATCCCCTGGAGTAGAAAATGGCAACCCACTCCAGTATTCTTGCCTGGAAAATTCCATGGACCAGGGGACCCGGTGGGCTACAGTCCATGGGGTCAAAAAGAGCAGAGACATGACCGAATCCCTGGGACAGGCTGCAAAGTGAGAGTCCTTGGCTTCTTGCAGGAAGAATTCAAGAGCTAGCCCTAGTAAAGTGAAAGCAGGTGTATTTAGGAAGATATAGGCTCCACAGTGAATGGGCTGTCTCAGAAGGCAAGAGCACCAGAGGTGTGGAGGTGGTTAGTTTTTATGGGCTGGGTAATTTCATAGGCTAGGGAGTGGGTGGAATCTTCTCACATCTTGGAGAAGGGGCAAGGATTTCCAGCAATTGGAGCACCACCCACTTTTTGCCCATTTATGTTCAGCCTCAAAACTGTCATGGTGCCTGTGGGTGTCATTTAGATGCTAATGTATTACAATGAGCATATAATGAGGTTCATCTACTGGAAGTCAAATCTTCTGCCATCTTGGGCCTAGGAGGGTCTAACCTGTTTTTGTGATCTCCTGTTCTTCTTATTAATTGTGCCATTCTTTTAATGATTGTGCCCTGCTGCCTTCCTGCCAGTCTCAGGACAGCTATTTGCAAAGCAGGCATTAGATCTTTTTCCTATATTGATGTTTATATGGGATGGCTGAAGTGACATTCGTATATTTAGATATAGGTTCAATCCCTGGAGAAGGAGATGGCAACCCACTCCAGTATTTTTTCCTGGGAAATCCCATGAACAGGGAAGCCTGGTGGACTATAGTCCATGGGGTTGCAAAGAGTTGGACAAAATTGAGCACACACACATACACACACACACACACACACACACACATTAAAAAACAGATTCTAAATTTATTTAGGATAACCTGGGTAGAGTGCTAAAGGATATTGGAGCAGCTAAAATCTGTCCCATTCCCCACTCCCTCCACAGTCACTTCTCTGTAGAAAAAATACTTCTGTTTCTTTATCTATGTAAACTCCCCTTGGGAAAATGCTGCTGCTGCTGCTAAGTCGCTTCAGTTGTGTCCGACTCTGTGCGACCCCATAGATGGCAGCCCACGAGGCTCCGCCGTCCCTGGGATTCTCCAGGCAAGAACACTGGAGTGGGTTGCCATTTCCTTCTCCAATGCATGAAAGTGAAAAGTGAAAGGGAATTCGCTCAGTCGTGTCTGACTCCTCGCGACCCCATGAACTGCAGTCTACCAGGCTCTTCCGTCCATGGGATTTTCCAGGCAAGAGTACTGGAGTGGGGTGCCATTGCCTTCTCCGGCTTGGGAAAATATTCATCCAAAAAAGTTTGAGAAGCTCTCACCATCCTATGGCTTTGTCTGTCTCTTTGCTCTAAGGGTGACTGTGAAGGTTAACTACAAAAGTTGCTGGCAGGTTTAGGTACAGATAGGCAATTAACCTGTTCCTAAAAGTTAGAGCTCCTAAAACTAATTTAACTAATTTATTTACTTATTTTTAAAATAAGGTGTCTGGCTGCACCTTGTGCATGTAAGATTTTAGTTCCCCAACCAAGGATTGAACCCACTTCCCCCCATACCTCAACAGTGGAAGTGCAGAGTTTTAAAACCACTGGATCACCAGAGAATTCCCCTAAGAGTCATTTAAAACAACTTTTTAGTGAGGCAGAATATGTGGTGAAGAAAAGAGCTTGTGTTATAAGTATACAGTTTTATGAAAAGTTCACAAACTAAGCACACCCTGTTACCCAGATTCGGAGCAAGAAATAAAGCATTACCAGCATCCCCAGAATTCATTTCCCCTGCCAGTTACTACCCCCAAAGTTAACCAATAGGCTGACTTCTAACAGCAGACATTCGTTTTGCCCATTCTTTATATAAATGAAATCGTGTAGTAAGTTGTTCTTTCATTCAACATAATGTCTGTGAGATTTATGTGTATATAAATCTTTATATATACATAGCTGTAGTGCATTTATTCTTGTTGCTGTGTGGTGCTCCATTATTATTATACCATCTTGAATTTAATTTATCCATTCTACTCTTGATGGGCATTTGAAAGTTTCTAGATTAAAGCTATAATAGATATCATTGCTATGAATATTCTTGAGTATGTCTTTGGTAAAGTTAAGAACTCATTTGTCTTGGGCATATGCCTATAAGTAGAACTGCTGCATGAGCGGTAATATGTGTGCTGAGCTTTAGTAGATATTCCAAAAGAGTATACAGTTCCACGGTGTTTGACTGTACCAATCAAGAGTGCCACCATCAGTGAGTCAGTGACTCTTACAGTTCCACATTCTTGCCAACAATTGGTATTGTCAGCTTTTTTCATTTTATTCATTCTGCTGTATAATGATGTCTTGCAGTTTTAATCTGCCTTTTCCTGATGATTAATGAAATGGAACATTTTTTTTTGTATGTTTATCAGCCATTTCAGTAACCTCTGTTGTGAAGGACCTGTTCAAGTCCTGTGCCCGTTTTCTATTGGCTATCTCTTTTTTACTTATTGTTATTGTTCCTTGTATATTCTGGATATGAATCCATTATGAATATTTCCTCTCACTCTGTTCCTTGCTTCCAAAAGCTTTTAAATTGGGGGGATGTATACTGTAAAGTAAGACACTGAAATGTCTTTTGCCTGTTAGTTATCCCTCAATTATTGATGATCCTTCTATTCCTCTGTATTTCTTCATGCTGTTTATTATGTTATACCATGCAGAAAAACTCAATACCTTTCTTGATCCTAATTCCAAACTTCCAAAAGAGAGGCTCTGATTGGCCCAGCTATGGTCAAAAGGTAAGGGCTCAAGAAACAAATGGGTGTGCTGGAGGCCCACCCCAGAGTGCATGAGGAAGAAGGGTGATTAAAGGGATCGTCAGGAGCAAGGGAGAAAAAAAGGTAGTGATCGGTTCTTCCTGGAAGTGGTAAACAGGTTTTGGCCAGAAAGCAGTTGGTGCACAGAATTATGTCCCATTTGCTTGGAAGAATGAGGTCACTTCCTGCTCCTGGGGGTTGTCGGACATCTGCTGAAGTTTATGAGTAAAAGCTGATATTGCCCCAGGAGGACTGCAGTCATTCAGCATCCATTCCTTCATCCAGTATTGGCTCAGCATCTATCATGTACTAGACACTCTGCTTAGTCCTTAGAGTTCTGAAGGAATTACCATTTTCAAATATTTGTAAATGCTGCTGTGACAAGTAAACTGATCTGTACTACCAATGTGCTATGCAGCCACTAAAAATGGGGAGATAAACATACACAAATGTGACCCTGACCTTCTGTGGCTTGATGTCTGGTCAGTTATATTCTTATCTACTTCAAAGATATTCTAATGTACTGGATTGTGCTAACTCAATCTGGTTAAGCTTGGAAGTATGCTTCCAAAACTCCCTTCCTAACAGGGCTTTGAGTTTGAGTTGATCAAAAGAAGACCAGGTGTGAGATTTAGAAAGCAGGATGGGAGCCTCAGCAACTCTGAGGAGACCTTTGTCATCAGACAGACAGGTGTGCCCAGAGATAGATCCCAGCTAGTCCTTGAGGCCTAGCGACTCCTCCCTGATTGCCCCACATTTACCTCCAGACCTCCACTTCCCCAGCTTGTCCCACGTTGGGGCAGTCTCATTCCTATAATAACTCCTTTATCCCCATAATGTGCATGGTGGCTCTGCTTGCCTGAATGAACACTGATAGACCTAGTCATAAAAGGAGGCATATAGGGAACAGTTAAGTGTGTGGGCTCTTGTATTCAGACAGCTGAGGGTGAGGGTTAAGAAAGATAATCCATGTGCAGCGTTTAATACAATGCCTGCAACACGGTTACCAACCAATAGGTATTACGTAACAAGTAACGGCAGCCTTCAGCTTGGCCCTCGGGTCCTAGGATGTTATTTCTGTTTACTTGATTTCCTGTTGGATTTACACACTCTCAAACCACTGTAACTGATCCATGCTCTCTCTTCTACCAGCACATAACTCGACTTCCCTTGCAGAAGTCTAGGACAGCACTTACTGAAGTGAGGTAAGATCAGGTCAGGGAAAAGGAGGAAGGACGGGTCAGCCTTCCCTTCTTGCCCCTTGTGGAGACTCCTCTGTGCCCCTGCACAGTGGGAAGGGTCTGTGTGCCTGGGCATCGTAACCCGTCTTCCCTGTGCTTTCTCTCCCAATAGCCTGTGCCTGTGGCTCTTCTTTGCAAGACAGCCCTTAACCTACTGGAGGAAGGTCTGGGACTTTCTGTCCCCTAGGAATTGCCATCACCAATCACTGATATGTGGCTGTGGCTTCTTGCCTGCAGTAAGGTTTATACTCCAGGGCTCCCTGGAGACCGGGCTGAAGTCACCCTCTTCTGTCCTGCCTCTCTCCTCACTCACTGGTTTCCAGCGAAATCACTTCTCTGATAAATCACTTGCACGTGAGTCCTCATTCCAGGGTCTGCTTCTGGGAAACCCTTTAGAAGACAAAAATCCTCCAGGGATTTTGTTTTGAAAATATGCTTCTCTACCACAACCCCAGAGGGCAAGTGAGGGGATGGTGGAGGAGAAATGTCTGACCTTGAGTTCTGTAATGCTTTAACTGGACTCCATTGTTTCCATATAGGTGTGTCTGCAAAGACCAGATGGGCTCTGTTCAGGAGCATTAAGAATGGGACCTGGCCAGGAGGCAAGAGCAAAAGGCACACTGGCAGAAGTAAGGACTTAGTTCTGCCAATAACTAGCTGGGCAATCTAGTTAACTAGTAAACTAGCTATGAAATGAGAATGACACTAGCACCTGCTTCAAGGGCTGTGGTAAGGATGAAATGAGAAAATCCATGTAAGCTCTTAACCCAGTGCCCAGCATATTGTAAGCATTCAATCAATGGTAGCTGTTGTCATTATCTGTTATTCTCCCATAGTATTTTGTGAAGGCTTCTGTTTCTGTTCAAATCTTTGTTTTATATGTATGTGTCTGTCTCCTTCTTTAGGCATTGTGACCCTGATGGGCAGGAATCATCTTTGTGGGGTACATAAATCCCATTCGACCTTAACCAGGAATTGTTGATGCCAAAAATTCAGTAAATACTTGTGAAATAGCAGACTTGACCAAGAGCAGGGAGTGGGTAGCAAATAATCTGAGACACAGACAGAGAAAAGGAGGAGAGGGAGGGAGAAGAGGAGTGCAGGAAGAGAAAATATTCTTCCCATGGTGCTGCTCCTTTCTTGATTAGTTTTTGGGGCAAAATACAACTACAATCCTCAATGGCAAAGGACTTCATAGAGATCTTAAGCCCACTATGACCATCCTTCACCTAAGTTTAAATAGCATTGTGTTTCAACCACTCATATGTTACATCCTATAAGTGCTGTGTTTCTCTTTTTAAAAGGTTCACATTCTCTAGTGTTTCACTCTTGAGTAAAAGGATTTACATCTCTGAAAGCCCTTGTTTCTTAACCCTCCTGTCCTCAAGAGTTATCTAGTCCTCATTCTTACTAAAGTTCAAAGAAAAAGGAAACAAGTTGGTAGAAGAAGCCCTCAGGGTTGACCCTGACTCTGTGTGATCTTCAGCAAATTTGTAACTTCTCAGAGCTCAATTTCCTCATCTGTGATATGTAATAGCAGCACCTACCTCATAGAGTTATTGTATGGACTAGAAATAAGGTGTGAAAAGTCCTTAGCACTGTGAGTGAGACACAGCCCAAGAAGATAAAGAGCTCCACACAGAGAAGTAAGGCTTGTAGGTTTTAATGTTTCATGATTGTTAACAGAGCTCGCTCAAGGAGGTCCCCAGAGAATCTGTTCTGACTTTAGAAGCACTTCCTGTGGACAATGGAGGGCCCTGCCTCATCATACTCTGGCTTGCTGATCCACATCTGCTGGAAGGTGGAGAGAGAGGCCAGGATGGAGCCTCCAATCCAGACCGAGTACTTCCGCTCTGGGGGAGCAATAATCTGCAAAAAGCAAATGTGGTGAATCATGGTCAGTTGCCAAGGTATAGGGAAGGTGATCCAGGAAACATCTCCTCATACTGCCAGACTGCCCTGAGAAAGAACAGCCCCTGTGGTCAGAAAGGAACTAGGAGAAGCCTTGTGGTAGATCAAACTATCGCCAGATTGTCACTCTCCCTCCCACTTCATTCCCCTGCCCCTCCATGAGAAGAGTGGGCTGGGCCCTGTCTGCTTTGGCCAATGGGATATCAGCAGACTTGACACAGTGGCTAGAAATGTGCTTCAGTCATGCAAGTGGCGCACTCTCTTGTGTCTCTGTCATCTTCATGAGAAGAACTTCCCTTAAAGAGCTACTGGCCCTTTAGCCCCACAGTAAGAGATATGCCCCTGACCTGAGCTGGCTAGACCTGCAGAACTGCCTAGCCAAACTTGACCCAAAACAACTGACTCCCAGCTGACCTGCAGATGCATGAACAATAAACGCTTATTGTTATGTGACCTGACATTTCACAGTTGCTGTTACCCAGCAGTAGCTGACCAATACAGATACCTATAAGGGGAGTGCTGTTCTTTTCTTGCCTGGATGCATGGGCAGCTTGGGCTGGGATTCCTCCTTTCCGGTGTACAAGCCAGTCTACGCAATAGTCTTTTTTTTTTTTTTTGCAATAGTCTTTTGTATCTGAGAAGTTCTCAAATTCATACATGCCACTGGGATTCCTGAGCTTGGCCTTTAGAAATTCGCTGCCATGTCAGACAACTTTGAACTTCACCTAACAGTGGATCCAAAAGGACTATAACTCTTCAACTAACTCCTGTTTCTGAAGGAACTAAGAATCCAATGCTAGAACAAGCCAGATGTGAAACAGATTTTTTCTGGTCTCCTAAGAATCTCCCTACATAGTTCCTAAATTGCAGAGATCATGAAATTACAGAATAAGTAGGGTCTTTAGAAGTTATCTTTTTCACACAGACAAAAGTCACCCGGGGCTCCTTTGACAGACACCTCAAGGACTGGCACAGCCACTAAGAAGGTAAAGGATTTTATTGCTGGGCAGCTCTAGTTGTGAGAAAACTCTGGGCTGTCTTGTGCTGGAGGCCCTAAATCTCAGCCCCATTTCCATCCTACTCTCTTCTTCCGTACTCTGGAGCTTGCCTCATCTCCCCCACACATCTTGCTGTCCAGTTTGGCTGGGGAGTTTGTACATGCACACACCCGTGGGCCCCTTTACTCACTCTCTTCCCCTTGCCTGCAGTGCCCTTTCCCTTCCTCTGGTCTTATTTAAGCTGTTCTTCCATTGAGCATGTCTAATAAGCAGATCTTAAACTCCTGAACAGCTGGCCATGTTATTAAACTCAGGGCATTGGCTCATAAATTGGGATATGCATCAAATCACTGGTGTCCGTTTGTCAGTGTAGATGGTGGCGGTACTCCATACCTGTTGAACAGGAATCTGGAGGTGAGGCTAGATCTGGTATCCTGACACGCACTAAAAAACCACTGCCCAAGGCCTGGCACAGTGCCCACCATACAGCAAGCCTCAGTAAACGTGACTGCTCCAGTGGTTCCAGGTGAGAAGAGCTCGGAGGTGCTCACCTGTTTTCTGGTGGCCCATTCTGCTTCCCTGGGCAGGGAGGCTTTTGTGAAAAAGTTTTTAGAATATTAACATATAGAACACACTTCCTCAGCTCAGAGGCCAACTTTATCATGAGACTCTGTAACTTTCAACCTATTTGTTATCGCTATTTGGCGCCTACCTTTTTCTAACCACACTAGCAAACCAGTTCCTAGAAATCCTGAAAGGGTCTGTCTGATTGCTTGGGGACCAGAGGCTGGGGAGGGGTGGCAAGACAGGTGGGCTCCTGTGCTGAGGAGGCCTATGAGGTGAGCAGCAGTGTGGGAGGGCTGTGGCCGAGATGGGACAACATGTCAGAGGTTATCCAGGAATCGAGGCATGTCCCTGTAGCCTGTCCTACAGTCAACATTCTCTCTCTGGAACTTTCACCTTAAAAAGGTTTCCCAGGTCCTTTTTAAAGTTTAAAGATGGTGAGGTGTTGCCTCTTCCTTTTCTTTTCCTCTTTAATCTCCTCATTTCCTTCTCAACCCCTTCAACATTCTCTCCATTCCAAATTCATTTTACCTCCTTCTCGTCCAGTGTCCATGAGATCGTGTTTAAGAGCCCAGGATAAATGTGTCTCCCGTTCAGGGTCCCAGGAACATACTCCTCCCACCCCCAGCCCCAGATGAAATCTGCCTCAGGCCAGGATAAAGGTGACCATCAAGCCGTAGGCCTGGCAGCCTGACCTGGACACGTGTACCCAAGTGCACAGGTCTTTGTACAAAGAGGAGGACGAGGGGAGCCAGGGTAGCACCCACCTTGATCTTCATGGTACTGGGGGCCAGGGCTGTGATCTCCTTCTGCATTCTGTCGGCAATGCCGGGGTACATGGTGGTACCCCCGGAGAGGACATTGTTGGCGTATAAATCCTTGCGGATGTCAATGTCACACTTCATGATGGAATTGTAGGTTGTTTCATGAATTCCAGCTGACTCCATGCCTAGTAGAGACCACAGTATCTGGTCAGGACCCACCACCCTACACCTACAGCTCCTCAGGGGACCCTTCTGTCGGGACAGCTACCCTGATTTGCCTCAGTCACCTCCCTACTGGACTGTAAGATCAGACCCTCTAACTGGTCACTGCCCTGCCTCGAGTTTCCCCTATTCTGGGTGGTCGTTCACACTGCTGCCTGATGACTATTTCTAGAGGGATGCTTCCGTTGTATCACTTTTTTTACGACTTTATTGAGATATAATTCATGTACCATGATGCTCACCCCTTTAAGGTATAGTTTACTTTAAAGAGTTGTACAACCATCACCACAGTCTAATTTTGGAACATGTTTAGCACCCCCCAGATAAACTCTATACCCATTGGCAGACACTCTCCATTTTCCCCTTCTCCCCTTTCCCAGCCTTAGGCAACCACTAATCTATCTTCAATCTCTATAGATGTGCCTATTCTGGACATTTCATATAAATGAAACCATACAATATTTGTTCTTTCATGTCTGGCTCACTTCACTTAGCATAATGTTTTCAAGGTTCTTCCATGTTATAGTCAGTTATAGCCAAAAAATATCCCACTCTAAGAACATAACAATCACATTGTGTTTGCCTACTAGTTGACATCTAGCCACCTTTGTCTGCAACCGAGATCTTTAAAAGGCCCTGCCTGCCCAAACAGCTCATGCCCACATACCTGAGTTTCCCCACTTCCAATCTTTTTCTATGTGGTATTATTCCACGCTGTAGACAGAGGAATCTTCCTAAAGTGAAATTCTGACTTCTCTACTCTGCTGCTTAAAGACTTCCAGGGGATTTGAAATTGCTGATATGATTAACACCCATGCTCTTTGTGTGACCCAGCAGCTCTCAATTTCCCGTGTGTGAATGCGTGCACACGCACACACACACACACACACACACACACACACACACACTTCACCTATGCTGTCCCAAATAGAATATGACGTGTACATATTCCATAATTCTCACAAGCTTTCCATCTGCCTTGCATGCCATTCCCCACTTTGCACTCCTTCCATCCCCAGATACCATAAGGTGATGCTCATTCTTCAAGGTTCTGTTCAAAGATTCAGCTTTATGAGAAGCCTTGCCTGATTTCTTAGGCTTATAGCACTTTATCCAGTTTGCTATTTACCACTACATTGTATGTCAACATTTGCCAACAGGCCTTTCTCTTATATACTTCTCAAGATGATAGTTATCCTTGTATTAAACATTATCTTATTTAATCCCCATCTAGTAGGTACTATCACGATTTCTACTTTGTAGATTAAAAAAACTGAGATTTGAAGAAGGTAACATGCCCAAGGTATAGCGCTTGAAGGACCAGAATCAAGACTTAAAACCAGGTTTGACCCCCAAACCCACTCTGTTTACTTCTATAGATTTAAGACCCATGATCTAAACGGTGAGAATTCAAGAAGAGTTTTGTGTTTTAACCTCATTCTTAGTTTCATGTTATATTCCCATCTCATTTTTCCTTTATTTTGGTTTCCTTACCCTTTTATTTAAAATTAGGTTTTATCTAGTGGTATTGTTCATGTATTTTCAGCCCTTTCTGGAAAAATACAGGTAAGTATAAACAATAAACAGTGTGTGTGATTGGCCAGAACTAAGGCAGAGCCTCACCAATGAACGAGGGCTGGAAGAGGGTCTCTGGGCAACGGAAGCGCTCATTGCCAATGGTGATGACCTGCCCATCTGGCAGCTCGTAGCTCTTCTCCAGGGAGGAAGAGGAGGCTGCCGTGGCCATCTCATTCTCGAAGTCCAGGGCCACGTAGCACAGCTTTTCCTTGATGTCTCGCACAATTTCTCGCTCGGCTAGAAAGAGTAGAAATGACAGAGAGTAGATACTCGGCTCTGCTAGTCTGGTTGTCCCATTTTGGTCTCCATGAAAACTAACTTCCTTCTTCCTTGTCCTTTGGATTCAGTCTCAAGATTTGCTTGATTCTCAAGCAAAACTTTGCATGCACTTTTCATCTAGCTCTTATCACTCTGTCTTGACAAAGCTGCAGGCCTTCCTGAGGGCCTTGCAGGACACATCTCCCGTCTAGATGGAGGGGCTTATATGCTGGGATTGTACAGAATCTAGGGAGGCCCCTACCTATAAATTTTTCCTGCCCTGGGGGCCACTTCCCCTTAGAAATTCAGAGCTTAGTTATTCCATTTGTCCTCAAACCATAAACACTTCTAGGTAATGAAATACACCACCAGTCTTGCCACCATTCAGCCCCATAAAAACTAGCTCTGATCCCCCTTTCTGTGGAAGGAGGGTGTGCTGTGAAAGCACAGTTAGAGGATGGTGAAGACAAGCACTTCTCAGAATGAGTAGTCTAAGCCTGGTACCCCTCCCCAGGGTGTCTTGGTTGGGAAACTTGTCCCTTGAAAGAGGCTCCCCTGACTATCTGGTCTGGTCCAGGGCCCCAACCCCAGGTTATGGCCTCCCTATCTACCCAAAGAGAGTTTGAGGACACAGGGCCACTGACTTCTCATTACTCATGAGAGTTTCTGATCCTAAATCAGATTTGGTTCCGAGCTCAAGTCAAGTCCAGAAAGAGGATGGGTACCTGTGGTCACAAAGGAATAGCCTCTCTCTGTGAGGATCTTCATGAGGTAGTCCGTGAGGTCGCGGCCTGCCAGGTCAAGCCGCATGATGGCATGAGGCAGTGCATAGCCCTCGTAGATAGGAACATTGTGGGTGACACCGTCCCCTGAGTCCAGGACGATGCCTAAGGACAGAGGAGATAAGGCCTATGAAACCCTTTATTTTTCTCATCTGTTTCTTTCTGGGACCTGTCACAAATGATCTTCAGCGACCATATTTTTCTTTAGCAGCTGGAAAATTCACCCATTATGATTGAGAATTATCAATCATATTTTTTGTATATGTCAATTTTGTGTATGTCAGTTTATTTTCCCAAACGAAACTGTAGGCTTCTGGAAGGCAAATGAAACATCTCCTCTTCTTATATTCCTTGAAACACTTTCACAAAAATGCATACTTGTCAATTGACATCTAGGATGCACATTCTTTAAGTTAGAGTGAATAATTTGCATATCCTTCAGGCATCAAACTAACATACACGCTCATGCAATTAAAATGTTAGCACTTAAAGGGCTATAAAAATCAGCTTGAAAAAAATGAACATTCTCTACTGATGAAACTTTTAGTAAACCATGAAAGGATATAAATTTTCTCAATATGATAAGAAATCCCTCTTGATCCAACAGCCATATAATTGATGGGGAAACATTACAATATTGTTACTATATTATTATTATTTAATATTGTCCTGGATGTTCTAGCCAATGCAATATGACAAAAAAAATAGAAATAAGAGGTATTATTATCAAAAGGAAAGAGGATCATCATTATTTGCAGATAAAGTGTTGTGTATGTTAATTGCTCAGTCGCATCTGACTCTTTGAGATCCCATGGACTATAGCCCATACTTGAAAGACCTGAGAGAACCAACTGAGAAAACATTAGAGTTAATAAGATGTCTCAGTAAAGGGCAGATCCAAAATAAATATTCAGAGATCAGTAGCTTACTCTTATACAAGGACATTGGTTACAGCATAACTTATAATAAGCAAAAATTGGAGGCAACCTAAAGGTTCTGCATTAGAGAAATGGTAAAATCAGTCAACCAATCATGGAAGCATCACACACAATGACTACCATGCGGCGTGTGAGCATGACATCCACAGCATAAAACCAAGCGCAAGGCGCAGGATACAAGCCATGTATACCTGCATTTCCCTATCAGTGTCTTATCACATGCAGTGAAATTATCCCTTAATTTCTTCTCCTCCACTAGACGTGTTAGCTGCAGAATGGCTGATCTGTCTTGCTTCCCAGTGTGTGCCCATGGCCTGCAGTGTTTGGCACATGGTGTGAAGTACTGGAGAGTATTTGAATGGATGAATAAATGGACAAATCAATGGATACACGAATGAATGTTTGAAAGACGTTTCTGGAAGCTGTCAAAGTGAAGTGAAGTGAAGTGAAGTCGCTCAGTCGTGTCCGACTCTTTGCGACCCCGTGGACTGTAGCCTACCAGGCTTCTCAATCCACGGAATTCTCCGGGCAGGAATACTGGAGGGGATTGCCATTTCCTAGCTGTCAGGCCCTTATTAAAAATCACTTCATTTTGAAGTTCCCTCTGTTTTCTCTGAGTTTTCTATGCCAAGGCCACCTCATTTTTATACACCCATCATCACAGATTCTCCCATTGCTGCTTCGTGAGCAGAAACATTTCAGTACTGTTGGAAAGTGTGCACAGGCTCCGGACTAACTATTGTGATGGAGATGCCCCTTGCGTTATGATTTGCTCATGTAGATTCTCTTCAGCTATACTGGGTGGACTTGCACCTGTATTCTGCCTGGGCTTCCCTCTGTTATCCCTCACCCAGGTTTTCATTGGACTTTGGCTGTCCCTTTGATTCCTCTGAACAGGAATCTCTCCAGGAGCCCAGTTTTCTCTTTCTTCCCTTCAAGTCAAAAAGGGAACAGATTACAGGGCGACTTACCCGTTGTGCGGCCAGAAGCATAGAGGGAGAGCACAGCTTGAATGGCGACGTACATGGCGGGGACGTTGAAGGTTTCAAACATGATCTGAAGGAACAGCGCAGAACAGAAGACTATCAGAATTCACAGCTCTCTTGGCCCACAGAATGGCTGGTAATTTTATCAAGGGAGCGGGGGGGCCTGTGCCTGTTAACCCCGCTCCCACCTCCCATGGGTTCTGGCGTGGACTGCACGCACAGCAGGTCCTCAAAAAAACTCTTTTGCATTGATGCACGGTTGGGAAAAAGAATCTGGCCAAGCGTCCATGTGTGTTCCTGCGCTGGTACTCAGGTCTTCCTGGCCTCTTACCTGGGTCATCTTCTCCCTGTTGGCCTTGGGATTCAGAGGAGCCTCCGTGAGCAGGGTGGGGTGTTCCTCAGGGGCTACCCGCAGCTCATTGTAGAAGGAGTGGTGCCAGATCTGGTTGGGAGAAAAGTCAGGTGCGTCCAGCAGACTCTCAGTGGGCGGGGAAACTCCAACTGGCATGTCTGTACTGGGGGAGGATGGCCTGATGGTCTCAGAATAGACTGGATCTGGAGAGGAGGCCTGTCAACACTGGGAATTTCTGATCGCTCTTTCAAGGGTAAATTCCTCTCATCAGGGCCCCAGATAGGACTCAGACCTAGGGTCAACATACTCAGTGTGTTGATTATTTCCATCTGACCTTGGGTCCTCTTTACTCTGCTACCTCGTCTCCCCTGCACCCCGAGGGACCAGGTGCACTGCAGCTCTCTGGCTTCTGGCTGTGTTTGGCTGACCGAAGATACCAGCAAGGGGTTGCAGAGTGTGAGGTGGGAGGAGGGTAGGGTGACCTCCTGGCCAAGCTGAGGTCTCCCTGAGCACATGCTGTGTGGCCCCTCTTCAGGCTGCAGCTCTCACTGACCTCTAGTCTCGCCGCCCTTGCCCTTCAGCCTTCCAGCTCTAAGAGCTTCCCCTGCTGCTGGTACTCTGGTGTCTTTGCCTCTCTTTCTGGTTCCCTAACCTGCTCACACCTCTGTAAGTAGTCCTTCCTTAAATTAATTCAGAACCCCAGCTGAGTGTATACTGTTTCCTGTTGAAGTCTGACAGATATGCATGGACTGTCACTGTCTATTATTGACCAGGCTGTTCTTCAGAGCAGGGTTTCTCAGCCTCAGCACTTTGACATTTTAGGTCAATAATTCTTCATCGTGGGGGCTGACCTGTGCATTACGGGATGTTTAGCAGCATCCTTGGCTTCCACCCACTAGATGCCAGTAACACCTCTCCAGTTGTGAGGAGCACAAATGTCTCCAGAAGTTGCCAGATGCCCCTGGGAGGCAAAATTATCCTGGCTGAGAATCACTGCTTTAGATGAAGCTAGTTCTTTTTTTTTACTTCTATATGTGTGCTGTGCTTAGTCGCTCAGTCCTGTCTGACTCTTTGTGACCCCACGGACTGTAGCCCGCCAGGCTCCTCTGTCCATGGGATTCTCCAGGCAAGAATACTGAAGTGGGTTGCCATGCCCTCCTTCAGGGAATCTTCCCAAAGATTGAGGGATTGAGCCGAGGTCTTCTGCATTGTAGGCGGATTCTTTACCATCTGAGCCACCGGGGAAGCCTGGTAGTTTACTTCTACATATTGAATATTTAATAGTTACAGGGCACAATATTAGATTCTGAAAACATTGCATGGTAGTTTTAGAGGAAGTTACTTCTTCCCACTGTGTCCAGTTCCCTCTGAGTGATCCAGACAGCAACAAGAGCCTTTATTTCAGAGGGATTCAGCAGAGTGGTAGGGACACAGGGCTTTGATTTCCTCAGAGGTGGGGCACAGAGTTCTTTGTGTCCATTGTACCCATATATTTATGGGCCTCTGGTTTTGTGCTGCTGCTGCTCCTAAGTCACTTCAGTCGTGTCCGACTCTGTGTGACCCCATAGACGGCAGCCCATTAGGCTCCCCTGTCCCTGGGATTCTCCAGGCAAGAACACTGGAGTGGGCTGCCGTGATAGGATCGTGCTAAAAGTAACTTTAGTTTCCAAGTCTAGAGTGGAGAAAAGCTGTCAAAAAGACAAAATGCAAAGACACATTCATATTCAGGTGAAGGAAGAGGCAGGAGAAGTTCATTTTCTGGGAGATCTGAGAGAGCCCTGAAGGCAAAGAAGTCTCCAGAGACTGAGAAGGGCACCTGAGGCAGAGCAAATGGCCCAGGCAGAGGCCGCAGGCTGTGGAGGTGTCACAGGAGACAGGAGAGAGCGCAATTAGGCTTAATAAGGTGATGTCAGTGTTCCCTCAAATGTGGCCTCAGTTGTGTGGGGATAATTGCTATAGCTGCAGCTTCCCAGGCTGTATCCCAGGTCCATAAATCAGAATCTTTCTGGGTGTTGGGTCCAACCATCTGCACTTCATTTTATTTCATTTTCAAAAGCTTTTATAAAGTACTTTGAAGTTTAAATTATGAAGTACTTTAAAAGTTAAAGATGTTGACAGTTTTTAAATTAGGAAAATTTCTTTAAGAGGAATAAAAATTTCCCATATTTCCATCACTTACTAAGAAACAGTTAACACTTTGGCTTTTTTCTCTCCCTAGTCTTTCGTCTTTATGTATTTTCAAATTTATTACTATTATCATTTATTCACTTCATATGCTTTCATTTATTTATTACTTACTACGATTACACTTTGTGTTCAATTTTGTTTCCTATCACTTTTCAGTTAATATAAATAATTAATTTTCTTTTTCATAGGAAATATTTATTTTTAATAAATTGAATTTAAAATTATTTTAATGTTTATACAACAGTTGATCATATCTCATCACCATCATATATTTAATCACATTGCTATTCAGGGTAGCCTTGATTTTTTTTTATAATCATGTGAAAACTATCTCTGTACCCATTACATTTTCTTGTTTCTATTCAGGATGTTTTCCTTTTAAGTTCTAACAGGGGGTGCACATACAATTGTGACTAATGCATACTGATGTATGGCAGTGACCAGCACAGCACTGCAAAGCAAGCATTCTGCAACAACAACAAATCGTCAATCTAGAATTACTTTCAACTCTTTCAGCAGTGCCTGAGTCCTTATCATAAAAAAATGTGCATTCAGCTGATTCAGTATCCATTCATTCTTTGGTTAATCTTCACATACAGTTTTCTCAAATGTACTTTCAAATATTGCATAATGCTGAAAACCATGAAATATCCCAAAGACTGTCTGAAAAATGAGAGGAATCACCATTGCTTTTATCTCTGTTCGACAAGGTAGCAGCCAATAAAACTAAACCCTTCCTTTTGATGGCAGTGAAACAGTATATTTGACTGCCAGACATCCATTTTTATAAAAAGCCAAAGCAGTGGGGTATAAAACACCACACGCCATGCCAATCAGTGAACTTCTCAGAACACAATTTTCCTGGCTTGTATTACCTAAATACAAAGCATCTGTTGTAAGAAGCGTGTAAGAAACTATGGTGGACAAAATGGAAGTATAGTCAATGATGCATATGTCTTCAAAGCATCATGTTTAACCTTGAAGCAATGCCTGAAAATGAAGTTTCCCAATATTCCAGGGAAAGCAGCTGTTGTTCCAAAGGTCACTGTTCCATATATAGAAAAGTCTTTTCTAAGGTATTCAACTTTTTTTCTATGATTTCAATGACCATTGGTTTTCTGAGTTTTGCATCTCCTGAAGAAGGACTGGACTGACCATGTGTATATGCTGGCATCTTGAGGTCCTTGCACACTTCCCCAGCTCCTACCAGCACCACACCTGAAGCCCTCAGGTCGGCTCCAGCCTCATGCCTGAGTGCTGCCATCTTGGTGACTGCTGGAAAATGCTTTGTTTCTATTACTCACAAAGAGGCCAATTTTGTCTTTACTTCAGAGTAAGAAATTGCCTATTTCACTTTATCTGCATTCGGTGTTCTAACTCTTAAAATATGAAATAATTTGACAGATAAAAATGACACCTAGCTGTTTCACTCCAAATTTTTAAATAAAACCGTAAATAATTTTCAGATTTTCAACTTTTAATCATTTCTCTTTGGCCAATTGTCTGGTCATGTCCCTTGATTATTTGTCTGGTGGAGACTTTGTGTTTTTAATTATCAGTTTACATCAGTTGTTTATATTAATCCTCTGTTACACTAGTTGTAAAATTTCTTTTCAATCTGTTGTTTGCCTTCTAAATTTGGTTTTATTTTTCACATACTAGAAATCATGATTTTTAAGAAATCACATTCGTTATTCTTTCTTTGACTTCTTTCACCAGAAATCTGATACTCAAACTTACTACACTGTATTTTTCTCATTAATTTTTTTATATGCAACTTTTATATTCAACTGATGTGTTTAATGAAAGTGTATGAGGTAAGGGTCATAAACAGATTCCCTGCTTCCCAAATAATGGATCAGTTGTCACAGAATAATTCACTGAATAATCATTTTTTCCCCTCTGGTCTTAGAAGTTACATTTACTATGTATTTCTTTTTTACCTCTGTACTGGCATCAGATTGTTTTAATTTATGTAACTTCATATCTTAATATTCAGATATGGCAAGTCTTCTGTCAGTTTTCCTTATTCATAATAGTCTCATAAATTTTATTTATTTCTCCATACTTTATGATTATCTTGCATAATAAAAGCTTGTGTTATTTTTAGTCAAACTCAAGGAAGCAGAGAGTAAAAATGGAGTTACCAGGAGCTGCAGGAGAGGGGAAAGGGAGGCGCTCTTGGTCAAGGCGCACAAAGGGTCAGTAATGCGGAATGAGGAAACCTGGAGATCTAACATAGTATATTAGCATGGTGACTAGAGGTAACAGTACTGTCCTTAAAATTTGCTAAGAGGGTAAATCCTAAGCATTCTCACTACAAGGAAAAAAAACAAACTGTGAGGTAGTAGATATGTTATTAGCTTGAATATAGTGACTGATACATAATGTATATACATTATCAAATGATCACATTTTTTAAATTGTAAGATTTTTATTAGAATGGCAATGAGGGCTTCCCTTGTGTCTCAGTTGGTAAAGAATCCGCCTTCAATGCCGGAGACCCCAGTTCAATTCCTGGGTCAGGAAGATCCACTGGAGAAGGGATAGGCTACCCACTCTAGTATTCTTGGGCTTCCCTGGAGGCTCAGCTGGTAAAGAATCCACCTGCAATGCGGAAGACCTGGGTTTGATCCCTGGGTTGGGAAGATCCCCTGGAGAAGGGGAAGGCTACCCACTCCAGTATTCTGGCCTGGAGAATCCCATGGACAGAGGAGCCCAAGTCAGTCCTCACCTATTGAATTTAAGTGCCAGAGTTTAAACTAGATGTACTTAACCTCAATTCCATGGTCTTCCTGCTCTTCAAATTCCAGGGAATTCTAGATGAATGAGACATGGTTTCTCCCCTCCCCTCCCTCCCAAGGTTTACTAAGAGACAATTAACATACCACACTATAAGTTTGTGGCTCAACTAGTAAAGAATCCTCCTGCAATGCAAGAGACCTGGGTTCGGTCCCTGGGTTGGGAAGATTCCCTGGAGAAGGAAAAGGCTACCCACTCCAATATTCTGGCCTGGGGAATTTCGTGGACTCTACAGTCCATGGGGTTGCAAAGAGTCAGACATAACTGAGTGACTTTCACTTTACTTTTAATGAACCTATAAATCAACTTGAAAAAATTTGACAGCTTTATCCTATTCAGTTTTTCTTTTAAAGCATGTAATGTATTTTTAGGAGTTTCTTTAAAGAGTCCATATTACTATTGTGAATAAAAATTTTGTCTATTGTTTTTAAATTAGATATTATTAGACATATACAAGTAATATGTGCCATGTGTTGAGCATTAAATATGCTCCATGCTTTGAGATTATACTATTTGCCTAATTCAACCTTCAAAGCAACCTAGTGAAGAAAGTATTTTTATTTCCACAAATCAGGAAGCTGAGGTTTAGAGGGAGTTTTTGTTCCCAGATCTCCCTGCCTCTGGTTCCAGTTTCTGTGCTTTTAACTGCCCTCCAGAGTGGAACAAAAAGCAATTGCATTTGTTATCTGTTTAATCTCTCATTCAGAGTGACTGAATTTAAGGTTTAGAGAAAAGTGTGTGTGAAGCACAGATTTCAAATCAGCTTTCTTTATTCCCAGCTGCAAGACTGCAGCTGCTCAATAAGCCTTCTGTTACATTTCAAAAGACAGTCATTGCAGAAACAAGAATTCTCAGACAACTGTCAGTGGAATTTATCAAAAGAATATTAGAGAAATATTGTACACCAACTATACTTCAATTTAAAAAGAATATTAGAAGGGTTCTATTAGCATTCTGCATGTGATTTTGTTGAGCACAAACTACTATTTAAAAATTACCCCCATATCTTCCTTTTCTAGATATTTTATTTTGATTTATCATTCACAGGTGGTTTTGTTCCTGATATTAGTATTTTCTAGGTATCTAGTGAAAGTTTGATATTTTTGTTGTTGTTTTGGCCACACCACACGGCATGCAGGATCTTAGTTCCCAGACCAGGGACGGAACCCTCGTCCCCTGTGGTGGAAGCGTGGAGCCCTAACCACTGGACCACCAGGGAAGTCTACCCCTTCTCCCATTTTCTGACATGAAAAAAAAGCTTCTAGAAACCAGTAGCGATTTTTACTTAAATTTTTCACTAGAGAAGCATCATAATAGTATAGCATCAAGGTACCTGTCTGAGGTCATGACAGGGAAAATAAAGAGGAGAAGTTATTCACCTTTTTGGAGGGGACCGTGCATTTTAAAGAAGGACAAGCACAGGGCTGGGAAGAAAGCTGTAGGAAAGGATAAAACTGGGACCTAGGCCGGACCAGGTCCTCAGATGCCAGACACGGAGTTAGGAACCTAGCTGGTCAGTGAGGAGCTACTGAAGAGTCCCAGGAGGCAAGTGACATGATTTGGTCTGTTTTTAGAAAGACAAGCTTTGCAACAGTGCAGAGAATGAATTAGGCGATTGAGGCAGGAGACAGAGAAATCAGTCAGGAAGCCGTTGGAATCATCCAGTGAGAGATGTTGGCAACTTAGCCTGGGGAATGCCCAGGGGCATGGACAGGAAGGAAACAAAGATGTGAGAAACATCGCAGAGGAAGAGTTGACAGGGCAGAAGGTCTTGATGATATTCAAATGAGCACATTACAGGAGGGGGCCACCAATACCTTCTCCATGTCATCCCAGTTAGTGATGATGCCGTGTTCAATGGGGTATTTGAGAGTAAGGATCCCACGCTTGCTCTGAGCTTCATCCCCCACATAGCTGTCTTTCTGGCCCATTCCCACCATCACACCCTGCAATGCAAAAAAGAAGGAAGGAGAACGGAATTGGCTGAGGTTCTACTTGGAGGGATTCAGGCATTGGAGAGTCTCTGAAGAAGGATAACGACAAGAAGAATGTCCTTTTTTCCCACTGGAAACCAGACTGAAGGAGGCAGGGTGAGGCAGATGCTGATGAATGGGGAAATTATGGGAGAGAAGACGGATGATTTCTCACAGGCGTGTCTCCCTCCTCTGTCCTAAAACAATGTCATTTTCTGAGAGAACAGGGCTCATCCATACACTTCTCCCTCTTACTTTACTGGAAACACACACACACACAGCTCCCCATGGATGCTGCAATGGGGATGCTTCTTCCCAGGAACTCAAAGCCTTGGGTCCACGTGAGCACGTACCTGGTGACGAGGGCGACCCACAATGGAAGGAAAGACGGCGCGGGGGGCGTCGTCTCCTGCGAAGCCAGCTTTGCACAGGCCAGAGCCATTGTCACACACGAGCGCAGTGGTCTCCTCTTCACACATGGTGAGTGTGGCCAAGTGAACCAGGGGCTGGAGCACCTAGGGAACTGGGGAGAAGAGAGGTAGCTGGCCACTTCTCAAAATCATGTTGGAGACGAGCTTCTCAGCTCTGGGGTCTGACCCCATCGGCAACTAGAACCTAATTCCAGACGTATAGGCAAGGATCCGGCCCTGTGCTCTGGCATTGGGGCCTCTTCCCTCCCTCTACCTGCTGTTTTCAGCTCAACTGTGTACCCCCCAATTTCTGTGTTGAAGTCTAACCCTAGTGCCTCAGAATGTATCTGTATTGGGGGATAAAGCTTTTAAAGAGATAATAAAGAGTAAAATGAGGTCATTAATCTATTATGACTGGTACCAAATATGCCTAATTCAATAGAATGGGTCTTTACACGAGAAAATTAAAACACAGAGACACACAGAGGAAGACCATGTAAAGACATAGCAAGAAGACAACCATCTACAAGCAAAGGAGAGAGGCCTCGGGAGAAACCAGCCCCGCTGACACCTTGACCTCAGACTTCTAACCAGCCCCGCTGACACCTTGACCTCAGACTTCTAACCTCCAGAACTGTGAACAAATAAAATTTCCCTTGCTAAGCCAGTCTGTGATACTTTATTATGGCAGCCCTCACAAACAAATCCAGGTGCCCCTCAAAGACCTGAAAAGATACAAAGTGTTAATCCCATGGAAAAACTCTCTACAGACTTGAAGTTTAGAAAAGAAATAGAAAAAACTTGCAACAAACATAATAAGGGTTATCATTTACTATATACAAGAACTTTTATAAATCAGTAAGAAAAAAGTAAATAGCCCAAAAGGGGGAAAAAGAACAAAACTATGAAATAGATAATTGACAGAAAAGGAAATGCACATACCCAACAATTACCTGAAAAGGTGATCAGCCTCTTTAGTTATCAGGAAATGCAAATGAAATAAGACCATTTTCACCCATCTCATTGTTAAGATTCGAAGTTTTATCATAGCTGTTGGCTAGGTTGTGGGAACACTGGCATTCTTTAATCAGAAAAACACATCAATGTACAATCTGGCACTGCCTAAATGTCCCTTGAGGAATATTGTACTGAGGTTAAGGGAAGGGACAGGCAGATCAACATGGACTAATGTGGACAAGTTTCTAAACCATTCTGCTGAGTAAACAAAGCAAGTTGCAGGATAGACGGCCCAGCATAAAAAATTTGTGAGTTTTATTTAAAGC
Organism: Neotragus pygmaeus; assembly: GCA_006410875.1. NCBI lineage: Eukaryota > Metazoa > Chordata > Mammalia > Artiodactyla > Bovidae > Neotragus > Neotragus pygmaeus. The sequence goes on from SJYV01018322.1 coordinate 310,904, forward strand.
ACAAAAAATATTGTGCATTTTCCATAATTTTCTTTTTGTGGATGTGAACACAGAGCAAAAAGTTCTGGGGGGGTGGGGAAAAAAAAAAACTAAGGCTGATTGTAGCAGTTACACCGAGGTGGGAAGAGGACTGGGAGGAGAAGTGCCATAATGTTTTAATTTTTAACAAGGAGACTGTATCCATGTACAGTTTATAATTAAAATCAGTCATAACATATCATTAAGGAAGAAAAAGATACAGCAGTTCTGGGTGCAATGTACAATCCTAAGGATAGAAGCCCCTGGAGGACAAGGAAAGCAAGAGAATTCATGATGGGACTCACTGCCCCTGTCGCTTCAGATGGAAAAAAACAGAGAAGTCTATCCTCCAGGGCTGATATTGAATTGGGATGGCTGCAGACTGACTAGGAAATTAATTTTTCTAACATGTGTTGCAGGCTTTCTTTTTTTTTTTTTGNCAAGTACTTTTTAAAATAACTATTGGCTCGAATTTCTTGTACAATTTGCAAGAAATCTTAGTGCATTTCTTATAACTTCATTTTCTTGATTTTCACACAAGGAGTATGTTCTCTAAATGTTTAAAGGAAATTTATATAGGTAAACCAAATTATGAAAAATTCAAGTTAAAATATTTAAAGAAAATTCTAAAATTTCCATTTACTTTTGGAAGTATATTTAAAGTATGCAATGTTATCTGCTACTCTCATTCCTGATTGTTGAATAGCCTAGAATTTAAACTGTACTCTTTTGTCCTTAAATTTCTAAAAATTATGTATGAGCATAAGAAAGGTTATACTGGAAAACAGCTGTTTCAGCCCATGTATCAGTTGAGACTTGCCCTCACTTCTATGGATCTGAAAGAATGAAATTTTACTCACTTGGTTGCTGGGCAGTAATTCTTAATAACCACTATAAGTTTCCTGCTGTTGCTGCTGCTAAGTCGCTTCAGTTGTGTCTGACTCTGTGCAACCCCATAGATGGCAGCCCACCAGGCTCCGGCGTCCCTGGGATTCTCCAGCAAGAGCACTGGAGTGGGTTGCTATTTGCTTCTCCAATGCGTGAGTGAAAAGTCAAAGTGAAGTCGCTCAGNCTTTTACTGTGGTCATGTATGGATGTGAGAGTTGGACTGGAAAGAAGGCTGAGTGCCGAAGAATTGATGCTTTTGAACTGTGGTGTTGGAGAAGACTCTTGAGAGTCCCTTGGACTGCAAGGAGATCCAGCCAGTCTATTCTGAAGGAGATCAGCCCTGGGATTTCTTTTGGAAGGAATGATGCTAAAGCTGAAACTCCAACACTTTGGCCACCTCATGCAAAGAGTTGACTCAATGGAAAAGACTCTGATGCTGGGAGGAATTGGGGGCAGGAGGAGAAGGGGACAACGAGAATGAGATGGCTGGATGGCATCACTGACTCGATGGACATGAGTCTGAGTGAACTCCGGGAGTTGGTGATAGACAGGGAGGCCTGGCGTGCTGCGATTGATGGGGTTGCAAAGAGTCGGACACAACTGAGTGACTGAACTGAACTGACTCTCACTTTCCCCTCCTCCCAGCCCTTGATAATCCTCGTTCTACCTTCTGTCCCTCTGAACCCTATTCTAGGTACCTTATATGAATGAAGTCATACAGTATTTGTCCTTCATTGTCTAGCTTATTTAACTTAGTATAACATTTGAAAAATATTTATTTGGCTGCACCAGGTCTTAGTTGCAGCATGTGGGATTTTTAGGGCATGTGAACCCTTAGCTGGGGCATGTGGAATCTACCTCCCCAACCTATGGTTGAACCTGAACCCCCTGCATTTGGGTGCGCAGAGTCTTAGCCACAGAACTACCAGGAAAGTCCCAGTGTAACATTTTTAAGGTTCATCCACATTGCAGGATGGATCATTATTTTTTTATGACTGATGATGTTCTATTGTATGTATGTACTATGTTTACCCATTCATTCATCTGTTGATGAACATTTGAAATGTTTCTACCTGTTGGTTACTGCAAATAATGCTGCTGTGAACATGGTGTACAATTTTCTGTTTGAGTCCTGTTTTCAGTTCTTCTGGGTATGTACCTAGGAATGGAAATGCTGAATCATATGATAATTCTATATTTAATTTTTTGAGGAAGCCTCAAAGCACCACAGTTTTCCATAGTGGCTGAACCATTTTGCATTCCTACCAGCAATGCATGATTTATTCTCTTAATTTTTATATATAATATATTTCAGTGTTTATTTTATTTATCACGTACTACATTATATCCCTGGGTTTCCCAGGTGGTGCTAGTGATAAAGAACCTGCCTGCCAGTGCAGGAGACATGAGACGAGGGTTCAATCCCTGGGTCAAGAAGATTCCCTGGAGGAGGGCCTGTCAACCCACTCCAGTATTCTTGCCTGGAGAATCCCATGGACAGAGAAGCCAGGTGGGCTACAGTTCATGGGGTTGCAAAGTCAGACACGACTGAAGTGACTTAGCACATACATTATAGTATTTACTTACCTTAAAACTGGAAATTTCTACTTTTTGATGGTCTTCATCCAAGTCCCCCTCCTCTCAACCCTTACCTCTGGTAACCACAAATATGATCTCTTTTTTCCTATGGGTTTGTGTGCTTGTTTTTGAAGTATAATTTACCTATGATATTATGTTAATTCCTATCATATGATATAGTGATTTGACATTTCTATGCATTTCAAAATGATCACCACAATAAATCTAGTTACTGTCACCATACAAAGATATTACATAATTACTGACTCTGTCCCTCACACTGTACTGTTTCATATCCTTGGCTCATTTATTTTGCAACTGGGCATTCATAACTCTTAATCTCCCTCACCCATTTGTCTGACTCCCCCACCTTACTCCTGTCCGATATCTGCCTGTTTGCTCTCTATGGCTTTGTTTCTGTTTTGTTATGTTTGTTCATTTTTCTTTTAATTTCACATATAGATAAAATCATATGGTATTTATGGTATTTGTTTTTCTCTGATTTATTTCATTAAGCACAGTACCCTCTAGGTTCACCCATGTTGTTGCAAATGGCAGGACTCCGTACTTTTTATGACTGCATAATATTCTGGTATATGTGTGTGCGTGCCACACCTTCACTGATTCGTCTGTTGGTGGACACTCAGTTAGCGTCTGTATTGTGACAATTGTAAAGAGTGCTGCAGTGGACATAGGGGTGCACGTATCTTTTCAAATTAGTGTTTTCATTTTATTGAGATAAATACCCAGGAATAGAATTTCTGGATCATATGGTAGTTGTATTTTTAATTTATTGAGTAATTTCCATACCCTTTTCCATAGTGGCTGTGCCAATTTATATTCCCACCAGCAGTGCACAAGCATTCTCTTGTCTCTGTGTTCTTACTGACCCCTTATTTGTTGGGTGCTCTCTCTCTGTTATCATAGGATCTGTTCTTAGTGAAAGCTTTAGCAAATATGTTTATATACCTATCTCTAAAAAATAGAAAAGACTCTGAATTTAGGCAGTAAATAAATTCTGAGTGGGAGTAGAACCCCAGCTGCAGGCTGGAGAAGTCTGCAGATGACTCTTTAGACAAGGGTTCTCCTGATACCTTCTCAGACTCCACTATATACCAGCCCTATTTATGTAGAGCTTATTATGTGCCTAAGACTGTTCTCTGTATTTTATAGACATCATTTTTTTAAATTACACCAACCTTGCTGTAAGTTCAGTTCAGTTCAGTTGCTCAGTCGTGTCCAGCTCTTTGTGACCCCATGAACTGCAGCACGCCAGGCCTCCCTATTCATCACCAACTCCCGGAGTCCACTCAAACCCATGTCCTTTGAGTCGGTGATGCCATCTAACCATCTCATCCCCTGTTATATCCCCTTCTCTTCCTGCCCTCAATCTTTCCCAGCATCAGGGTCTTTTCAAATGAGTCAGCTCTCTGTATCAGGTGGCCAAAGCATTGGAGTTTCAGCTTCAACATTAGTCCTTCCAGTGAACAACCAGGACTGATCTCCTTTAGGATGGACTGGTTGTATCTCCTTGCAGTCCAAGGGACTCTCAAGAGTCTTCTCCAACACCACAGTTCAAAAGCATCAATTCTTCAGTGCTCAGCTTTCTTTATAGTCCAACTCTCACATCTGTACATAACCACTGGAAAAACTATAGCCTTGACTAGATGGACCTTTATTGACAAAGTAATGTCTCTGCTTTTTAATATGCTGTAGGTATTTCCCCCCTTTTTATAGATGGGAAAAGTATAGTCCAGGGGGATTAAGTGACTTGTCCCAAGTCACACACCTAGTCAGGGACAAAGCCAGGATTCAAACCAACCTGGCTCCAAGGTGCATGCTCTTAACCATGGCACCCTGTTTGTTCTCTTTGCCCTGGACAAGGAGGGCACTGATGCCTAACCCAGGAAGAATAAGAGAAGTCTAGATTCACTGGAAATATTCTGGTGCCAGCAGAGTTCTGAGTAAATTATATGTATATTTTACTTCTCAGTATTTCAGAGTTCTTTCTTTGAAAAATTTTAGGCATATGAAGAAGTTACAGTAATGGTACAAAGGATTTCTGAATGCTTTTTACAACCCCAACTCACCAAATACTAACATTTTACCAGACTTCTTTTTCTCTCTCTGAACATATCCATCTATGTATCTATCTGTCATCTCTCTCCGTATCTTTGTCTATGTATCAACCTACCTGCTGTTTATCATCTGTCTGCCTGTTATCTGTCATCTATCTATATCTCACATACATATATTTTTTTCTGAAACACTTGATAATAGTTGCAAATATTGATGCCTCTTTTACTCTATATCCTTCAGTGTGTGTTTCCTAAAACAAGACCATTCTCTTCCATGACTAGCACAATGACCCCATCAGAAAATAAACACCGATACAGTTATACTATCTGCAGTACAGACCTCAGAGCTTTTAGCTGTACAACTGACTTTCTATTTTTGGTCCAAATTCAACCCAGGATCATACATTACATGTATTTGTCATCCCTTTTTAGTTTCCTTTAAGCTGCAACGGATCATCCTTCTTTGTTTTCTTTCATTGTGTTAATTTCCCACTCTGCTGTAACAGTTTACCACAAAATTAGTGACTTTAACAACCAAGTGTGTTGTCTTATAGCTGTGTGGGTCAGAAGTCTGACATGGTCTCACTGGGCTAACGTTGAGGTGTCGGCAGGGCTGTGTTCCTTTCTGGAGGCTCTAAGGCATAACTTGTTTTCTTGCCTTTTCCAGCTGCTGGACACCTCCTGCATTCCTTGAAATGTGGTTCCTTCCTCTGTCTGCAAAGCCAGCAATGGCCAGTTGAGTTGAGTCCCTCTTGAATGGCTGCATCACTCTGATGTGTCGTCCGTCATCACATCTGAGCACACCTCGGGCGGGCAGTCTCTGCTTTCAGGCCCCATGTGATTACACTGGGATCACCCCCTTCATCTAGGAGAATTGCTGTATCTAGAGAAACCCTTTGGCCAGGTTTTTTTTTTGGGGAGGCTGGGGGAGGGTTTGGGTTGAAGAATACAGGCCAGATGTTTGCAGTCTGTGTCTTGTTTGGGTTTGCCCGGTGTTTCCATCAGACTAGATAGACTGAGACAGTGAGATTTAGGTGGGCGGCTGTGCTTTGTTCTTCTCAGTCCTGCTCACGGGGCGGCGTGTGGTAAGGTCTGTCCCATTACTGGTGACGCTGTAGCTGTTGGTGCCTTCACTAGGGTGGTGTCTTTTTGTTTCTTCTCTGTGAAGCCACTGTTTTCCCCTGTGTGTTTAATAAGTATCTCCTGGGCAGCTTCTTTGAGACTATGTAAATATCCTGTTTCTTATCCTTTTTGTCACTAAAGTTAGCATCTTGGTTGATGAGTTTTCACTTGAAACAGTTACTACTGTGATGGTTGCCAAACGGTTACATTGTCTCATTCACTGTTTACAACCATGACCTGGAGAATGCTACCATCCTTTCCATTAGCTGTGGAGAAACAGGCTTCTGTAAACTAGCTTTCCCAGGGTCCCACAGCTAGCAAATGTAACATGTATGGTGGGACTGCAACCTGCAGCCGCAGGGCACTTTGACTCACTTTTCCTGGGTAGAAAGGTGGTTGGCAAGATACGTGTTAGCTATTCTTAGAGAAAAAAAAAGAAAAAGGTCAATGATCCATTTAATTTTTGGAGAAAAAACTCTCACAGTGATGCGTTCTAGGAACAGAGCAGTGGAAATAAAGTCGTTCTCCAAACTGCTGACTCTGAGGAGGGTCTTCCTCATGGAAGAGCACTCAGCACTTCATCTAAGGCTCTGCTCAGGGATCCTTGTACCTCTGACCTTGGGTTCCAAGAGGAGCCCTGTTCAAAAGCGGCCCTTTTGCTGCTTTTGGTAATGAAATGTCCCTGGAAGGGCGCCAGCGCGGGCTGGGGTTAGATTGGGTTTCCCACTCCAGCGGGGTGATGCCCCAAAGCCCCAGTGAATTTGTATTAAGCCCCCGATTATCTTTCCCCACAAGCTCCTTTAACTGCTCTCAGCCAATCAAAGAGACATGACAAGCGAAAAAAGCCACTTGGCGGGGTTTCTATGGCCGAGAACCCGAGGCCCAAGTGCGCCCAGTTCCGGCTGATGCTGTCCGGAGGTGCCTCCGAGGCAGGCTTGCTCAGCTGTGGAGAAGGGACTGTCCCTGCCGGGGGATGGCCCGAACCATCGGGCAGGACTGGCCCCGAGCGCCCTGCAGGCACTTGACAGCAAAAGAAATGTATCACCTCTGCTTTCTCTTGGTTCTGGTCTCCTGACTCTGACCCTAATCAGGAACTCATCACACAAACAGGGATAATTAGAAACAGGTGATACTGGGATCGCGCCTGGAGAGTTCTGACTGCTGGGCTGTGGGTTTTCTGTTTCCCACACGAGACTGGGAATTAGGAGCTCAGAATTCGCTCATTGCTAATTCCATGCAGCGGGTTAAGTCCTCTTACCGAGTATTAACTTTCCCACCAGGGAATAGTATTTTATTTCCTTGTAGAAATGTACTAGTGCATCAGGGCTAATATGTTTGTGATGTTTGCTGAGCAGCCCAGAGCAAGGGGCTACTGTGTAAACCCAGCAGCCCTGTGTCTGTGGAACACATGGCTCCTGTGATAACAAAGTAACCTCACGCTGGAGACACCTGTCTGCTTCTGATTCCACCTACTGGTAGATCCCAGGTCTCTGTGTTGGGAGAAAACTTCTGATTCCAGGTACTGGTAGATCCCGGGTCTCTGTGCTGGAAGAGAAAACTTCTGATTCCAGGTACTGGTAGATCCCGGGTCTCTGTGCTGGAAGAGAAAACTTCTGATTCCAGGTACTGGTAGATCCCAGGTCTCTATGCTTAAAGAGAAAACCAACTGGATAGTACATGAACTTGTACTATCACAAGTACACCACAAACCACAAAGGTGACTGACTCATTTCTAGCTGCCTTTGGCAAGTGATTTCCTAAGATGAAGTGGATGTTCCCAGAAGTAACACGAAACCTAAGGCTCACGTGTAGAGCTTTGTGCAAGCAAGGGCTGGGTGTCACTTAGAGGACGTTTAAGAATAGCTTGTGTGCCTGTGGCTCTACTGTATTCAGGGGTCTTCAGAAGGACCATTCTTTTAATTTTCCTGAGAAGCAAACGGCACAGCTTTTCTTAATAATACACTTGGTTACCCTTGAGTTCTTTGCATTTTGTATCTTTGTATCACCTGGGTCTGGTTCAGTTCTTTGCCTGTAGTGTTTAATAAACACCCATTGAATGAATATGCAAGCGATCACAGTTCCTCCCCTGCTGCTGCTAAGTCGCTTCAGTTGTACCGGACTCTTAGCGACCCCATGGACTGCAGCCTACCAGGCTCTTCCATCCATGGGATTTTCCAGGCAAGAGTACTGGAGTGGGGTGCCATTGCCTTCTCCGTTCCTCCCCTAGATAAGTGAAAACCATGTTAGTTGCTAAGTCGTGCCTGACTCTTGTGACCTCTTGGACTCTAGCCCGCTAGGCTCCTCTGTCCATGGGATTCTCCAGGCAAGAATACTGGACTGGGTTGCCTTTCCCTTCTCCAGGGGAACTTCCCGACCCAGGGATCGAACCTGGGTCTCCTACATTGCAGGCAGGTTCTTTACTGTCTGAGCCACCAGGGAAGCCCCTCCCTCCATTAGCTAAGCTCTTACTTATTAACCTTAGTGTCTCCTCTCACTAATGACACCCTCGTTTTCTTCTACTCAGTCGGATGTTGAGCAGAGTGGTTCTCAGTGTAGAGGGTAGTTCTGTTATGGCTTCTCTGCCTGCAGGCTTTCTTGCCCTAAAAGGCCACATCCCAGTAGATCGTTCACTTCTCTTGGCCTGGGATGATCCAGCAAGGGAAGGAGGCTCCTGGCTCCGTGCTGTCTGGGGACTTAGGCCTTTTATGGCTTGGTTCTTTTCTGTAGCTTGAAATTATGAAAATGAGAGAGACTGTGGCCAGTGTGCAGGCCATGGAGACTTAGCGTCTGCAGTGGCTGTCTTGGGGCCCTGGCAAGCTGATGGATGTACCTAGAAAGTGGTCTTCAGGGAGAGGAGAGGGGACAGGCAGGAGACTGGAAGGGGATGCGAGCCATGGGGGCCCCAAGAGGTGGAGAGAGTGGCCTTGTTCCCAAGGATACGATGAGTCCAACTGTACGCGGTCTCTTGGCTTCTGAGAGACATTTCTGTAACCTTATTTTAAATTCTCTCCCTTGTCCTTGGTTTGCTTCAGTGAACATCACTCTTCGGTGAGAAGGCTCTTACCCTATTCTGTTTCTCTTTCTAAACTGTAAACAAATACTCATCTCAGCCCCTTTAAGCGTAAACCGTGTAAACTCATGGCCACTGGTTTGAATTTAAGCAGGCATTTTCTCAAGCTTTCATGTGTGCTTTTTTCCTTTAGTGCAGCTCTCCAGCATTCTTATTCCTTGTCTCTAATTGGGTATCCTGAACAGAACATGATACCCGGGTGGCGCTAGTGGTAAAGAACCCACCTGCCAGTGCAGGAGACAGAGAGACTTGGGTTTGATCCCTGGGTCAGAAAAGTCCCCTGGAGAAGGAAATGGCAATACACTCCAGTATTCTTGCCTGGGGAATCCCATGGACAGAGGAGCCTGGCGGACTGTAGTCCATGGGGTCAACAAAGAGTCAGACACTACTGAAGCCAATTAGCACACACGCGTACGAGCTTTCATTTGGTTTGTATTTTTCTGGTGTATCCTCTCTCTGTTCTTATATTTCTAACCTTTCCGTAATGTTATGTTCTAAGCATAACTAGTATAAAAATATATATAACCAGATTTTAATTTTTTTCCTTGGGCAGTTACTTTATTTCTCTGAGTCTCACTGTCTTTAAAAAAATAATAATTTATTTTGAATTGGAGGATAATTGCTTTACAGTATTGTATTGGTTTCTGCCAAACATCAGTATGAATCAGCCACGAGTAAACATATGTTCCCTCCCTCCTGAAGCTCCCTCCCACCTCCCACCCCNGACTTCTCCATGTTTGGTGTTTTTGCTTCGGCCTCTCTGTCTCCCTAGCACTGCTGGCAGTAAAAGCCCTCAAACAAAAGGGTCAGTGTTCTGTTCTCTCTCGGAGCCTTTGCGCCCCTCCCGTGCCATGACAAGATCTAGATTTACGTCGACGGCCCCCATGCCGGTGTGCTGCACGCAGCAGATGCTCAGTAAACGTCGGATGACAGTCCCGCCACCTGCCTGGGCTCCGCCGTGACAGTCTGCTCTGCCCCTGAGAGCTGAACTCCCAGTTCCCACAGTCCCAGGCAGCTCGGTCACATGATTTAGAACCACCAAGGGATAGTCTTCTTCACAAGCTGGTCACAGAGCGCTGGGTTTCCTTGTTCTAGCAGGTGGTCCACCTTGGGGAGAAAACAACCTCCAAAGGGGGCCAAGAAGCAAAGCTGCACCCCTGTGACTGTCTCCCTCTGGGCTCCCCTCTCTCGTGTGACCTGTAGTTCAAGCCGGTCTGGCTTTTCGGTGAACCCTATTGTCACCCTCTGAAGTTCTGCACTCACAGGAAGAAAGAGTGTTGGACTTCATTTCCCAGCAGCTGAGACAAGCCACAGGGTGACTTCAAGCTGTCAGCCGTGCCGTTCTGCAGCACTTGAGGTGCATTCAGATCTGCTTTTTTTTTTTTTGAAGTTGGAACCAAATGAGAAGCGAGGGAGGTGAAGGCAGGGGGAGGGCAGCTGGTGGCGGGGGCTCTCTGGGGGAAGGCTTGGACCCTGGAGCCAGCCTCTCCTGGAAGGTCTCTGCTGGGGGAAATTCTAAACCTCACTCAGCCGCTTGCTGGTAATTTGTGGCTAGACTCGAGCATGTCAGCTGAACCAGAGCCAACGTCACTGTGGTTTGCTGCGTCACAATCACTTTGCACTCGCAGAAAACCCAAGCGCACTGTTCTGGCCCTTTCAGCACGTACTACATCTGGCCTTCATTGAGGATTTCACAGAGTTAGAAACACAGCTCCCCACTCCTCCCCCAAAAGTGGCCAAAACCCAAAGACATAATGAGTGCAAAGGATTTGCTCACCCACACATGCCCCTGGCCACCCCCAAGCAAATCCGAGAACGGGGTGAGAGCTCCCCACCCTCACTGTGAAGGTCTGGTTTCAGAGTTCTCTCCCGCCCTCTTTTCTTTTCTCTCCTCCCTTCAGGTGCCCCTTCCCATGGCTCAGTCCCACGGCTCGCTCTCTGGCCTTCAGTTTCCTCAACTGTAAAATGGAAATGGTGACATCTATCTCCAAGGATAATGGATCAAATGAAATAATGGAAATGAAGTACTTTATAAAGTGCAAATCAGGGTCAGTAAACTCGGGACCCTGTAGTCTACAAACTACAATATCTGTTTTTGTGAGACCCTTGAACTATGAATGGTTTTGATATTTTTTAACGGTTGCAAAAAAGTCAAAGAATAAGATTCTAATACCCAAGAAAATTGTATGAAATCAAATAATAAATAAAGTTCTATTGGAACACAACTACACCCATTTATTTACATACTGTTCACTGCTGCTCCAGTACAATGGCAGAGTTGAGTAGTTGTGAGAGAGACCTTTAGATTCACAAAGCCTAAAATATTTACTATTTTGTTCTCTACAGAAAAAGTTTCCCAATCCCTGTTGTAAAGGACTGAAAAATAATAATTCTTGTTATCTCTCTTATCTTCTCCATTAGAACTTGCTCTCAGGATGAAGTCTGCCACACGGGAAGGAGATAAAGGATCTGCTTCACCAATCAATGATTATTAAAAGGAAGGTTGAATTTATGCCAGTTCCCAAAGGTATTTTCATTTCAGTGAAAAGTTTGAGTTCTAGAAGGAAAGCCTCTCAAATATAGTGAGATTTCAAGTAATAGTTGGGGAAATAGATTGGAGTGAGGGCTTCAGTTGACAGCTAAGCAGCTGCCTATTATAATCTGCAAATGCATTATATCCATACAATGACTGCACAAAGAACATTCTTATGGTGGAAAATTCTAGTGGCACCTCATTAACTTCAGGGTACCTTGACTTGGTTAATACTAATTAAATTAAAAATGGCTTCTTGCTCATAATCCTTCTGGTCCTCAGGAATCTGCCATTTGGACTTGCTGTTCTGGCTTTTATCCTGGCCACTCTCTCACCCTGCTCAGATCTAGACCTGACCCCTCTCCTGAGCCCCATGGCCCTGGCACCTCAACTCCATCTCTGAGACTGCCATCTTCATCAATGTCCTCTGGTTGGATTGGCCCCTCAGAGATTTGTACCCCGACCCAGGATGGAGCCCGGCTCCCCAGTCCTCCCTGCTCCTTCCCCTCAAGCCTCAGGCCTTTTATCTCTGCATCTGTGCACCAACTGGGACCAGTGCCCTGCTGTAGCAGTCTTGTCCTGTTCCAGCCCACTCCCCTCACAGCTGCCCGAGCAGTCCTTTCAGGGGGCAGACCTCTTGCTGTTACCATTCTGCGATGTCCCATTGCCCAGTCCTTTAGTTTAGTGGAGAAGGCAATGGCAACCCACTCCAGTACTCTTGCCTGGGAAATCCCACGGACAGAGGAGCCTGGGAGGCTGCGGTCCATGGGGTCTCGAAGAGTTGGACATAACTGAGCGACTTCACTTTCACTTTTCACTTTCATGCACTGGAGAAGGAAATGGCAACCCACTCCACTTTTTTTGCCAGGAGAAGCCCAGGGACAGGGGAGCCTGGTGGGCTGCCCTCTATAGGGTCACACAGAGTTGGACACGACTGATACAACTTAGCAGCAGCAGCACCAGCAGCAGAAAGCCTTAGTAATCTGGCCCCGCCTTCTCTTCTGACCTTACAACTCCCTGCTTCCTGCCTTGAAATCTATATTCAGTGGAGCTGAGCCACTTAAACAGTCCCAAAGACCACTTTGGGACTGTCCTCTGTCCTGGGACTATCTTGACTTTAGGACTCAGGTTAGGTACCACTTCTTCCGGGAAGCCTTCCCTGATAACTTCTGGGCTGGATGATCCTGGGCTTTACCCCTTTCATATATTTATCTTTTCCATGGTTTTCATTTGTCTCTCCTAGTGATTGCAGAGCCCCTACTCTGTCCCTAAGGGGCAGGGACAATGCCTGCTTGCATAACAAGTGTGCAAGAAATGTTCCCAGAATGAACAAAAGGGAAGGAGGAAAGAAATCTAGCTTCAAGGTCATGATGTCATATTGCCCATCCTGGTTTCCCAGGTGTGACATATATCTCCTCATTAGATTTCTTTTAGTTCCCCTCCATCTCTGTCACAGGAATCACTGTCTCTCTGCAGCCCAAGGGCTAACCTCAAACTCTAAACCCATTCAAATGGTAAAAGCAAGAGCTTAAAGCCTCCCTGTGCAAAGTATGGTCCCAGACCAGCCACCTCAGCCTCACCTGGGAGCTTATTGGGAGTGGAAATTATCAGCTCCCACCCCAGTCTACTGAGTCAGAATCTGGGGTAAGGCAGTCTGTTTTAGCAAGCTGTCCAGGTGATATTTAAGGTCTGAGCACTCAGGGCCAGGCCCTGACAGTGTTGAACTGGAAACTTTCTTACAAATATTATTTCATTTAATCCTCACAACGGCACTGCCAGGGAGATAGTATTACTTCCATTGCTGGATAGTCTGTCTCCAAGGCCTGCACTATTACACCGGCCAGCCTCAGCTGTAAAGACATGTTAGCAGAGTTTGATCGCAAAAGTGGACACAGCCCCTTGGTCTATTTTCCTCCTAATTACTGATGCTCATTTGTTTGTGTGTGTGTGTCGCTGGGGGAGGACAACGACGTTGGTGGTGGTCTCACAGCTGAGTGCGGGTCTTAACTTCCCCAGGTCTCAGTGTCTTCATCGCAGAATGAATTGTTAATAGATGGTTCCACTTCCTTCTAGCCCTAAAATCACATGATGCCCTGGGACACTTACCCCACCCTACTTCTGATTTGTTGCAACCTCCAATGACCCTGGAGCCTTCAAGACTGAGAAAACGCTTAGCCAAGCATGAATCAGAAGTCAGAGAGACAAGAGGTGGTCCGAAGAAAATACTCATCCATCCCCAACAAGATATCTCACAGACACAAGGGCTATGACTGGTTTGGATTTAAATGCCCTGGGAAGTCATTTCTCTGAAAAGCATCTGCTCCACTAAACAGCCTCCCAGATATTCTGAGCCATGACAAAGGACACGGTATAGATCTGCACTGGCCCTGGTGAGCAGTGAGAAGAGAGAGAGCGCAGGTAACATATTCCACCCAGCACCTAGGTAAGAGGGCAGGGAGCCATATTCTGTGCTGCCCTTGCCCTAGGATGCCCCATGGCCAGAAATGCCTTCTACTGGCAGGCAGCAGTGTGCTTGCAGGCACCACTGCACACCAAGGGCCTTGACGTGTGACCTAGGCCAGCGTCACGAAAGCCAGGCCAATCTGAAGGCGCCTCCTGCACCCAGGGGGCCAGGCAGCCCCAAAAAGACAGAGACAGCAGAAGCTGTATAGTACTCACCGAGTGTAGGAGCGGTCCTTCTCCCAGTGACTGAGGGCTGGTGTGTCTTTGGCATAAATACCAGAGCAATATAAAACCCCAGAGGCGGATCTTCTTTAAACAGAGTCCCTAAAAAGGCCAGCTGACGGTGTGTTAGCAATATTACCATATAAGGTGGTTTTTTCAATAAATTGGCCTTGGGGGTGGGGAGGGTGGGGAAGGGGGTTGGGTAGAGTGAATTATCATTTGAAAAAATGTATGCAAAAGGACTCCAGAGGCAGCAGCCTCGGTGCTGGCGGATTTGTTCCTTTTATGCTGCACTTGCATAAACAGAACTCACACCAGGCCTTATAAGCTGCCCAGAGTGAAGCCAGATGGAGCTCTGCTCCTGGAGAGAGAACCATACCAAGAATGGCAGTGGGCCGCCTCCCTCCGCACCTCCCTACTTAGGCCCTGTTGCCCGTCACCCCAGGGCAGTGTCCCCAAAATGGATGCAATTGTGCCTGGTCTGGTGCAAGCCCCGGTCAGCTGAAAACCAGAGGGAAATGCCATCCCCACTGGGAAAGCGATCCCGTGTACTCTCCTCACCTGTTGCCCCTCACACACACTCCTAACCCCTGGGCTGAGTCACCTGTGGACCCAGAACAGCATAAGCCTCTTCTGAAACCTCTGTCTCCTTTCCTGATTTCCTCTGCCAGTCCCTGGACCTTGGGAACGCAGCCTAAGGTAGCTGCCTTGTTGTGGAGGGGCACCCAACAAGACCCGCTCCACCTAACAAGGCCCACAAGCTTGTAGAGCTGTGCACAGTCCTGGGCTTCCTGCTCTTCTCATGTCCTCTTCCTGAGTAGCTGCTTCATTTCCAAGCTAGCAGCTAGAGCTCTGTGGCGATTAATCTCCCCTCCATATTCCCACAGTCCCAACGCCTCATGCCTGACCCAGACTAAGAGTACCAACTGCCTGTTGGACGTCCCTGCCCAGATGACCCTCCAAAACGGAATCGTCGTCCCCTCCTGTCGATATTGCTGTGACAACTGGGCTCCCTACTCCAGAGTCCTGCCTCTCAGTCCTTTAAGCTAGTAAGTGCCTCGCCTTCCCTCATGCCCACACCCACCCAGGCATCTTTCTGGTGCCCATTCCCCTCAGAAACGCTCTGCCTCTTCCCTGCCACCCCCGGGGGCCCCCACCCTGCTTCAGGCTCCGGTCCTGCCCAGCACAGCTTCCTGACTGGCCTTCCTGACTCTGCCCCTCCTTAAAACCCAGCGGTTCCCCGAGTGTGGTCCCCAGGCTGACTGGAAGGCAGCGACTGTATGATCTGGGCCGTGTTAGAAATGCAGACCCTCGGGTGTCACCCAGCAGGACTGAATCAGAAACACCGCGGGTGTGGCTCTGTCTTTCACAAACCTCTTCCCTCCCACCCAGACGTCCAGGGTTCCTACCCGTCACCAGAAGAAATGTGCATTGCATACCTGCTTACATTGCCCTGGGCCCCCAGGCGACTCAGCCCCGAAGTTAGGGGCTTGTGTGAGGGGCAGCAGGGGAGGAGGGCACACGGGATTGTTTTCCCAGGTGTGGATGCCATTGCCCTTTGGGGGATTGTTTTCCCGGGTGTGGACGCCATTGCCCTTTGGCTTTTAGCTGACGTGGGCTTGCACCAAGCCAGGCACAACTGTGTCTATTTTGGAAACACTGCGTGGAGTTTCCAGTGGTTTGGGGGGTCCTGGCACAATGGCTGGTATAGGTCCGTATCGCTCACTAATTAAGGACTGAGGCGGGCAGAGGTGCGGGTAAGGAGTGGCCACTGCTGAGAGGACCCAGAGGAAAGACTAGGGAAGGCTTTGCATGGAGACCTGGGAGTGTCCCCGGCATAGAAGGGACACTGTAGCCATCATGAGGTATACTTTCTTATCTTTGACCACTGGCCTGAGTGTCTAACGCCAGGTCTAAATTCCAGGCCCCCGGGAAGATTCCCTGAGCCTCTCAGGTCCCTGGAAAAGCCCTCGTTGTGGATGGTGGGGCACGAGGGCGGCGGATGGGGTGGGCGCTGTCCAGCAAGGACGTGGTGCTGCCAGCCCGACTGGGGGCAGCTCAGCGGCAGCGCCAGGCCGCGCGCCCCTCACTAGCCTCCCTCCCTGGGCAGCGACAGAGCCCGAGTCTCCTCTGACTGGATCAGGGGTCTAATGGGGGCGTTTCTTCTCTTCACAGTATCAGGGTTGGCTTCATTCTCTTCTAATCATTCCGAACTGTGACTTTGGGTGAAAGTTCATACCTTGGTTGCCACAATCAGTTTATAAGCAATGAAGAACCTATAATCAAAGGGAACTGGTTGTGAGTCTGGGTCCAAACAGTCCAGAGTTCAGAGAAGACTATCTGAATAAACTGAAGCCCGTCAGAAATACTTAGAGAGGCTGGAATCTGCCTTGACTTTGATAGAGAGAAAGGGTGGAGGAGGCAGGAGGCCAAGCCAACCGTCAGAGGTGCTCTCCTTTTTTTTTTAATAGTATGAAGATTCCCACCCTTAAACAGCTACTTCTTTCTTTTTTTTCCCTTGGTTTCAAAAATAGTGCAAAAAATTCAAAGAACACAAAAATGCGTGTTTTAGAAGGCAATTGCCTCCAACAATCTCATACAGACCTGAGTCAGAGATGGTTCTAATATGCTCTCAGTATGATGTATATTCTTTCAGTCTTCTTCCAGATTTTTTCTTCCATTTTTATGTTACTTTATAAAAATGGGATTATGTTATAACATACATTTTTGCAACTGTCCTGAAACTTGCCATGTTCTCAATAACACTCTTGGATGGCTGTTTATAGATTTTTAAAAACCCTAACATAGTTTTCCATAGTAGGGATATACTGTAAAATTTTTAACCAGTATTCTGATTCATAGGTTCTTGAGTCATTTCCAATTTTTCACTTACGCAAACATTGCTGCAGTTTATAAAACTTTATATATTGTGCCTTTGTATGCATGTGTAAGTATATCTATATGGTTCATTTCCTACAGTGGAATTGTCTGATCAAGCAAAGAACACTTAAAATATTGACAGATATGGCCAAATTGTCTTCCAAAAAGGTTGTACTAGCTTACACTCTTGCCAATAAGATCTGAGACCACTTCCTTCACACTCTTTCAGACCCTGAGTATCAGCGGGTTTTTGTCCATTACATCAGTTTGTTACCTTTGGAAACACAAATTTTCATGTGGTCACCACCTTAGAATTGGTTAAATTTTCCACCTAACTATAAAAGTAATGCATGCAGTTTTTTTAAAAGGGGAAAATATGGAAACAGGGGTTTGCGTCTTAAGATGTTTCTTTTGGTGGACAGTTGGCCAACTGAGCATCTCTGCTCCTCTTGCTCTCTTTGTGCCCAAAAGAACCATGGGGCAATGAACCATCTTTTAAACTTTTCCTAATCCAAAAGGAGGAACTTAGCATCTTCTTGTTTTGAAATTAAGATTTTAACTTATTTGGTAAGCAATGAGAATAGACCCGTTTATTAATCTTTTGGGGGGAATCTTTCTCTGAGAAATATCATATCTTCATCTTTTTTTTTTTTTTTTAGTTGTATGGTTTGTCTTTATCTTCTTGAGTTTTAAGAGTTCTTGGTATATTTCAATAGCGATACCATTAGCCTTTTGTTTATCACAAGAGCTGCAATTATTTTCCCACCAGTTTAACTTTTATTTATTTACCTTTTGGCTTTATCTGGTAGCATGTGCCTTATTGGAATTTAATCTAATGTCTTTCCTTTTTGCTGTGTTTCATTATATTCTTAGTTCTTCTATTTTTATTTTATTTTTAATTGTGGTAAAATACACGTAACATCAGAGAAGGCAATGGCAACCCACTCCGGTACTCTTGCCTGGAGAATCCCATGGATGGAGGAGCCTGGTGGGCTGCGGTCCATGGGGTCGGTAAGAGTCAGACACAACTGAGTGACTTCACTTTCACTTTTCACTTTCATGCATTGGAGCAGGAAATGGCAACCCACGCCAGTATTCTTGCCTGGAGAATCCCAGGGACGGGGGAGCCTGGTGGGCTGCCGTCTATGGGGTCGCGCAGAGTTGGACAGGACTGAAGTCACTTAGTAGCAGCAGCACACATAACATAAAATTAGCCATTCTAAGTGTATACTTCATTATTATTAAGTATGTTCACTTCGTTGTGCAATCTCTAGAACAATTTCATCTGGCAGGACTGAAACTCTGTATCCATTAAGCCACAACTCCCCACTTCCCCTGATAGTCACCATTCTACTTTCTGTCCAGATTTGGCAACCCTGGCTACCTCATATGAGTGGAATCACAGTATATGTCTTTCTGTGACTGGTTTATTTCACAATGTCCTCAGGGTGTGTCCATGTTGTAGCATGTATCAGAATGTTCTTTCTTTTTAAGGCTGAGTAATATTCCATTGCAAGTATGTACCTCATTTTATTTCATTGGGAGATAAGATTTTTTCCACATCTTGGTTACTGTGAGTATGCTGCTATAAACAGGAGTGTACAAACACCTCTCCGAGACCCTGCTTTGGTTCTTTTGGGTGCATACTCAGAAGTGAAATTGTTGGACCACATGATAATCCTATTTTTAATTTTTTCAGGAACTGATACACTATTTTTCACAGCAGTTACATCATTTTATATTCCCACCAACTGTACACAAGAGTTCTAATTTTTCCACTTCATCACCAACACTTTTTGATAGTGGTCATCCTGATGGATGTAAAATGGTATATCACCGTGTGTATGCTCTTAAAAATTAAATAGACTATTTCTTAGAGTAGTTTAGGCTTATAGAAAAATTGAGCAGAGTACAGAGATTTTCCATATATCCCCTATTCTTACTCATGCATAGCTTTTCCCACTAGCAACATCTCCAACCAGACTAGTACGTGTGTTAAAACTGATGAACCTGCAGTGACATGTCATTGACACCTGAAGTCCATAGTTTATATTAGAGTTCACTTTAGGTGTTGTGTGTTCTCTAAGTTTTGACGAACGTATAACATCGTGTATATATCATCATAGTATCATACAAGACAGAATCCCTATCCTAAAAATCCTCTGTGCTACACCTATTTATCCCTCCCCACCCTCCAACCCCTGACAGTCACCAATCCTTTTTTCGTTTGTGTCGTACAGCAGGTAACCTTTTAAGACTGGCTTCATTCACTTAGTCACATGCGTTTAAGGTTCCTTCACGTCTTTTTATGGTTTGATAGCTGATTTTTCAGTAGTGAATAATATTGCATTATCTGAATGTACCACAGTTTATCGATTTACCTATTGAAAGACATCTTGATGCTTCCAAGTTTTGTCAGTTATAAACAAAGCTGCTTTATAAACATCATTGAGCAGGTTTTTGTATGGATATAATGTTTTCAGCTCATTTGAATAAATACCAGGAGTGTGATGGCTGGATCACATGGTGAGAGTGTGTTTAGTTTTGTAAGAAATTTCAAACTGCCTTCCAAAGTGGCTGTACCATTTTGTATTCTCACTAGTAATGAATGAGAGCAAGCCTGTTGCTCACATCACTGTGGTTCTGATTTACATGTGAGCACTTCTTTTTAATGTCAAAAATGTCTCCTGTTTCACAGTTGTTGATCTCTTAATTTCTTTGAAGGAAGGAAACAAATATCATTTTTTTCATACACTTTTTAAAATAAAATTTTGTCATTTTTGTCAAAAATAGAAATGTGTTAGTTTTCTTCTGATTTAAAAAAAGTAAAATATTTCAAGAAAAAGATGTATGAAATGAAAAATAAAAATCCCACCATACAGATAACCATTATGAACCAAACCTTTTACAAACATTTTTCAATACAAATACACATTTATCCTACTGTACACACTGCTTTATATACTACATAATTTATTTCACTTTTTATTATCTTTCATTTGTCATTAGACTGTCAGCTCTAGGAAGGCAATAATTTTATTTCTTTTTTGCCCACCTCTGTAACCCCCGTGACTACAGGAAGTCCTGACACATGTGGGCACTCAAGACACATCTGCTAATTGAAGAAAGAAATAAACAAGTTCCACTTTTAATCACTTAACAAAATGTCTTGGAATTTGTTTTTGTTTTTTTTTCTGTGTCCATAAATACAGACTTTCATCATCATCTGTTTTATTGGCTGCATATATTTCAATGTATTTATCAAATTAATCTTTTACTGATTGCTTGTAACAACTAGCTTCCACTTTTTCACTATTATATATAATACTGTAATGAATATGCTTTTACTTATGTTTGTATACATATGAGATTATCTCCTTGGATTATTCCAAAAGGAGAAGTTTCTTGGTTAAATAGAATACACATTTTAATTAAAAATCATTTTCTTAAGCCAGAGCTCCTGAAAGTAACAGCAATTTATTCTCCCACTTAGGTATGAGAATGTGTATTTTCTTAGAACCTAACTGGAGAGCATCAACCCTTTTTTTTTTTCCAGTGGCTTACCCAGTTTTAATTATATCAGAAATTGCATCATCCTCTGCTTGTTTACAACTCAGATCTTCTAGGAATCAAACAACCAAGGGGAGCCAAACAGCTTTACTCCTATTCTTAGAGCATATTTCTATACTGTAGCTATTATCCAATGTATTTCTTTAAGTTTAATCTTTTTGAAAAGCTCTAATTTTGTTTTTACATATAAACATTTATTTTTAAATGCTAAGTCTCAAATCCAGGCATTTTTGAGCACCTTAATTACATACTCCTACAATATCTAGTCCACATCCTAGAAGTATTATTTTCTGTTAATTATTCACTCTGTACAGTTAGAAAGGACAAGTGAAGAGATCTGGAGATTGGTCTAGAAAGGCCAATCAATCCAGTTGCTATCTTCCTTGGCTTTTAAATTTATAGTAAAGGCTCAGAGAAGTCCTAGAGTACAGTAAACATTCAGAATTTCCCAACTGATTTACCCTTAGAACATTTCTTAAAAGCATATCTTTTAAAATATTGCAGGATAGAGTTTTACAGATAATCCACTTGAAAAATACAGTTAGTTGTGGAGTCCTGATCTGGGTTTGAATCACAGCTCTGCCCCCTACTATTAACTTTAGGCAAGCTTTAATTTTCTCATCAATAAACAATGTTTCTTCATACAACTATTGTGAGGATTAAATGAAATCATGTGTGTAAAGCTTCTGGTGTATGGTAAGGGTTCTGTGGCAACTATCAGTAAACGGAAGCTGTGCCTTTACCATTCAGGGCTCTCACCTTATCAGGTTGTTTATCAAACTCTACCATTGATTTCATCAAGAACTATGTCCCACTTATCATCTAGATCACCTGGAATAGATTTGGGATATTCCCAAAACTGATACCAGTGGAGAAGGCAATGGCAACCCACCCCAGTACTCTTGCCTGGAAAATCCCATGGACAGGGGAGCCTGGTGGGCTGCCGTCTATGGGGTCGCACAGAGTCGGGCATGACTGAAGCGACTTAGCAGCAGCAGCAGCAGATACCAAACATTTTTTGGTGTGTATCATTTCTGCAGATGACTGGTCTACTTAACGTGTTAATTCTTAATTGCATTTTGGGAGTTAGCTTGCAGTTATCCTCTTGTGCTATCTATAAATTACATGTTTGTTGTTGTTGTTTAGCCGCTAAGTCGTGTCCAAATCTTTTGGGACCCTGTGAACTGTAGCCTGCCAGGCTTCTCTGTCCATGTGATTTCCCAGGCTAGAATACTGGA
Organism: Neotragus pygmaeus; assembly: GCA_006410875.1. Lineage (NCBI taxonomy): Eukaryota > Metazoa > Chordata > Mammalia > Artiodactyla > Bovidae > Neotragus > Neotragus pygmaeus. Next base: position 332,564 of record SJYV01018322.1, read on the forward strand.
GTGTTTTGCCATTTTTTCTCCAGGGGATCTTCTGACCCGGGGATCGAACCTGCATTTCATGCATTGGCAGGTGGATTCTTTACTTACCTTTCAGTAAGCTAAGTGGCCAGTTATACTAATGCCCTTGTATTTTGTTTTGCCCTTTTAGTTTAATCATTAGCTTCTAGATTTAGTATTAAGGCCTCTTTGGGACCAGAATTTGGTTTATCACTTCTAATACTTGGTATCTTTCTTCTCTAAACATGTTATTGAATTTTTGTCAGCACACATATTTTACTGATTGTCAGGATGTTTTTGCACTGACTTACATTCCCTCAATTTTTATTCCAAACTCTGTTTTTATTTTGTGATCCCAATATGGTGAGTTTTGGGTTCTTAGAGCTCATTCCTCAGTTGTAGCCATAGGGTCTCATAGATAGGGAGGTATACTGGCTGCCCACTTTGGGCCTCTTGTAGGTGCTGTGGGGATCAAAATCCAGAACACTGATTTATGCACTCACACGAAACTGACTGGTTCCCTGGCCATATTAGCAGCTGAGTGATTGATATTCTGTTCCATATGTTATTAATACTTGGCAGTAAGTATAACCTACTAACAAGCCTAGAATAATGCTAATAAATTTTCTTTATTAGCAAGAGTTTTCTTGAAAATCAAGATAATATGGTTCTTTAAAACCAAGATAATATGGTCTGCATCTAGATCAGAGGCTGACAAACTGCAGCCTTCAAGTTGGCCACCTGTTTTTGCAAACATCTTCTTCTTGGAATGTGGCCATTCCCATGTTTATGCAATGTGTCTGGCTGTTCTGTGGTACCACAGAAGCTGACTGGCTTCCACAGAGACCAAGTGGCCTGCAAGCCTAGAATATGTATGGTCTGGCCCTTTAAGACACAGTTCACCAACCCTTGATCCAGGCTATCAGAGGTGGCCGGATAATCATGGTTTTACAGCAAGGAGAGTTGGATGAGTTTAAGAGATAGTATGATCAAACTATGCCTGAAACCTCCTTCACCATTCTAGAATTATACTTGAATTCACTTGAATTCTTGAGTCCTGTTAGATCTTGGTTTGGAGCTCTCTTTTTAGAAAACTTTCTTTATGGTCTTTGCTTCAAAGTCTATTTTGTGTAAGTATTATGACCCCTGCTTCCTTTTCATTTGCATGAATTATCTTTCTTCATCCCTTCACTTTCAATCTGTGTATATCCTTTGCCCTAAAGTGGGTCTCTTGTAGACAGCATATTGTCGGCTCTTGGTTGTTGTTGTTTTAATCCAATCTGCCACTCTGTGTCTTTTAATTGGAGCATTTAGTCCATTGATATTTAAGGTAATTTTTAAATTTTTATTTTTATTTATTTGGCTGCACCAGATTTTAGTTGTGGCACATTATATCTTTAGTTGCAGCAGGTAGGATCTATTTCCCTGGCCAGGGATGGAACCTGGGTCCCCTGAATTGGGAACACAGAGTCTTAGCCACTGGACCATCGAAGAAGTCCCTGAGGTAATTATTGATAGACATGTATTTTTTGCCATTTAAACCTAGTTTACCAGCTGATTTTATATTTCTTCTTTTTCCTTTTGTTTTTCTGCATTATGCTTGTGTTCTCTTCTTTTTCGTTTTTGTGAATGTATTGTGTGTTTTTGATTTGTGGTTATCCTGTTTTTCAAGTATGTTAACCCATTATTATATCTACTTCCTTTAGACTGATAGTCATGTAGGCTTAAGCACATTCTAAAATATATACATAAATGTACATTTTCTTATTCTCATCCACCATGTTTTATGATTTTGATGTCCTCTTTTACATTTTTGTGTTTGTCCTTCTGCTATTCATTTTGGTTATCATCACTTTCACAAATTAAAATTTAAAAAAATTTTTTTTAAAATCTGTACACTGGCTTATTTAAGTGATTTACTTTCCAACTGTGATTTTCTCTTTTCTTTAGATTGTTGTTTCTTTTCTATTTGGAGAAGACCTTTCAATATTTCTTTTATGATAGGTTTAGTATTGTGGTATTCTTTTAGTTTTTGCTTATCTTAGAAATTCTTTATCTCTCCTTCTATTCTAAATGACAATCTTGCTGGGTAGAGTATCCTAGATTCCCTTCAGGACTATAAATCCATCTTCCCTTCTGGTCTGCAACATTTCTGAAGAGAAATCAGCTGAGAGCCTTATGGGGATTCCCGTAATTAACTGTTTGTTTCTCTCTTGCTGCTTTTAGAGTCCTCTTTAACTTTTGCCATTTTAACTACAATATGTCTTGATGTAGATCTGCTTGGGTTCATCTTGTTTGAGATCCTCTGTGCTTCTTATACCTGTATATGTGTTTCCTTCTTTAGGTTTGGGAAGTTTTCAGTCATAATTTCTTCAAATACGTTTTGATCCCTTTTTTTCTTCTAGGGTCCTTATTATGCATAGATTGTCATGCTTTATATTATCCCATAGGACTTTTATATCACTTTCATTTGTCTTTTTTTCTATTCTTCCAGATCACTTACTCATTTTCCTGCATTATTGAATCTGCTATTTATTGCCTTTAGCTCAGCTTTTGTCTTGGCAAATGAATTTTTCTTGGTTCCTCTTTAAAGTTTTTAGTTCTTTTTTTATAGTAATCTGCATTTTTATCAACAACTTTTCTTAACTCCTTCGGTATTTTTATTATCTCCTTTTTGAATTCTGTGCCTTTTAGACTGAAGAGGTCTGCTTTATTGCCTGTTCTTTCAGGGGAATTCTCTTGTTCTTGGGAGTGGTTCCTCTGCTTCTTCATTTTGCTGCTATTTCTCTTATTCCATGAGTTTAGGAGAAACGATTATCTCTTGTGGTCTTGAAGGGCTATTTTTATGTGGGAGTGTCCCTGTGTAGCCTGTGTGGGTTTAATATGTTTGCTGTGAGGGCTGTTTTTAGTATGGATGTCTGTCACCTCTTTCTTCAGTGTGGAGCATCAAACCTTTTAGTTTTCACAATCTGAAGGTGAGAAATATGCTGTACAGGGTTTAAATTTGCATTTGTTTGGTTACTAGTGAGTTATACATATTTTCTTGTCTATCATCAACTTGTATTTCTTCTTTTGTAAATTGCCTGTTGGATGCATTTTTATTAGATGCCTAAACTTTTCTTATTGATTTATAATAATTTTTTATACACTTAAGATATTAACATTTTGAATGTCATGACTGCAAGTATTTATTTCTAGTTTGTCACTTCTTTTAAAATTGCTTTCATGGTATCTTTTAACAAAAATTCTTCGTAAGAAATTTTACTTACAGGTGGTCTTAGTGATAAAGAACCCACCTGCCAGTGCAGGAGACGAAAGAGAGGCAAGTTCAATCCCTGGAGCAGGAAGATCCCCTGGAGAAGGAAATGGCAACCCACTTCAGTATTCTTGCCTGGAGAATCCCATGGACAGAGAAGCCTGGTGGGCTACAGTCCATGGGGTCATGAAGAATCTGACTAAGCAGATAAGCATAGCGCCACCTAGGAAGCTCATTCCTCTACTCATAATTATATANGGCAACCCACTTCAGTATTCTTGCCTGGAGAATCCCATGGACAGAGAAGCCTGGTGGGCTACAGTCCATGGGGTCATGAAGAATCTGACTAAGCAGATAAGCATAGCGCCACCTAGGAAGCTCATTCCTCTACTCATAATTATATAAATATTCACCTATGTTTTATTCTGGTACTTTAGTTATGTCATTTATATTGAAATCTTTATTTAATCCAGCTAAAATCTATTCTAATGTAAATAAGAGAGAATAATCAAACTACCCTATCTGTTCCTTCAAGGCTATTACCCAGCATTATTTGTTAATAAGTTAACATCATTTATAAACTAGTCAACACCATCTCCATGAGTTAAAACATTCTTTATATAGTCTACTCTCTTGCTTTATTTGCCAATTTCTGCACCAGTATCTCAGCATTTTAAATATAGCTCCAGGTTTTAATATCTCCTGAAGTAAATATTGCTTTGTTATTTTCTTTCAAACCTTTCTTGGTTATTATTTCTCATTTATTTTCCAGAAAACCTTTAAAATCATTTTATGAAATTCTCTCCCCACATCCCCTAAAAAAGTTGAAATCTTAATTGGTTACATTGAGTTTACATATTAATTTATTTTTAAAATTTTTATTTATTGATTTTTTTTTGCCTCATTGAGCAATATGCAGGATCTTAGTTACTCAACCAGGGACAGAACCCATGCTCCCTGCAGTGGAAGCATGGAACCCTAACCACCAGACTGCCAGGGAATTCCCTACATGTTAATTTAGAAGACATTGATACCTTTACACCATTATATATTTATTCAAAACTTTATGTTCCTTTAATAACATCTCAAGGTTTTCATCAGACAGACTTTGCACAATCCTGATTTTCAAATTAGGATTTTATGTTTTTTGATGATATTATGTTAGCATCTTTGCAATATCTTCTGATTACTGACATACAGGAAACACATACATTTTATTATGTACATATATATTATTATACATACATATCTTGTCACCTTGCTAAACTATCTCATTAGTTTGAAAGGTTTTTATTTAGTGGGCAGCATATCATTTGAAAATAATATTTATTTCAACCAATATTTCTATATTTTATTTAGTTTCTTATTTTTATTATACTATTTAGAACTTACAGAACAATGTTTAATGTTTTGCTGTTACAAGTGGCATCCTTGTCTTTAATAAGAATGCCTCTAGTTCATTTTTCTTAACATCTCTACAGCAGTCAAGGGTTCTAATTCATTAAATCTGAGGTGGCACCCAGGTAATTGCATCCTATTAATTACACAAATACTACTGAAGCATGTTCCCAATATGTCATTAGGATGGTAGTCTAGCATTTTCCCGTTAAATATAATTCAATATAGTATGCATTATTTTTCATATTATGGAATTATTGTTTCACCAAAGATTTATTAAGAGTTATTAATTGGGAGTTTGGGATTTAATAAAATGTCTTCTCAGCATCTCAATGATCCTCCCTTCAGGATAAAACATGAAAACATCTGTTCAAAGGCACCAGAGAACACCCAAAATAGGACTTAGGAGGCCAGGTTTCTGGAGAGAGAAAGCTCATTTGGGTGAACTTGATATTCCATACCGTTTTTCTCTCGAGATGTCTTTCAATGTTTAAGCAGAGGTCAAGAAGTTGAACAAGGAGCACTAACTAAGAGAACGGGAAGCCCATCAGTACTTTTGACAGACTTAAGGAGGGAGAGAAACTGTTCAGGAGGAGGGGCACTGTCCCAGTCCAGGCTTCCCACTGGGGCCTGTGGCGGCTAACTTCTGTGTTAACTTGGCTAGGCCACAGTATCCAGATATTTGGTCAAGTACTAACTGAGGTATTGTGAAGGTATTTTTTAACGATGAGATTATCGTTTACATCAGTAGACTTTGAATAATTCAGAATATCTTCCACAATGTGGGTGGTTCTCATCCAATCAGATGGCCTAAATAGAAAAAGACTGATCTTCCTGAAAGAAGAAATTCTGCCAGCAGACCATCTTTGGAGTTAAGCTGCAATTCTTTTTTGAGTCTGCAATCTGCTGGCTGTATGCATACAGACACACACATACTCTCTCTCTTTCTTTCTCTCAATTTTGATTCTGTTTCTTTGGACAACCCTAACTAATACTAGTCCCACAAAAAACTATGCTCTAGAGAATTAAGGGCAAGCCAGAAATAGACCAGGCCTTACAAAGACTGAATCCAACTTAAAATGAGTTCAATTCCAGATTAGAATAAGGTGATCTCGAACTATCTGCAAAAATTTAAATTCTCTCTAGAGGAAGATAATACTTTTAAAAGCCTGTACAAATATTTGTCTACTGTATCTGGCATTCGATTTAAAAATTATCAGAAATACCAGGAAATAGGACTGAGAGAGAAACAGTAAACAACAGGTCACTGATGATCCATAGCTTAAAAAGCAGGAAAAATACAAAAGAGAGAAATCTGGATATGGTGAAAAGGTTTAACATGTGTAAATGTAATCCTTGAAGGAGAAGAGAGAAAGAATGAGATGAAAAAGAATATTTGAAAAATAATGGCCAAGAAAATTTCCCAAGCAGGTGAAATACATGAAACTTCAGATTCAAGAAGTACTCTATATCCCAAGTAGGATAAATACAAAGAACATCATTCCTTTGGTACATCATAGTGGAACCAGGATATGCCAGGAGGGGGGTGGGTGGGAGAATCTAAGATCAAGAGAACAATTTAAAAGCAATGGGTTGAAATGTGATACCTTCAAAAGAACAGCAAAAAGACATACAGCTGACTTCTCACAATGGCATGACATCTTTAAAATGCTGAATAGATGCAGTTTATAATTATATAATCTGTGAAATATTCCAGAAAATGAAGGCAAAAAATAAAGACTTTTCTAGAGATACTAACACTGTGATAATTGCCTTAAGGAGAATTCCTCAGGCAGAAGGAAAGTTATCCCAGTAGGAAGCGTATAAATTCAGCAAGGAGTGAAGAACAATGAAAAGGGTTAGTATTGCATAAATCTGCATAAATATTAATTATACAAAGCAAAGGTAAAAATGTCTTGTGAACTTTAAAATATATGCGGAATTATACAACAACAGTAATACTGAAGTCAAGAGGGGATAAATGGAGTCAAAGTATTCTAAGTTTTTTGCATTGTCTTGGAAAGAGAAAATTCTATTTTACATGAAATGTTAATAAGTTAAGGATGAATGTTAAAATATCTAGGGTAATCTCTGAAAGAAAAAGAACATATAACTAATAAGCTAAAAGAAGAGAAAACGTAAGACCAGAAACTATAAAACTCCTAGAGAAGAACACAGGCAAAACACTCTCCGACATACATCACAGCAGGATCCTCTATGATCCACCTCCCAGAATACTGGAAATAAAAGCAAAAATAAACAAATGGGATCTAATTAAAATTAAAAGCTTCTGCACAACANGAAACTATAAAACTCCTAGAGAAGAACATAGGCAAAACACTCTCCGACATACATCACAGCAGGATCCTCTATGATCCACCTCCCAGAATACTGGAAATAAAAGCAAAAATAAACAAATGGGATCTAATTAAAATTAAAAGCTTCTACACAACAAAGGAAAATATAAGCAAGGTGAAAAGACAGCCTTCTGAATGGGAGAAAATAATAGCAAATGAAGCAACTGACAAACAACTAATCTCAAAGATATACAAACAACTTACGCAGCTCAATTCCCTTTCTCTTATCGTTACTCTCATATCGGTATCATGAGCTCACTTTCTCCAGGTATATGCTGCCCCTGTTTTCCTCCCTCCTGGATTTTCACTGCATCATGACACAAGTGTGTGTTTTATTCAGCTCTGGTGTGGGTCATGTAAATATGATCATTCTTTGAAAAGGAGTTTTGTTTGAATTGCATAGACTGGTGTTCACTTTCTCAGTCTTTCCCTTTCAATCTGTTTTGTCCACTGTGCGGCACACACATACAATTAACACCATTAAAGCATCTGTGAGGGCTTCCAGGTAGCTCGGTGGTAAAGAATTGGCCTGCCAATGCAGGAGACACAAGTTCTATCCCTGGGTTGGGAAGATCCCCTAGCGGAGGAAATGACAACCCACTCCAGTAGGGTTCCTGGGAAAATTCCATAGAAAGAGGAGCCTGGCAGGCTACAGTCCATGGGGTTCCAAAGAGTCAGACACAAAATTGATCATGTTCATATTAGAAAATCTTTGCTCCAATAATCATTATTCATTCACTGTGGTCTCAGTTTCTTTTGTATCACACTGTAATTATTTATATTGGCCTCTCTTTTAAAAAATTGTATTGTGGGGAATTCCCTGACAGTCCAGTGGTTGGGCCTTGGTGCTTTCACTGCTGTGGCCCAGGTTCAATCCCTGGTCAGGGAGCTAATATTTCCTCAAGTCATGAGGCACAGCTGAAAAAAAAAAAAAAAGCATTGCGATCCTTAGCTGATTGCATTTAAGGATAGGGTGCTAGAAAGCTGTGTGCTCATGGGTGAGGCTTTGTGGAGCTTACTGACAAAGGGCTCTACTGAAGGTTAATCCCAAGTAGATCACTCTTTGACAACATTCGTGTCCTTAGGTCTTTTCTCCTGCGTCTATTAAATTACGTGGATAAGACACTTTACTTTTCCATCTTAAGGTTATGATCTTCCTTGACACATTCTGGGTGCTAGATATAGGGGGGGAAAGCTGCTCACTTTGTCTTCATCCTGGGATGAAGTTCTTTTTTTCCTTCACTGTTGTCTTATCATCCGGAGAGAGCATGTGTTTGACTCACCATCAGTAACCAGAGGTCTTCATTTAAATCATCATAATCTGCCAACACATGAGGAATTAAAATGGCAGGAAGGGTTTAACATGGCATCTGGGTTTGTCATCATTCTTTGTGTGCGTGTGTGTGTGTGTGTGTGTGTGTGTGTGTGCTCATTTCTATCTCGGTTTGTCATCAATCTTGGTATGTGTGTGTGTGTGAATTTCTGTCTCAGTTTGTCCTCACTCTGTGTGTGTGTTTGTGTGTGTGTGTTCGTTTCTGTCTCAGTTTGTCATCATTCTTTGTGTGTGTGTGTTAATTTCTGTCTTGGTTTGTCATCATTCTTGCCCCCAGCCCCATAGTTATGTCAAGAACATGGACTCAAATGATCATTCTAGATATAGCTGAGATTAGTTCTCTTCATCGGAGATGGTTAAGCTAGAAGGTGGGAAGTCAAATTCCAAGCCTAACTTGAAGGAGGAAGTATTTGGATGTGGCATCTTCTTCAAACTCCTTCTTCTCCTGCTTTTTGTTTTGTCGATATTATATCAGGATTGGGGGCCCATCCTCCCCAGCTGTATGCTCTCCTAATCCTAGATACTTCATCAGAATGGATTAGGGTGTTCCAGGAGGAGGCAGGAGATTGCACCAGTAATTTCTATAGATGGGTCTTTTGGCTTTAAGTTTCTGAAATTCAAATAGTTTTTTTGTGGGGTGGTCTGGAAATCTAACCATCTAACATGCACCTTTATTGCTTTGTGAAAATGTGCTCTGAGTTCCATGTAGCAACCTGACATGCCAGTAACAGGCTAAACGCCAGTGCAGGGGACACACTCCCTTGGGGCAGAGCTCCAGTCTCCACGTGCTGGGTGAGGGCAGCCCAGCAGGGAGTTCCTGGGGGCTCTTCAGAAACGGGTGGTCCCCAGCGGTGGGCCTGGGCTTCCCAGTGGCTCAGCAGGCAAAGAATCCACCTGCAGTGCAGGAGACAGAGGAGACTCAGGTTCAGTCCCAGGGCTGGGAAGATTCCCTGCAGTAGGAAACGGCAACCTACTCCAGTGTTCTTGCCTGGAGAATCCCATGGACAGGGGAAATGGGCTCACAGAGAATCAGACACGACAGCAGCTAAGCACACACACGCGCAGCTGTGAGCCTGCGGGGGGAACACGCAGTCCTGCCTGGGGCCCCTGATGAAGGAAAGGGGCGGTGGGAACCGGACCTAGCGCAGCCAGTGCGTCTCCGCGGGGGCAGGGCTCACCTTGGATGCTTACATAAGAGGATCAGGAATGGGGACGAGCCGTCCGTGTTATCTGTTCTGCTTGACATTTCGCAGAGTTGACACGGTATCTGGGTAGGCATTTAAATATACAAAGCAAGGATTTAGAGCATGTTATTTTTTGTGTTTTGCCAGTTTGACAGGTAAAACGGTATTCTTTTATTGTTTGAACAGGAATGCCTCTGTTTATAAAGATGTGCCTTTCCCCTTGTGGCCTTATCAACCATTTATATTTTTCTCTCTTGTGCACTGTGTTCTTTTACTTGTTCAGAACTGTTTACTGGTCATCTCAGAGCTCATCATTTACAGGAAGTAGACAAACAGACAAATTTTGTAAATGTTTCTGGAACTTGAAAAAGACAGCCTCTGGTTTTAGAGACAGAATTTGATATGTCAGATTTATTGATATTTTATTATGCGGTTTGGGTCTTCTAAATCCTTATTTTTTATTTACTTGCACTGTCATGAACTGAAAATGGTGAACTAAAGTCTCCACTTATTAATACCAATAGGCTTCTACCATCCTTTGTAGTTCCTGTAATTTTTGATGAGAAAAATGTGATTTTATACGTCTATAATTTTGTATCTTCATTGTGAATTATACACTTCATCACCATGTGTCCTTTCTCTTAGGTTTTCGCTACGATTCACCTAGAACAGTGAGGCTGTAAACACTGCCTCCCTTTTCTCTGACAATGTCATTTTGTCATGATTACAGATATAAGTATTTAAAGCTGTAAACGTTCTTCTCAGCATTCCTTGAATGGCATTATTTCCACATGTATCATTGATATATCATACTTTTTGCCCATCAGGTGTTCTGAATCACTTGGATTTTCCTTACAATCCAGTTTGAGTCTTTTTCTTTAAGTGTATCGGGACCATTTACATTTACATACATGACAGCTGTTTGGTCTTGCTTTCTTCGTCATATTTTACATGACACGTGGTCTTTCCACTAATGTTTTAAAATAACTTCCTATATATGACTGTTTCCTTTATGTATATGCTATGATCATTCAAAATAAATTTTATACTCTCCTACCTTTCAACGGCTACCTTATTTACAAATCTGACCTTGAGATATCTAAGTATAATCTTCTTTATGTTTAATCTTTCTTTAAATTGTTATAATTTTTGAATCTGAGTCTCTTTTTCATCGTTTTTGAAATTTTTTAAGCTAATTTTTATTTCTGTACCATGTGTGCTCTTAAAAACTGATTATTCTCTCTTGAATGAAAAGATCTACATTTATCTACTAGATTAAGTTTGTTAATATTGTAATTCAAATTTGTATCTNAGGGAAAAGGCTGTCTCTTATACACATCTAGATGTGTATAAGAGACAGGTACCATGTGTGCTCTTAAAAACTGATTATTCTCTCTTGAATGAAAAGATCTACATTTATCTACTAGATTAAGTTTGTTAATATTGTAATTCAAATTTGTATCTTTGTTTTTTTTCAGCTTTTGATCTATCCACTTAAAATCTCCAACTAAAACTGTTGATCTCTCTCTAGTCAATTGTAGTCACTTACTTTATATATTTTGATGCTATATTGGCAGCAACATACATATCCATGATCATAATATCATTTGTTACTAATAATATATGACACCCTTTGCCCCTTACAGCATATTCATCTTGTAATTGTTTTGCTGTTAAATTTACTGCCATGGCTTTTGTTCAATCTGTTGACATGTATTTTTTCCATCTTTTTACTTGTCAGTCTTTAATATACTTTGGCTTTAAATATGTCTTTTGTGGATATTACTACATCTTTGAAAACCTAACCTGGCAGGGAATTTCAATGTCTCCAGAGAATCTAGGTGAAGGAACTAGATAGAAAGACCTTCAAGGAAGCTGTAATACAGTTAGAGGTAGAAGTAACTGTGGGTGGAGGGCCTTGCAGGAGGAGTTCATCATGGACTTCTTAATTTGTTCCAGTCCAAAGAAGGTGATGCCTTGGGAGTTGGGCCTAATCCCAAAAAGCTCACTGTGCTCTCTGAAAGAGTAGCTGTGATCCATGTAGCTAGCTGTGCTTTGTTCCAGTCTAAAAAGGAACAGTCACAGGCTGGAGAAGTTTCCTTCCTGGGAGGGTTCAAAGACAGACAGCCTTCTATACGATGGGGAAGTGAACAAAGGAAGCATAGACCCTTAACCGTGGCATCACTGAGCACCCAAAGTTCCCTCTGGTCTACCTTCCTGAAGTTATTACTCAACAGCTCAAAAGATTAAAAGCTTTTTGAAAAGACTGGCTCCTTTCCACAGACCTGGCAGGTGGGGAGATAATATGGATGACCCAGCTGGAATACACTAAAGTCAGAAACATTTGCCTTGTAATGAGCAAATACTCAGAACAACAGAGGATTGCCTGGCTACTGCAAAACACAAAGAGGCCTAACAGTGGGTGAGGCAGGACACAGGTTCACAACTGTGCTTTCCTGGTCTCTGAAGCACGGGGCAGGTGGGACAGGACTTCAGAGTACGTGCAAGCGCCTACGCAATCCTAGTACAGATATTCTGGAAGTATCGGGAAAAAGCTACTCATCTATTTCCTTGATCCAAAGATTCTGTATCTCATTTTTAATGTTTAAGCAAGTCTGTGGCAAATACTGAAGAGAACATAGAATTAAACTTGGTTCCTAAAAAAAAAAAANTTAGGATAGACTAGTTGGATCTCCTTTCAGTCCAAGGAACTCTCAAGAGTCTTCTCCAACACCACAGTTCAAAAGCATCAATTCTTCAGTGCTCAGCTTTCGTTATAGTCCAACTCTCATATCCATACATGACTACTGGAAAAACCGTAGCCTTAATTAGATGGACCTTTGTTGGCAAAGTAATGTCTCTGCTTTTTAATATGCTGTCTAGGTTGGTCATAACTTTTCTTCCAAGGAATAAGCAAGCGTCTTTTAATTTCATGGCTGCAGTCACCATCTGCAGTGATTTTGGAACCCCTGTCTTCACTGTTTCCCCATTTATTCCCCATGAAGTGATGGGACCAGATGCCATGATCTTAGTTTTCTGAATGTTGAGCTTTAAGCCAACTTTTTCACTCTCCTCTTTTACTTTCATCAAGAGGCTTTTGAGTTCCTCTTCACTTTCTGCCATAAGGGTGGTATCATCTGCATATCTGAGGTTACTGATATTTCTCCTGGCAATCTTGATTCCAGCTTGTGCTTCCTCCTGCCCAGCGTTTCTCACGATGTACTCTGCATATAAGTTAAATAAGTAGGGTGACAATATACAGCCTTGATGTACTCCTTTCACAATTTGGAACCAGTCTGTTGTTCCATGTCCAGTTCTAACTGTTGCTTCTTGACCTGCGTACAGATTTCTCAGGAGGCATGCCAGGTGGTCTGGTATTCCCATCTCTTTAAGAATTTTCCAGAATTTATTGTGATCCACATAGTCAAAGGCTTTGGCATAGTCAGTAAAGCAGAAGTAGATGTTTTTCTGTAACTCTTGCTTTTTGATCATCCAGCGGATGTTGGCAATTTGATCTCTGGTTCCTCTGTCTTTTCTAAAACCAGCTTGAACGTCTGGAAGTTCACGGTTCACATATTGCTGAAGCCTGGCTTGGAGAATTTTAAGCATTACTTTACTAGCATGTGACCTAACTTTAAGACTTATTAAAAAGTTACAGTGATCAAGATAGTGTAGTATTGGCAGAAGACTAGACAAATAGAGCAGTGGAACATTGATAGGGAGCCCAGAAGTAGACCCACATGTCGTCAATTGATAAAGGAGCAAAAGCAATATAATGGAGAAAAGATAGTTGTTTTAACAAAGTGGTGCTGGAACAACTGGACATCCATATACCAAAAAAAAAAAAATCTAGATAGACATTATATCTTTCACAAAAATTAACTCAAAATGGATCACATATCTAAATGTAAAACGTAAAACTTTAAAATTTTTGGAAGATAGAGGAGAAAACCTACATGACCTTGGATTTGGTGAAGACTTTTTAGATACCCTGGTGGCTTAGAGGTTAAAGCATCCCCCTGGAATGTGGGAGACCCAGGTTCAATCCCTGGGTGGGGAAGATCCCCTGGAGAAGGAAAATGGCAACCCACTCCAGTATTCTTGCCTGGAGAATCCCATGGAAGGAGGAACCCGGTAGGCTATAGTCCATGGGGTCGCAAAGAGTTGGACACGACTGAGCGACTTCACTTTCACTTCACTTTTAGATACAACACAAAAGGCACAATTCATGAAAGAAAGCAGTAAAAAACTGGACTTCATTAAAATTAAAAGCTTCTGCTCTGTAAAGAGAATGAAAAAATAATTTACAGTTTGGAATAAAATATTTGTAAAGGACACATCTGATAAAGGATTTTATTCAAAATATATGAGCTCTTGAAACTCAACAGTGAGAACACAGGTACAGGTAACCCTGTTTAAAAATTAGCCAGAGACCTCAACAAAGAATGTATACAGATGAAAAATAAACATGAAAAAATGCTCTACATCATGTATCATCAGGGAAATGCAAATTAAAATAACAATGATATACCACTACATACCTATTAGAATGGCCAAAATCTGGAACACTAATAATACCAAATGCTGGCAAGGTTGTGGAACAATGAGAACTCAATCATTTCAGGTGGAAATTTAAAATGGTACAGCTACTTTGGAAAATAGTTTAACAGTTTCTTATGAAACAAAACATATTCCGTGCTCCAGCAATCACATTCCTTGGTATTTATCCAAATGAATATTGTGTCCAGAACCTATAGTTGTATGTTTATGATGTTTTATTCATAAGCAAACTCGGAAGCAACCTACATGTCCTTCAATAGTTGAATGGATAACTAAACTGTAGTACATCCAGACAATGGAATATGATTAAGTGCTAACAAGAAATGAACTACCAAAGGCATGAGATGATGTGGAGGAACCTTAAATGCATATTGCTAAGTCTTGAGTGGACGAGTCCCATTAAGTTAGAGAAGTGTGAAACACGATGGGCTTTCCTCAGATCCATGCTAAGTGCAGCATTAAATCATGGCTACATAAGTTCAAGGTGATGAGGCAGTAATTGAACTACTACTGGTTTTTTTGGCTGTACTGCATGGCATGTGGGATCTTATTTCCCCAGCTAGGGACTGAACTGGTGCTCCCGGCAGTGGCAGCGCGGAGTCTTGACCTCTGGACCATCAGGGCAGTCCCTGAACTGGCTCCGTTTTTGCTTTTCTTTAAGCTTCATTCATTTGCTTTTGGCTGTGCTTGGTCTCTTGCTGTGTGAGGGCTCGCTCCATGGTGAGCGGGGGCTGCTCTTTGTTGTGTTGCCTGGGCTTCTCACTGTGGCGGCCTCTCTCGTTGTGGAGCACAGACTCTAGGCGGTTGGGCTTCGGTAGTTGTGGCTCAGAGACTCCAGAGCACGGGCTCAGTAGTTGTGGCACACGGGCTTAGTGCCCCGTAGCATATGGGATCTTCCCAGACCAGGGACTGAACCCGTGTTCCCTGCATTGGCAGGCAGATTCTTAACCACTGGACCACCAGGGAGGCCCCCTGGACTGCCTCTTAAAGCACAAATCAGTGCTCTTCAGAGGAAGATAAAAATACTCAGTTTCTACATGTAATATCTACAGTGTCCAGTGTTCAGTAAGTTGCTAGACATATAAACAGGAAAATGCAATCCACATTCAAGGAAAAACTCCAAGTCTATGGGTAAGTTGGCTCAGATTTTGGACTTGGTGATAAAGTAGCTATTATTGACAATCTGAAGAATGAAAAGAAGTACAGTGAACAATAAGTAGTCTTAGCAGATAAGTAGAAGCTATAAAAAAGAACCAAATGCATAGTCGATATCTGAACAGTATAGGAACAGAAATGAATTTTTCATTTAATACTAGACTGGATGAAACAGAGGAAGTCAATGAACTTGAAGAGGGTGTAATAGAAATTATCCAATCTGAGCCACAGAAAGAAAAAAATATATATTGAAGAAAAATGAATAGAACCTCAGGGACCTGTGGGACAATATAAAAATTTAATATATATAAGAATTGGGCAGAAAAATAGTTTGAAGAAATAATGGCTGAAAACTTCCTGAATTTGGTGGAAACAAGTTAACTGATAGATCTAGGAAGCTCAGCAAACTGTAATAAGGATAAACATTGGGGGAGAGAAGAAACCTAGGTACATCACAAATGTGAAATCTAAAAATGAAAACCTTGAAAGACAGAGAAAAGGAAACATTGTGTATGAGGGTAAGAAATTCCACTGACTTTTCACCATAAGCAAAAAGAACACAATGAAAGATCCTTAAATGTTGAAAGAAAATACCAAGAACTTGTTATCCCAGAATTCTTTATCTAGGGAAAATATCCTGTAAAACTGAGGATGAAATGAAGACATTTTCAAATGGAGAATAGTTAAGAGAATTTGTTGCTAGCAGAACTATATAACAAAAGAATCCTAAACGATATCCTTCAGGCCAGTGGGAAGTGATACCAGATGGAAACTTGGATCCACAGGTAAAAATGAAGATCACTGGAAATGATAAATAATGGGAAATATGAGAGACTTTTTTCCCTTTCTTCTCATAACTTGCTTAAAAGACAAATAATTACTTAAAGCAAAAATAAAGACCCTGTAAAGTGAGGCTGAGAACATGTGTAGAAATAAAAAGATAAGACAACATTTGCATAAAGAGTAGGGGGTGAGTAAATGGAATTTTGCTGTTGTAAGATTATTACATTTGTGAAAAACAAGAAATGGGAAATAGGAATGTTGTGTATAAAGTAAGTAAAGGGTAGAGTTAATATAAAATGTCATATGTAGAAAGGTATTATATTGACTTTGATAAGTGAAGAGTATGGTTCCTATGTTCTACTTATTGCCTAGTAGAATAACTAGTAAAAAAAAAAAATAACAAAAAGATGTTTTTATCTAAGAAATCAATAGAAGAAATAAAATAGAGCACTATAAAATTTCCGTTAATCCCAGAAAAGAGAAATAGAAGAAGAAAAAAACAGAAGGGAGAAATGGAAAACAAATTGTAAGACAGTTGACTTCATCCTTACTATATAAATAATTACATTTAAATGTGAACAGATTAAAACAGTTAAAGGCAGAAACCATCAGAATGGTTAATGAAGCAGAATCTAACTATGTCCTAATATGAGACATATGTATTAAATGTAAAGACACAGATGGGTTCAAAGTAAAAGGATGGAAAATATATAAACAATAAGCATTTGGTACAGCTATATTAATTTCAGCAAATTATACTTCAAGACAGATGAGAGAGGGTCATTACTTAATGATAAAAGGAGAAATTCACCAGGAAGACATATATAAATGTGTATGTGAACCTAATAACAAAGTATCATACCTTGTTAAGCAGAAACTAACAAGACTAAATAACCAAAAAGAAACAAATAAGAAAGGCAGTGACAGACCTAGACAGCATATTAAAAAGCAGAGACATTACTTTGCAGACAAAGGTCCATACAGTCAAAGCTATGGTTTTCCCAGTAGTCATGTATGGACGTGAGAGTTGGACCGTAAAAGAGACTGAGAACGGAAGAATGATGCCCTCAAACTGTGGTGCTGGAGAAGACTCTTGAGAGTCCCTTGGGCAGAAAGGAGATCAAACCAGTCAACCCTAAAGGAAATCAACTCTGAATATTCATTGGAAGGACTGATGCTGAGGTTGAAGCTCCAATACTTTGGCCACCTGGTGCGAAGAGCAGACTCATTGGAAGACTCTGATCCTGGGAAAGATTGAAGGCAGGAGGAGAAGGGGGTGACAGAGGATGAGATGGTTGCATGGCCTCACTGACTCAATGGACATGAGTTTGAGTAAAACCCTGGGAGATGGTGAAGGACAGGGAAGCCTGGTGTGCTGCGGTCTACAGTGTTGCAAAGAGTGTAGCACACTGAGTGACTGAACAATCACCAATAAGATTAAAAGGAGAAAAGGACAAGTCCACAATCGTGTTCAAATATATTAATACCCACTCAGTAATTAGTAAGACAAGTCAAAAAATCTGTAAGGCTATAGAAGATCTCAGCAGCACTATCAACTACTTCTACCTAATTGAGATTTACAGAACATTTTACCCAATAATGGCAGAATATGCATTCTTTTCAAGTGTAAGCAGCATGTTCATTGAGGCTGATACTAGGCCATAAAATAAGTCTCAATAAATTTTAAAAGATTGAAATCTTAGTATATTCTGTGGTTATGATGGAAGTAAATTAGAAATCAATAAGACAGTAATTACAGGTACAGGCAAATTAAAACTTGCAGGCCAAATCCAGCTGGCTGCCTTTTTCTGTAAAATTTTATCAAAACACAACTGTATGTTTATAAATTCATTTACATATTGGTGTTGCTACTTTTGTGCTATAGTAGCAATGTTTTAAAAAATCATTTTCATTGAAGTACAGTGGATTTACAATGTGGTGTTTGTTTCAGGTATAAAACAGTGAAGTAATTCAGTTATGCATACATACATATATAGTTTCAGATTTTTTTCCTTATAGGTTATTCCAAAATATTGAATATAGTTCCCTATGCTATGCAGTAGGCCTTGTTGTTTATCTGTGTTATATACTGTAGTGTACATATGTTAATCCCAAACTCCTAGTTAATCCCAAACTCCTATCCCTTACCCTTTCTCCTTTGGTAACTATAACTTTGTTTTCTATGTCTGTGAGTCTCTTTCTATTTTGCATATCAGTTCATGTTGTCATTCTTTTTAAAGTTTCCACATATAAGCAATATATGGTATTTGTCTTTGGCTTACTTCATTTAGTATAGTAATCTCTAGGTCCATCCATGTTGCTGCAAATGGCACCATTTCATTCTTTTTTGTGGCTAAATAATATTCTATTGTATAAACATACCACATCATCTTTATCCATTCATATGTTGATGGACATTTAGGTTGCTTCCATGTCTTAGCCATTGTAAATAGTGTTGCTATGAACATTGGATGCATGTGTGTTTTCAAATTATGGTCGTATCTGGATATATGCCTAAGAGTGGGATTGAAAAATCATATGATAACTCCATTTTTGGTCTTCTAAGGAAAGTTCATACTGTATTCCGCAGTGGATATACCAGTTTACAATCCCACCAACACTCTAGATGGGTTCTCTTTTCTCCATACATTGAATAGTTGTGACAGAGACTATCTGGCCTGCAAAGTTAGAATATTTATTTTCTGGCCTTTACAGAAAAAGGTTGTTGACTCCTCAAATATTTGCATATTAAACAAGCTCTTGGGCAATTTGTAAAGATGAAACCAAAAGAGAAAACAAAATATTTTAAACTGAATGATTATGAAATTCCATATATTAAAATTTGTTGGGTGTAGCAAGAACAATGTTTAGAGAAAAACTTTTAACTTTAAATGACTAAATTAGAAAGTAAAGTCTTAAAAACAGTCATCTCCATTTCTACCTTAAAAGACTAAAAAAAGAAGGGTAAATTTAATCCAGAGCAAGCAGAAGAAAATAGATGATACAGATATGAACAGAAATCAATGAAACAGAACAAATAATTGGTAAAATTAAGAAAACCAATATTTGTTATTTGATAAAATTAAGAAAATTTATAAATTCCTAACAAGAATAGTCATGGAAGATACCAAAGTCACCGATGACAACAACAAAAAAAACAAATTGCATTTCAAATTGAAGCCTTTTTGCTTTAAAGGACACTGTCAACAGCATGGAAAGAGCCAACGGAAAGGGAGAGAATATTTGCAAATCATATATCTGATAACAGATTNTAACAAGAATAGTCATGGAAGATACCAAAGTCACCGATGACAACAACAAAAAAAACAAATTGCATTTCAAATTGAAGCCTTTTTGCTTTAAAGGACACTGTCAACAGCATGGAAAGAGCCAACGGAAAGGGAGAGAATATTTGCAAATCATATATCTGATAACAGATTGATATCCAGAGTATGTAGAAAACTCCTGCAACTCATGATTCAGGGACTTCCCTGGTGGTCCAGTGGTGAAGACTGTCTGCTCCCAGTGCAGGCGGCCTGGGTTTGATCACTGGTTAGGGAACCAGACCCTTCATGACTCTATTAAGAGTTCACATTGCCACAACTAAGACCCAGCAGAGACACATTAATTCATTAATTAAAAAAATCCGATTCAGAAATTGGCAAAGGACTTGCACAGACCCTTCTCCAAAGCAGATACACCTAAATGACCAATAAACATATGAAAACATACTCAACATCATTAATCATTCAGTTCAGTTCAGTTCAGTCGCTCAGTCGTGTCCGACTCTTTGCGACCCCATGAATTGCAACACGCCANTGGTGTTGGAGAAGACTCTTGAGAGTCCCTTGGACTGCAAGGAGATCCAACCAGTCCATTCTAAAGGAGATCGGTACTGGGTGTTCTTCAGAAGGAATGATGCTAAAGCTGAAACTCCAGTACTTTGGCCACCTCATGCGAAGAGCTGACTCGTTGGAAAAGACTCTGATGCTGGGAGGGATTGGGGGCAGGAGGAGAAGGCGATGACAGAGGCTGAGATGGCTGGATGGCATCACTGACACGATGGACGTGTCTGAGTGAACTCCGGGAGTTGGTGATGGACAGGGAGGCCTGGCGTGCTATGACTCATGGGGTCGCAGAGTCGGACACGACTGAGCGACTGAACTGAACTGAACTGAGCTATGTTACAAATGAAAGTTGTTAAGAGCAACAACTCTCCCAAGTAACTCCTAAGACTTCTCATCACAAGGAAAAAAATTTTTTTTCCGTTTCTTCAGTCTTTACACTCTCCCAAGTGAGTGATTTTGGCTGCCTTTTTCTTTTCCTTTAATGCTGTAGTTATGTGAGATGATGGATGTTCACTTAATCTGTGGTCATCATTTCATGCACATATGTCAAATCATTACCTTAAATTTATACAGGACTGGACATCAATTATATCTCAATAAAACTGGGAAAATCTACTATTTTGTGGTGAGTATGGAATCTGGCAATAAGGGTAGACTCTAGAAAAGGTTTGTGAGTGGTCATCTTGGAAAGTGTGTTTGTGTGGGACCAAATGCAGAATAACACCTAGGAAGTTCACTTCCTCCAGCTCTCTGACCATGTGGTCAACAGCCCCCATTGTTATATGAGGTCAATCTCTGACTAGAGCCCAGTTATGGTCCATCATTGCCCAATTTTAACACTTGAGCTAAGTAAAGCATCCATGGGGACTTTTTGCCTCTTGAATTTTTAATGTTTCTTCTGAATGATGGGTTCTAATCCCCATCTTTATTTATGAATTGTGCTTACTGTTTATTATTTTACTCTTTGGATTTAGTTCTAGCTTATTTTCCTTAAATAAGGATAACTTGTGCTTCCCTTAACTCAAATTAAGTCTGTTTTTAAAAATTGGTCATTCTACCTAAATTGTTTGCCACCTTGTTAACAACTCGTGCAATTCCAGGATTCTCAGATCAGCATTTGACACAAAGAGCAGATGGTCTTCAAACAACAGTGCCTCCACAGGTCACTGCTACAACGTTTGCCCTACAGTGGCAAGAGTAACATGAGATTGACTGCAGCTTTCATTGACCTTTCCTCAGTCTGGGCCATGGACAAATTGATTTGGCACTGTTATTCCATTTCATGGGCCAGAGTGGGGGGAACAACTTTCCTGAGGGCTGATCCAGGCTGACTTCTGACACCAGTACTTTTCCACTCATTAAAAAACAAAAACGAAAACCTGATACTATCTTTAGATGAGTTAGTTGCACAGCTCCTTGCGATAAAAAAAGAAAAGGAGGTATTCTTTTTACTGTGGTGAGATGGCTTTTTTTCCTGGACAAAGAATGGTCTATATATACAACAGTCTATTAACTAAGGACAGAGAAGAGCTAAAGATCAAAATCTTGAACAATAAAGTTACTACCTAGGAAGGTAGTCCCATGTTATTCCCAAGTTCATAAATGAGGAGACAACCACGTTGTTCAAAATTTGATTCCCCAAATTCACTGTCCAAAATCTCTTTGTGGTTACTGCAAGTCTCTTTTTGACTGTAAAGTGGGAATCTATGTATTTAGTGGGCCAAGAGCTCTCTTACTCCACCATGGTGAGCTGTGTTTAAGCAAAAGTCATTTGAAAGTCACAGAGTCTCAGATCTTACTTAGCCACCAATAAAGAATGGCAGCTAAATTCCAGATACTTGCCAAAGATTACAATTCCAAGTTCACTGTCACTCAATATTTATTAAAATGTCACTAGAGAAACTTGGAGTTGTTTAAAATCTATGCAGTCCATCTGAGCCTTCAAATATGACAAAATACATCCCTAGGTTAGGCCAGATTAAAAGACAAGTAGGTATCTAAGCTGAACTATATATACTGTCGACCTCCATTCCCCAATTTTCCAATAGAATTACTTTTACAACACATTGAGCTTTAGTGGGATGCCATCTTTTATATGAATAAAAATAATCCTCTACGTGCTGTTTGGGTTTATCACACAAATGTTTCTATTGTTTACGACATCACACATCATGTGGCCTATCCATGGGAATGTAGGTGATCATTCCACTTTTTTGCTCTATTACTGTATCTACTTTGTTGTATGCTTGTATTCTGTTCCTTTGCCTCTGCCTCCAATTTATTTTTCCTTTGTAGTATTTTACATATCCTGGAAAGCCTTTCTACTAGGTTCAGAGTCTAGCATGGGGTTTGGCACTTAGTAGTAAATATTTGCTGAAAAGTAGGATACAAAATAATTACATAAATTAAATTATAAAAGTGGACTATAAATGACAAAAACATTCATCTCTCCCTAACTTGGGTTCTGTCAATACTCAGGCAAAGAATTGGTGCCCTTTCTGTATACTGACCGATTGTGCAGAAATTTATTTCATGGGAGTACAGTTTCTTTAGTGCTTCCCAGGTGGCTCATTAGTAAACAATCCACTTGCCAGTGCAGAAGACATGGGTTCAATCCCTGGGTGGGAAGATCTCCTGGAGAAGGAAATGGCAACCCACTCCAGTATTCTTGCCTGGGAAATGCCATGGACACTGTGTCCACGGGGTCGCAAAAGAGTCGTATGTGACTGAGCAACTAAACAACATAGTTTCTTTAATTTATTCCATTATTTTTCTCCCTGAAGACAGAGTATAACATTTACTTCCTGTGAATTTTTAAGAGTGCTCTGCACACAGTTGAAGCTCAATAAGTGCAAATCAAACGACCCATCTTTTGGGGAGTGAAATGGTTGCTACCCCATAGTCAAGCTGCTATTATCTAAAGGCAAGAGCACCTGGCCGTTCCATCTGCATGAGCTTGCTCACCGTGGTCACTGTGTCCACAGCGATGGTGCCCTAGCTGAGGCACGTAGTGTAGATGTGGTAACTTTTTCCTGGCCAGCATCCACTCTTCCCTTAATGCCATCATGATTTCTCTTTGGAGAATGAATGTTCCCCCATTCCCAATGCACCTAGTTCAGATGGGGTATAGGTATATGACGCAGGCCAGGCCAATCAGAGCATTCCCTCTTCTTGGACACAGTGATTGATTCGAGGATGAAGTCATGACCCTATGACTCAATTCCAGGACTTGTTGGAATTGTTGGACACAGCTTCTCTTTTTCTTGCTGGATTTACCAAGACAGTAGGAACAAACCTATAGCTGACAAAGTCCCCATACTGGAAAAATCTAATTAAATCAACAAATACTGAGTATATAAGAGCTAAGAGAAGAAAACAAAATGAGTCTTTGATAACAATGGGCACTAGATTCAACTGTGCCTGAACACAAGTTTGAATTGAGTTTTCTATCAGTGCAGTGAAAAGAATTCAAAGCAACCCAGGATTCTCTGTCATTATATGGTCTCTTCCAAGGCTGTTTTGAAGCTCCAAGGGCTGTATCAGAAGCCTCGTGCTTACAGAGCGACACTGGGACTGGGAACTGAAAGATTTGTGTAAACTTCTCCTGAGTCTGCCATGGTTCAATTAAAACAATTTAAAACTCCTGGGCCATTGGAAGGTATAGAACACTAAGCTGGATAAAAGAAGTCCTAGACACAGATGTTTAAGTATGGTGCGCAGGAATGTTAAGAGCTATTCAAGGTGACAAAGAGATCAATGCTATAGATGGCATGAACCATATCTTGATGCAATTGTGTTTTGATGTGATTTTTTTTTTTTTAAGGCAAAGAGAGATGAAAAGAGGAGACAGATGGGTAGATAAGTTAACTACAGAGAATGACTGAGGAATAGCCAAGAAAAATCTTACTTCCCTTAGGTGATATTTCCACTTCTTTCACCTATCAATAATCCATTACTATTGGTCCAACACAAGTAACATCCTATATTCTCCCTCAGGCCCAGGAAGAAAAACAGAAATAACCCTTGAGCCACTGTGGGAATTCTTTTTTGGAGGATGGTGAGTTGAGGGAAAGTAATTCTTCCCTAGAAACTGAGCACAGAGGAAAATCTGCTAATAAGCCCAAACAGATACACAGTTCTTCAGGCCAAAGCCCAGAGGTTGTCTTCTTTAGGTCTATTCTTTCTTGGGCTTTCCACTCTCCAGGTTTTATCCAAAGATCTCTTGTAGCCCTTGGAGCGAGGTTTATTTTGACTAGGTTCCAGAGTGATGTCACCTTCATGGAAGGTTTCCATATATGACATCCTCTGCTGCTGTGCCCATGAGCATTCCTAAGGCCCTTTCACTGGTGCTGTCCAAGAATAAGGTCTTGGCTGGATTCCCACATTGAAAGGGCAGTGGAGCTTTGGTTTCTGAAAATAGTAGGCATTGTTCTTTCTTTCCAGTTATAAAAACAATGCATGTTCTCTGTAGCATATTTGGAAAATTCAAAAAAGTATGGAGGGGGAAAAAAGAGAGCAATTATGCCATAATTCTATCACCTACAGGAAAATACTATTAATATTTTGGTGTATTTCTTTCTCAAATGCATATATCTATGTATATCTTAGGAAGGTGGTATTGCATTGTGGCTGAGTGTGGGTTTGGAAGTTTGACACCACTCATTTGCAGTTCTGTGGCTTTTGGCAACTCCAAAAAAGAACTCCCACAGTGGTCCAAGGGTTATTTCTGTTTTTTTTCCCTGGGTCTGAGTGAGAATATAGGATGTTACTTGTGTTGGACAAAAAAGTGATGGGTTTTAGTGGGTGAAAGAAGTGGAAACATCACCTAGACTAAAGGAAGCAAGACTATTCTTAGATATTTCAGTCATTCTCTGGAGTTAGCGTCCCTATTCCTCTGTACCTCATTTCACCTCACTTTGCCTTGAAAAAAAAGCACCGCAGAAAAAGCCAAATAGCATCATATACCAAAGCACAATTCCAACAAGACACCATGCCATGCACAGCATTGTCTTTTCTCTTTAAACAATAAAGTTTGCTATTCTTAATCTAGTCTTCCATCAGTACACTATTTTAACTTATGTTTATAATAAGAATTACCTAGTAATAAAATTTCCCCAACATTCCTTACCTTTCAATTAAAAAATGGTTATTCCCTTATTCCAGATTAATTTTAAGGTAATCCTTTCAAGTTAAAAAGTAAAATTTTTGTAGACTTGCATTTAATTTTATGGATTAAAGAATTAACATCCTTAAAGCAGTAAATATTCCCCTCAGAGAATATAGAATATTTGTCTTTCTATTTATTTTCTTCATGTCCCTCTGTACAGCTTAGTTTTCTTTATAACAAAGAAAGAAACTGAACATTTCCTGTTCATCTTGTTCCAAGTTATTTCATAATTTTGGTTTCTAAGGTGATTAAGAATCTTTTTCCCGAATCACAACTGGCTATTGCCTGTACTAGAAAGCTAGAATTATATACATCTCTTAGTGGACAAACATTGCTACTCTTTTGTGATATTTTACCAAAATAAAATAGGGCATGGGAATTATCCTTCGCTTGAAAGGTTGAAAGAACTCATTCATAAAAGCTTCTGGAGATAATATTGTACACGTTTTCCCATTTCTCCATCGACTATTGGTCTTTTAAGTTGCACTTAAAGATAAATTTTACTTTCATGCATATGTATATTTTTTTTTACTAGAAAATCATCTGTTTCACTGAGAAGATTATTCACTGAGAAGCTTAGTTATACACAAGACTTTCTTTTGGGGTTCCCTTGTGGTTTAGCTGGTAAAGAATCCGCCTGCAATGTGGGAGACCTGGGTTTGATCTCTATATATGCAGTTTTTATTTTTTCATACACTTTCCTTCTTTTACCTTCTAAGAGGTAACCTTCTATGATTAACTTGTTAATTTTTAAATTGCATAATCTTTAAAGTCATTATTCAAACTGTGTGCACATTTAATGTGCTGTTCCTGAAAAAGCCAAAGCTTTCCCATTTACTGGTTGGGTGACTTTGGGTAAGTCTGTGCGTTTATTCCTATCTTATCCAGTGTCAGGTACTGTCCTGGGAGCTGAGAATAGAAGAGTGAACAAAAATCGCTGTTTTCAGAGTATACTATACATATATATATATACTATATTATTAATTATATATTATACACTATTATATATAATATATACTATATATATGCTAAAAATAAACAGGATGATTTTAGCTAATGACAGTGTTATGCAGACAGTAAAGAAGGAGATAGTGTAATGGAGTGGAGGCGTTTTATATGGGGTTGTCAGGGAAGACCTCTGCTGGCTGCCAGATCTTATGGACCTTGGGTCCCTTGGTCATTAGCCTAAAAACCTCCCCTGAGCCTTTTGGTGCCACTCACCTCCTCCTGGTTTAAGCTGTTGCTTTCCCTTGTTTCTGTGACAAGATAGTAATTACTTGCCACCAGAGTCTCTTCGTTTCCTCTTCCCTCTCAGACCTCCCCCTTTCAGCCTCCAGTGCGGGCACATCTTCCCCTGCCCACCTTCTGGGCAGCACAAGCCGCCGTCCTGGCAGCTGGAGGAAGAGCGCAGCTGCTGGCAGCTCGTGCCCATGTTCACCTCTTTGACATGAGGTGACACTGCGGTGGTGGGACAGGCCCAGGGTACATGTCTGAGTCAAGGCCTTAACACGGCTTCCCACAGGTGGAGGTCAGGGCATGGGTCCAGCTGGCTTTCTAGCACGTGGTCCAATGCCAAGGCTGCTATCTCAAGGAAGGGCTCAGCAACAGAAAGGAAGGAAGTACTGTGCTGACTAAAAGGCACTCAACACAGTGTTAGAAAGCAAGCGTGGCATGAGTTTACACAACAGTTCAGCAACTTGACTCACAAAAGAC
Source organism: Neotragus pygmaeus (assembly GCA_006410875.1). Taxonomy (NCBI): domain Eukaryota; kingdom Metazoa; phylum Chordata; class Mammalia; order Artiodactyla; family Bovidae; genus Neotragus; species Neotragus pygmaeus. The sequence continues at coordinate 359,315 of SJYV01018322.1, forward strand.
AGTTAAAAAACACTGCAAAATAGCAAAAAAATCACATACCAAACTGTGGGTAACAGGCTGAAGTGCCACCGGAGCTCAAAGAAGGAAGCCCTAAGGGTGAATTTACCAGTTCGAGTGGACACTGGAAAAGGTAGAACTTGAATCAAACCCTCAGGGAAGCAGGTTTAATTAACAAGGACACAAGAGTCCATGGTTATTTAGTGTGACAGGGCTGGATGCTGGATCTGACAGGCACAGTGAATGATACTGTGCATATCTTACAAGCCTAAGGTCCACCTCTGACCCCAAGTAGGCAAAGGTTAACAAAAAACTCAACCTTAGATTAAGAAATAAAGACACCTGTGAGGAGGGTCAAAGTTCTCCTCCTATTCTTTCACCTCAAGAAGTAGCTAGAACAATAAAAGTAGGAGGTTCAAACAAAAGTGGGGTGGAAGAAAAAATAAAACTCTGCACATGACATGATACTATAAACAGAAAACCCTAAAGATGCTACCAGAAAATTACTAGATCTAATCAGTGAATTCAGTAAAATTGCAGGATACAAAATTAATACACAGAAATCCCTTGTATTCCTATACACTAACAACAAAAAATCTTAAAAAGGAAATTAAGGAAATAACCCCATTCAACAAAAATAATAAAAATACCTAGGAACAAAAATAATAAAATACCTAGGAATAAACATACCTAAAGAAACTAAAGATCTATACGCAGAAAACCAAAAGACGCTGATGAAAGAAAAAAATGACACAAACAGGCGGAGAGATACATCATGTTCTTGGACTGGAAGAATCAATATTGTGAACACTACCTAAAGCAGTCTACAGAGTCAATGAAAATCCTATCAAATTACCAATGGTATTTTCTCAGAACTAGAATGAAAAATTTTACAATGTGTATGGAAACACAAAAGACCCCAAATAGCCAAAGTAATCTTGAGAAAGAAAAACAGAGCTGGAGGAATCAACCTTCCTGACTCCAGGCTATACTATTAATACAAAGCTATAGTAATCAAGATGGGAGCTTCCCTTGTGACTCAATTGGTAAAGAATCCAACTGCAGTGCAGGAGACCTGGGTTTAAGTCCTGGGTCAGGAAGATCCCCTGGAGAAGGGAATGCCTACCCACTCCAGTATTCTTGCCTGGAAAATCCCATGGACAGAGGAGCCTGGTGGGCCACAGTCCATGGGGTCGCAGAGAGTCGGACACAATAGACAGTAAGGTACAGGCACAAAAAGAAACCCAGCTCAATGGAACAAGATACAAAGCCCACAGATAAGCCCACACACCTATGAGCACCTTATCTTTGACAAAGGAGGCAAGAATATGCAGTAGAGAAAAGACAAGCTCTTCAATAAGTGGTTCTTGACAGCTACATATAAAAGAATGAAATCAGAACACTGTGTAACACTGTAAGACCAGAAACTATAAAACTCTTAGAAGAAAACATAGGCAGAACACTCTTTGAAATAAATCACAAAAGATCCTCTTTGACCTACATCCTAGAGTAATGGAAATAAAAACAAAAATAAACAAATGGGACCTGATTAAATTTAAAAGCTTTCACAGAGCAAAGGAAACTATAAATGAGATGAAAAGACAACACTCAGAATGGAAGAAAATAATTGCAAATGAAATAACTGACAAAGGATTAATCTCCAAAATATACAAGCATCTCATGCAATTCAACATCAGAAAAACAAACAACCCAATCAAAAAATGGGTGAAAAACCTAAACAGACATTTCTCCAAAGAAGACATACAGATGGCCAACAAGCACATGAAAAGAGGCTCAACACTGCTTATTATTAAATAAATGCAAATCAAACTACAATGAAGTATAACCTTACACTGGTCAGAATGGCCATCATCAAAAAATCTGCTGACGATAAATGCTAGAGAGGATGTGGAGAAAAGGGAACCCTCTTGCACTGTTAGTGGGAATAAAAACTGATAGAGCCATTATGGAGAACAGTATGGAGAGTCCTTAAAAAACTAGGAATAAAACTGCCATATGACCCAGCAATCCCACTACTGGGCTTACCGCTGCTAAGTCGCTTCAGGCGCGTCTGACTCTGTGCGACCCCACAGATAGCAGCCCACCAGGCTCCACTGTCCCTGGGATTCTCCAGGCAAGAACATGTGTCCAACTCTTCGCAACCCCATGGACTGTAGCCTACCAGGCTCCTCCATCCATGGGATTTTCTAGGCAAAAGTACTGGAATGGGGTGCCATTGCCTTCTCCTGAGGAGGCCATAATTCAAAGACACATGTACCCCAGTGTTCACTGCAGCAGTATTTACAATAGCCAGGACACGGAAGCAACCTAGATGTCCATCAACAGAGGAATGATAAAGGAGCTGTGGTATACACACACAATGGACTATTACTCAGCTATAAAAAGGGATGAATTTGAGTCAGCTGTAGTGAGGTGGATGAACCTAGAGCCTGTTACACAAGTAAGTCAGAAAGAGAAAAACAAGTATCATACATTAACGCATACATATGGAATCTAGAAAAATGGTACTGCTGAACCTATTTACAGAGCAGGAATAAAAATGCAGACAATGGCATGTGGGTATAGTGGGGGAAGGAGAGGGGGAGACGAACTCAGTAACAATGACACAGATGTAATACCACGTGTAAAACAGAGAGTGAGCGGGAAGCTGCTGTATAAGACAGGGAGCTCAGCTCATTGCTCTGTGACAACCTAGAAGGGTAGGATGGTAGGGGGAGGGAGGTACAAGAGCAAGGGGATATATGTGTACATATGGCTGATTTACTTCGTTGTACAGCATTAACTAGCACAGCATTGTAAAGCAATTATACTCCAATAGAATATCTTTCATTAATAATAAATTAATTACGGTGGCAACCCTTTGTGATAGGTCATATTATGGTGCCTNTGGTGGGGGAGGTTGGAGGGGGGTTCAAGAGGGAGGGGACATGGTATACATATAGTTGAATCACGTTGTTGTACAGCAGAAACCAACAAATCAAAGCAATTAGCCTCTAATCAAAAATGAGCTTTAAAAAAAGAGTAGGGGTGGAAACGAGATAAAAGATATGGTGCCATCTCTTCAGGTCCTGGTTCTGCTCTGAGTCTTGGGGGAAATGAGTAGAACTTTGGAGTGTTTCTTCTGGTTCTTGAGGTTTTCAGGTTTTTTAGTTCAGAACATCAGAGCAGACCAGAAAAGATAATCAGAGTTGAAGCCCAGTTAGTGATAAACAATGTGAATCTGTCTGAGGAGTCTCTAGCTGGAAGCTGAAGCAGGTAGAGGTCTCACGGGTAGAAGCGAGGGCACCTCAACTCTAAGTCTTCCAGGGATACAAATGGTAAGTACGCTAAGACTTTACAGCATCTTTACAACTCTCATGGTTACAATATGGAGTTTATTTTATCATGTGAGGTTAGTATATTAGACTGACCCCACTGTATAGATTTTAAAGATGTTTGGGAAGTTAGGTGACTTGCTGGTAAGTGAACATCGGGGCCTAGAATCAAAATATTTCATGTTTAGCCTAGCACTTCCTCCCAGAAGAGTAATGTTCCAGTGTTCCAAACAGGTTTTTGCAGTGCCCCAGGCAAAGCTCCTCACAAAAAGAAATGAGCCCTGGGGACTATCCTGGTGGTCCAGTGGTTGAGAATCCACTTGCCAGTACAGCGGACATGGGTTTGATCCCTAGTCTAAGAGGATTCCACATACCACAGAGCAGCTACTGATGGCTGCAGCTACTGAGCCCGCACTCTGCCCCACATGAAAAAATTTCTTCCAGTGGGGTAACTGAAACCTAGAAAAAGTGAACAGCAATCAAAGGGGATAGGCATTATGATTTTAAATTTTGAAGTGCCAAGTGAAAGTTGAAACCCTCGCCTCTCAAGCAACACATATCCATCATGACACAAGCCACACTAGGGAATGCTTCCCACATAAGGTGCCTGGTACCCAAGAGAGCATTATAAGGTTTAAGAGGCTTTTTTCTTCCTCTCTGGTTTGGTATTTAATTAGGAGTATGTGAGAGTAAGCTTGCTCCTTGGAAGAAAACCTATGACAAATCTAGACAGAATGTGAAAAAGGAGAGACATCATTTTGCCAACAAAGGTCTGTATAGTCAAAGCTATGGTTTTTCCAGTGGTCACGTACAGATGTGAGAATTGGACCATAAAGAAGGCTGAGCACCAAAGAACTAATGCTTTCAAATTCTGGTGTTGGAGAAGACTCTTGAGAGTCCCTTGGACAGCAAGGAGATCAAACCAGTCAATCCCCAAGGAGATCAACCCTGAATATTCATCGAATGTCTACGATGTACAGAGACTGATGAGAGCTCAAAACTCTTAGGTATAAATGACTAGTGCAGTGGCTTTCAACCCTGGCTGTCCTTGAGAATCCTACCAGCTTAAAAGACAAAAACAAAAACAATGTCTGAGGTCTCACTTCAGAGATCTGGATCTCATTGGTGGGGTGTGAAGCCTGAGTATCAGTACTTTTTAAAAAGCTTCCCAGGTAACTAGTGTGTGGCCAAGGCTAAGAGCTTTATGTGACCATATGGGAAGTCTGGAATGAAGGCTAGATTTAGATGTTAATCAACAGAAAGCTACTGCAGGTTTTTGAGCAAGTGAAGAAACATGAGGATGGCTGTAACGTGGGAAACTTCTTCTGACTGTTTTGGGCAGAAGAGCCTAGAGTCAAGAAACACTAACAAGACTTCCCTGGTGGTACAGTGGCAAGAACTCCCTTGCCGGTGCAGAGGACGCAGGTTCGATCCCTGCTGCAGGGAGATTCCACGCACCACGGAGCAGCTAGCCTGTGTGCCACAACTAGTGAGTCCACATGCTGGAGCTACTGAGGCCCATGCGCCTAGAGCCGGCGCCCCTCAGGGAGAGATGCTGCTGCGAGGTGAAGCCCGCACACCGCGGCCAAGAGCAGCCCCCATGTGCAGCAGCTAGAGAAAGCCTGTGCACAGCAGCAAAGAAACAGCGCCACCAAAAAAACAAAAAAAAAAGAAGCACCAGAAACCACCTGGTAAGAAGCCTACTGAAATAGTTCAAGTAAGGGGTAATAAGGTCATAAACTAAACAGGAGCCTTGAAGAGTGCAAAGAAGGCGTGCACTGCCTACAAAGTACAGAGCCAGGCAAGTGTGGACTGTAAGGACAAGGCGGACCAGGCTGCCTGGGGGGCTGGAGTAGGGAAAGGAGGGTACTGGCCAGACAGACACTCTCCCTTGCCCAGACCCGCCCGGCCCCACACTCCTACCGACTCTGAAACTGCAGAAAAGAGAACTTCCAGTATCTCTGGAGTTAAGAACCTATGAGAACATGAATATAGACACTTGTCTCTTTAAGGGAAAAGTTCAAGGGCCACAAACCTAAGTAATAAAGAATGAATATATTCAGGACACAAAATGTTTAAATGAAGCAAAACTTCATACAGTTATATTTTTTTCCCCACAGAATTTTGATACAAAAAGAAATCATTCTCCTATCCAAAGTATTTATTCTTCTGCCCTCTGAGGGGACACAAACAATACCATTAATTTCCAGGACACCTTAGAACATTAGGCTCAGCTCACAGGAAAAATACAGAATCAGCTACAGCTTCAAACATCTCCCTAGATGTTGCTTCAGTCAGAAAGTAATAACCAACACAATAAAGCCAGTAGGGTGTGTTGGCGTGCAAATATAATCACTTATTTGGAGTGTAACCTGGCACTCCAAATAAAGGCACTATTACCCTCAGCTCAAGGATTTTAGGGCAAAAGGAGGAAGTGAATGGATGACCTACTTGAGACAGCACCAAAAGAACAAAGATGACTTCACACCTCTGCAAGACGGCAAGAGGCAGAATGAAAAGACTGAACAATTTAAAGTCAACTGGGACATACCTGCAATGTTGACACATCTCAAAGTTCTATTTTCCCCTCACCCTTTCCCCAAATAACCAGACCTTTCAGTTAACATTTAGTAAGCATTTTCTGTCTAGACAATGCTTGATCCAACAGATCATTCTAGAGCACACACACACACACAACATATATATATATATATATATGTTAATTGTTATTTTATTGTAGAAGAAAAAATATCCTGAAATATTTGTTAAATAACAATAACTTCTGGCAAAATCATTCTTTAGGGTTTTTGGGCCTCACCATCTGGTCAGACATAGGAAGCTGACCTTCAGCCTTATAATAAGCTTCATTAATCTTGCCATAAACCACAGGAAAACCCAAAGATTTTTTAAATGGCTTCCAAACTTCTGCATAGATGCTCTTAATTAGTCCAAAGGTAAACAATAAACAAGTTGGCAAAGAAATTAGAAGGATACGTGACAGGGGAAAAATGTTAACAATTGGTGAATCTTCAACAAAGCACATGTGAGTCTTCATCACAGTTTCTCACCTTGATTTTTCAGCTGCAGGCAGACTGAAAAGTTGCTTTAGCATGACCATGCTATTTTCCAGATGTGCCTAAAAATCATACTTGATCATTTCTTTTCAAACCAGAAATAGAAAATCAGTTCTCCCCTGGGTGATACTTCCTATTGTTTTAAAAAGCTTCCAGAGCTTTCTGGCAAGTTTAAATTAAGGGGCTACAGTACACTGATATGGTTTTACAATTCTTGGGAGGCGTCTGAGTCAAACTCTCATCGAAGGTCTGTGACGGTCACAGCTCTGTCCACAACAGTCACATGGTTGCAGCTCTGCAATAGCGAAACAGAAAGAGGAAGTCCTGGAGAATTCAGAAAAGCCATCTTTTAAATGCTTAAATACTTAAAATGTTCATTCTGGCTAGTGGTTCCCAGGCTGGCAGCCAGACTGTTACTCTCAGGCTGGCAGCCAGACTTACGGCAATTATGGTAAGGGGTCTGGGAATTATTATTTCCACCAATCCAGAATCAATAGCCTGTAGTCTGAATCAATATGGGCCTATATATCTCCATTTATTCTTCAAATGTATGTATATTCTAGAGTCATTTATAAAATATACATTTATTTTAAATAACTGCTGAATTAATTGCAGTATGCTGGGTCATTATGTCAACCAGATAATAAAGTACACCTATTCTCATAAGGGGAATACTCCCTCTTCGCTCACACAAGGGGTCATCCTAACTGAAAGCCTAGGCATTTCTGGGGGATTGCACAGTCTCTGTTTCAACATCCTGGTACCTAGACACTTATTACATTCCAAGGCAGACTTCCCTATTTGTGAGCAAATCTGTCAGAAATTTCTTTCTCATACTCAGCCGAAAACTGGCACTTTCACAGGGTCTTAAGTTTTGGTTCCGTGAGTCACATGAAATATCTGGGACCTTTTTATACAACAGCTCTTCTAATACTTACAGTCAGTTCTCAGATGCTCCCTGGGGTTCTCTCCTAAACATCCCTCATCTCTTTTACCTCTTCTATTTGTCACTAGAGTGACAAGGCTCTGGAGTCCCTTTTACACATTGGTTTCTTTTCAGTGAACCCAAAAGAAATAATAATACTCCATGGCCGGCATGGAGTGAGGCAGTACCATCTCATTAGATTTGAGGAGAAAACTGCAACATACTTATCAGCAACTACAGCTTTTTATCCACAGCTTTTTACCACTTTGAATTTACCAAAAACCCACAACACTTACCACTTGGGGGAAAAACTTTCTAAGAAGGTCATAAAAATCTCTATTACCTAAAATCAAATTAAAAGCAAAATTCCAAAATTAAATATACTTTACCTATCTTAAACAGCTTTTTTCTTTTGAATTCAAATCTCTTATTGAAATGCATGCTTAGCAACTGATGATGATGAAGGAAAAAAACCTAACGTTTAATAAGCAAGCTATTGCACTTGGTACTTTCATTCAATCCTGTCAACAACCCTGTAAAAGTATATATCATCATCATCATCATCATCATCATCTCCATTTATAGCTGAGAAAGTTGAGGTCCAGGAAGGTTAAATAATTTGATCACAACCCTTAAGTAGCGGAGCTAAGACTCAAACCTCTTCCTGTTCCACACTGCTTCCCACACATGTCTTTGTAGGAAGATTTAGAAAAATTAGTGACAAGGCTGATCTTCTGTGTGGGTCGTGAAGGACACTGTGTCGCATCAGCTCTGACTGTGCTCCCTGGTTAAAGTGTAGCTCCAGCTTCCTCTACAGGGATACATACACAGAAGAGGGGTGGGTCCTTGCTGTGGGGATGAAATCCTTTCTGGCGACAGGAAGAAATCTCCTCTAGTCCATGGTCAGTGAGTCTAAAGAATCCAGTTCTGAAATAAGAAAAAGCAGGTCCAGAATCAAGCAAAGGTGCCCCCCTCAATCACACACACACTGGGCAGGGCAAAACTCATTTTGAGACACCTTCAAAAGTCTGCTGGCCCACAGCTCTCTTCTCTGGTGAATGAATCAGAGAGTGATTCATCACTGCCACCACATCAGTTTTACTGGGAGAATTCATAGTAAATAACAGGGTTTAAAATGAAAAAGTTAATTTTCAGAGAGAATCTGTTGGACACTGAAATTCTCTAATCTGACATCAGTCTCTTGAAATTCCTACTGCTTCAAGTCAAACACTTCAAATTTCAAACATCTTTTTCTTATAAAAGCACCTACATTATTGCTTGGATACTTTTGTAAACAAGCAGAATAGGTTTATCAGGCTACAGGACTTAAAAGGAAGACCTTTAGAAAAGCCAATCAAATACCACAATCTATATATTAGATAGAGAACAAGGTCTTAAGAATGCAGAACATTTCCTCTGAAGCTTTTCCCCTGAACCACACCCTATGTACTTACTCCTGGAATTTGGGGGAACAAACAATAGCTATCGACTCTGGCAACATCATCTGGTATGAGCAGTGAGTGTGTAGGTCGACACTGGAGAGGAAGGCTGTCTGCGTGGGATGAGTCTGAGAAGAGGGAATAAAAAGTCTCAGTGAGAATACACAGGCAAGCCTAGCCCATGAAGAAAGTGGAATGTTAGCTGCTCAGTCATGTCCAACTCTTTGCAACCCCATGGACTGCAGCCTGCCAGGCTCCTCTGTCCATGGAATGCTCCAGGCAAGAATACTGGAATGGGTTGCCATGCCCTTCTCCAAGGGATCTTCCTGACCCAGGGATTGAACCTGGATCTCCCACATTGTAGGGAGATTCTTTACCATCTGAGGCACCAGGGAAGCCCCCCAGCCCCATGAAGGAAGGCAGAGCCAAATAATTCTCAATAACTTGTCATGATCTCCTTAAGTATAAAGTCATTAGCAGCCATGAGGAATATGCCTGAAGTTCCTAATAAGGAATGAACTTCCTTCCCTGCATTGTAAACAAATGTAATTTGACATGAGTATGTGCAGACTCGTAATTTCTAATTGACCATCAAGATCTATCTGGCTCCTCACAAGCTCTCTTGACACAATGGAAAGTCACCCATACTGGAATAGACGGTATGTGCTACCCAGCACTTCAACCTGGTAGAAGTGAAGGACTTAACAAGCCACAGATGAATGATTCTTCTTCCTGACAAAGGGGTTTAAAAGTCAGGCACAAGTCAGGGGCTCCATAGGCAAAAGCGGCAAAAGCTTCCTGTGGTTAAAGCATATCATTCAAGGATATGAGAGGCAGAGGGTGACTGGGATTTCAGAGGGTGGTTAATCACAAGGACCCTGTCTTATCTGAGAAAAAGACCATGATGTTGACATTTGAAAGTAATCAGTTAAAGCACCGTATAAATTTCATTCGGTTTATCTCATTTGTTTTCAGTTTTTTAATTTTGTTTTTTCGGCCATGCCACATGGCTTGTGGGATTTTAGTTCCTCAACTAGGGAGGGAATCTGGGCCCTGGCACTGAAAGCGCCAAGTCCTAACCACTGAAATTCCTCAGTTATTTCATGTTTTATTGAATACTGTCTTTGTATACAAATGAACACTATATAATGACTTATCTCAGAGGGGGTATGATGTTAGGTAACAAGAATGGAAAAAGGAAAGACCAAATGTGACTCAAAAAGTACACCAATCTTTACTGACTTAAAAGCACAGAAAATAAATATGCGCACTTGACCAGTGTTTTTAACTCTGTTGTGCAAAAATGAAGCTCCTAAGGGAACTTGTCAAAAGCACAAGTTCCTGCACCCCGCCCTGGAAATATCCATCCTGAGAAGGAAAAAAATATTTTTTTAAAGCTCACTAAATAATTCTTATGCATAGCCTCATCCGAGAAGCATGACTGCACAAAACGCTGTGACCAGCTCACTGTGGAAGAAGTCTACAACACAGGAACAAGTTAGCTGAGTCCTGACAGCAAATCCACACACACATCTGCACGGGGCAGGAAAGGACTTCTATGACCACAGGGGAGAAACAGTTTCTACCAATAAGAATACGATCCCACAGGCTTTTAGGAACATACAGCCTGTGTCAACACCTTTCATCCCATGGTTAGAGCTTGAAATTTTAACTGAGAACAAACAAGGTCTGCACAAGTTGATGAAGGTCTTCAATCTAAAGTTCGGTTAGCCAGAAAGATGATATAAAGACCTATAGCAGGGCCTCAATAAATAACTGTAAACTAAAAAATCTTGTTTGAGCCTCTGCTCCCCTCTAACTACTATGCCTTCTCTCCTTCCCTTCACAGCTGAGTTTCTTGAAAAAAAGTTATGCCCACTGTCCCCACATGCTGGAGACAGAGGAAGGCATTTTTATGAAAAAACAAACAAACAAACAAATAAAGGAACAGAAATGAGTGGGAAAAGTGAATGCTGAGGGCAGCCTGGGTGTTCAGATGAGCAGAGTGTCCAGTTAAGGTAGGGCTGAGACAAGGTGAAGGAGTGCCTTGAATACTGAGCTGGGGGTTACCCAATAGTTGGTGATAAACATGACCGTACAAAGTTTCTGATGAGGGGGGCTTCCTGGTGGCTCGGTGGTAAAGAATCTGCCTGCCAGTGCAGGAGTAGTGGGTTCAGTCACTGCTCTGGGAAGGTCCCACACGCAGTTAAGCACATGCACCAGAACTTCTGAGCCTGTGCTCTAGGGCCTGGCAGCCACAACTACTGAGCCCACGCACTGCAACTACAAGAGATGCCGCCGCAGGGAGAAGCCTGCGCACTGCAACCAGTGGGTAGCCCCTGCTCGCCACATCTAGAGAAGAGCCTGCACAGCGACGAAAACCCAGCGCAGCCAAAAACAATTCAAAGATTCTGACCAGGAACCTGATTCACAGCTGGCATGGCACAGAAGGAAGAACAGACCTTTTGTATTCTCCTCTTGCCAACTTTAAGACCTGAGCAAACATTACCGTCTGTTTTGGTTTGCTTTTAATCCCAAGTGAGGAAGAAATGGTACAGGAATATCATGGGGGAAAAGAAGCTGGAATACTATCAATTTACGTTTTAAATTTCTTCCTAGCTAGGCCCTCACTGATATTAAAAACACTTTTACTCACTTGTGGCTAAGATGTACCTAAAGTCTAAACAGTAATTACTCCCAGCTTTGCCTCATCTTGTCCAGTTCTTAAACTCTCCTGTCTCCTCCTGCTGGGCAATGGACCTAGATTTCAACATTGAAAGATCATCTAAAATGAGTTCCCTCAACATCTCCAATTATAACCTTGAAAATCTCTCTGTAACTTGCTTCCTTCCTTTTTGTTGTAGAGGAGTGTCTCCTCCCTAATACAAAGATGACACCCTCTTTGTACTTTTGACTTAATTCCTTCCTGCCTCCACGTTATCTTGTCTCTCCTGTCCTTTTACATCTCATTCAGTTTCCACTATAGTTCACCCACTCACTGGGCTTAAAAACACGCTCAGACAACTATATACAGGAATGCAGATGAACCTTAAAGACACTGAGCCAAAGAAGGTGAAGACAAAAGAATACACAGTATATAATTCTATTTAAGTAAAGTTCAGTAAGGGCTTCCCTGGTGGCGCATAGGTTCAGGAAGATCCCTGGAGGAGGAAATGGCAAACTGCTCCAGTATTCTTGCTAGGAGAAGCCCATGGACAGGAGAGCCTGGTGGGTTACAGTCCATGGGGTCACAGAGAACTGGACGCGCCTGAGCACACACGCACACATGTAAAGTTCAAACTCAGGGAAAAGTAAACTATTGAGTTTAGGGACACACACTAAGGTAGCAAAGCTATAAAGCAAGCAAAGAATTTCAAAAGAAATCAAGAGAGGGATTACCTGTACCAGAGAGGAAGGGTGACTGGGCAGGAGCATGGGGGAGGAGTATGTTTCTGGCAATGCTCTGTTTCTTAACCTAGGTAATGTGTACACATATATTTTTGTTTAATGATTCATTAAAGTGTACATTAGTTTATATAATACTTTCTTATATATTTCAAATATAAAGCCTTCAAGAAAATCAAAATAAAAACAACACATTTTCACACACTAAACCATACATCAAGCAAACTTTCTCTCAACCTGGCTATTCCTTAAGCCACTATTCAATCTCTTTCCTTTCCTCTAGTTAGTGCTAAGCTCTTCAAAAAATTAGTGTACATTTCACTATGACCACAACCTCAATACCCATTACTTCTTAAACCTTTGAAATCTATTCCCACCACTGCTTAAAACCCATTAAACTGAGATCATCAGTGACTCAGCAAGTCCAATCAGCTCATACAAGTATTCATCATTCTGGAGCTCTCTGCAGCATGTGACACAGTGAACATCCTGAAGTTTCTTTCTGAGACATTCCTCCTCCTTTGGCACCTATGCCTCAGCACTACCTCACCTTTCTCTGACAACTCTGTGCTTCATGGCTAACTACTCCCTATGCTCCCCTAGGTGGCCTGGCCTTCAGCTGCAAGTTAATTTCTTCTTGTTCTCCACCCTGCCCCAGCTCCAAAGCCTCCAAGGTCAGATCTACATAGAGGTCTCCTGGTTCTCTTTTCCACCTTGACCTTGTTTCCAAGTTCAAATTGCCTGATAACTACCTCTATTGATATAACATCTTGAAAAAGAAAAAACTCAAAGTCAGTCGTGTCCGACTCTTTGCAACCCCATGGACTGCAGCCCTCCAGGCTCCTCTGTCCATGGGATTCTCCTGGCAAGAATACAGGAGTGGGTTGCCATTCCCTTCTCCAGGGGACCTTCCCGACTCAGGGATCAAACCCAGGTCTCCCACACTGCAGGCAGATTCTTTAGCACCTGAGCCACCAGGGAAGCCCAATGTCTTACCAGTATCTTAAATTCAATATACTCAGAACTGAAGACAACATTTGCCCCACTTCCAAGTAAGTTCTCTTGCTGGAACCTCTGTTTCTCCTTATGAGATGATTGATCACTGCCACTTCTATGAGTCAGGCCTGAAATTTCTAAGTCATCACATTTACTCATCATCCTCTGACTCATTCCCCACATCCTCTGAAATCCTACATTTGTCTTTTTTTCCCAAATGCACTGCCATCACCCTGGCTCTCTTCATTATTACATTTTAATCATCACATTAACCTCTTAAATGAGCTCCCTGCCTCATCCTACTCACTAAGAAGCAGAACTATCCTGCCTGTCCACCCAAAATACCACTCCTAATGTGTTATGTGAAAACTTACCTATCACTGTTTCCTGATATGAACTCTAAGCCCCAGAAAATGGACCACTCAATGCTCCAGGGTTCCAGTCTGCCTATTTCACTGCTGCCCCCCCAATATGCAACCCTCCCTTGGACCCCCGCCACAAATCTAGTACATCACCCCCGCTGTGATCCTTCCCTCCTCTAAGTTCTACAGGGCATCTCTTAAGGCACCCGGCACATTCTGCTTCACATAAGCGGTTAACGACTTGTCTATACGTCCATCTCCTCTATTAGACTAAAATCATATCTTACTCAAATTGTATCCCCTGGTGGATAAGACACAGGTTTTCTATTCCCCATGTATCTATAATGGGGGATACACAAGAGCAAGTATTTACAAAAGGACAGAGGCACATGAGACTGCCTCACAAGTCAGTATTTCCTCAGTGCCAATATACAAGTATGTGCCGTCTTCCCAAATCCAGAAATAAGCTGCCTTGTTTGTGTGGAACCCTGTCACATAATGTAGAAAACAGCTTGGTCTATGAGAATGAGGGGTTGAAAAAGAATAAAAAGAAAAATTAAAATATAATCTTTAGGGATGGAATTATATTTTGCCTGAATATTACTAGAAGACTGTTAGGATATGCAGATACTTAAACATTTTCTATTTTGATAGCCCCTCTGATTTACATAAAGGTTTACATATGGGTTGTTCTGGGCTTCCCTGGAGGCTCAAATGGTAAAGAATCTGTCTGCAGTGCAGGAGACCTGGGTTCGATCCCTGGGTCGGGAAGATCCCCTGGAGAAGGGAATGGCTACCCACTCCAGTATTTGCGCCAGAAGAATTCCATGGACAGAGGAGCCTGCAGGCTACAGTCCATGGGATTGCAAAGAGTCAGACATGACTGAGCAACTAACATTTTCACTTTCTTTCATAGGTGGTTTTAAGAAAGATGAAATGCAAGTATCTGTATTAACTTCCTTGGCTCATTTTAAATACTTTGATTTGTACCCTTTTCAGGAACATCATTTGTATGAAGTAAGGCATAACCTCTATGGTCAAGGTTCACATACACTCTCAGCTAGCATCCTATCAACATTCATGGTCACAGGGAAATTGGGACTTTGGAGGAAGCATTTCATTTCTATTAAAAAACTATTTTAATTAAACAGTCCTGGGCTTCCTGGGGGCCCAGTGGCAGAATCTGCCTGCCAGTGCGGGGGAGAGGGGTTCGATCCCAGACCCGGGAAGACCTGCAGGGCAGCTAAGCCTGTGTGCCACCACTACTGAGCCTGAGTGCTGCTCCTGCTGAAGCCCATGCACCCAGGGCCCGGGCTCCACAGAGAGGCCACCACAGGGAGAAGCCCAGGCACCATACTAAAGAAAGCCTGTGCGCAGCAATGAGGACCCAGCACAGTCAAAAATAAACATATACATCTCTTAAAAATATAGCAAACACAACATCTTTTAGAAATGAAAAGCCCCAGAAATCAATACTGGAGTGCAAGCAGTTAAGTATGCTAAGGAAGTCAAGTCTGTACCCAACAGAGGGAAATATAACCATCTGAACAGTCTGGATACAACTCACTCTGCTTCAAGAAAAGAGCAAGTGCATCTGTAACATCATGTGAGATGAACCCCCGGAGGGCTCAGCACTGCTTACATGAATCCAGCCCAGCGTGATGAGTCCCTGCTGATCCTGTATGAGGAAAAGTTCTTCTTCACTCTCGGTGTTGCAATAATCAGACCCAGCACTTTGCTTGGGGATGAGAACATGGGTAATGGTAAATTCGTTCCTCATCTGTCAAATTAGAAAACAGCTCGTCACAATTCCCTGGTATGTAGGCAACCCTCTCTGTCACAGCAGTGGAAAGTCAAACTTCCATATAAGCAAAGGCCCTTCTCCCCACCTGAGTCTTCATGAGGTGGGTCCCTCATGTCAGTCTTGCTCACAACTCTTACTGCCCAAGTACACTGCCTGGGGCCCTCTGCAAGGCCAAGATGCCCACAGCCCTGCGGGAATTTCCTGCTGCAGCCAAACGGGTCTACTCATGAATCTTAGAAGCTCTGGGTATAGTACTATATCTCTTCCTTTATTCATGTCTAGAGTAGTGTTCTTTTACTATTTCTCTAAGCCCTTCCCAACCTTTAAGGCTCAGTTTAAGTCTATTCCACTTTACTCATTTATTTATTCAGCAATTAATAATCAGTTCTTTAAGCACCTCCATTTAATGATCCTTCTTTCCCCATAATTCCTAGTGCTTTTATTGTACATGCTAGTCAACAAACTATCTTTTGGTGTATATCTCCCATCTCTCTAAAATCCTTGGGTACTTTTTGTGGACAGATGCTATCTGCCTTACATATTTCATATTCTGATGATTTTCCATAAAGCAGGTGTTCAAAAGCTGAACAAGGGATCTTCCTACCAAGTTTAGAATTAAGCATTTCTTATTACCAGCATTAAAATACTCAGTTAAATTCAAGGGACCCTGAAAATTAATCAAATCCAGGGCCACTAAATTCAAGGTGAATTTTGCTGCCCATGGCTCCTTCAGCAGAGGGATCTGTACAAAGAGTAACTGACCCTGGATATCTCTCTGAGAGTCACAGGAGCCCACGGGTGAAGAAACAGTCTAGGCTCTAGAAAGCATTTTTTTTTTTTTTTTACCAGTTTTCCACAGAGAATTCCACATGTCTCCACTCCCCGGGCAGTGTTGGCACTGGCCAACTGGAGAAACTGTGGGCAGAGCTTCCCAGGCACCACCACGTGGCGCAATCCATCAATTGTAGGAGCTGTAAGGGAGAGAGAAAAAAAATCTAAGACCGTGGGGCACAGCCTCCTCAAGCAGACCTCAGAGTTGGCAGCCCTAGGAGAGCAAAGCCAAATCACTGGGATCCCCATAACTGCAGGCAGTAAGTGGGGATCTCATCCTAATGGCAGAAGAGAAAGGGCTGCAAAGGCTCTTCTCCAACCTCTGACCACAGCCATTGGGAGTATGTTGTTTCAAGAAAAGAGAAGAGGCTATAATCATTCAAGTGAAGGCAAAGAGAAACTACTACTTAAGTTTCTGAGCTATTCGGGAACAATAGTGAGAGGCAACCCTGCCAAGTACATGGGGAGAAATCCTGAAAGCTTCAGAGTCTAACACCTCTTGCCTACTCTTACCTTGTCCTTTTAAGTAGATCTTCTGTAAAGCTGAATTCCTTACATGACTACTTGAAAGACGATTCCTAAAAGATCTGTTCTAATCATCAAGGCATACTCATCATTCTGCTGCTACTGTTATTTTCTTGGGTAACCATTCATTGGTGAGAGGAGGAAAGACTCAATAGCTTTTATGGCTAGATTGAATTACCACTGACTACACAGAATATTTACCTTGACTAAGCTCCTTACCAATTAGGAATATTTGTAAGGCAAACAGTTCAGTAGCTTTTATTTTTCAGTCAGTTGTTGAATTTTAAAGTGTTACTATAAATCTCAAATTTCCTTTACAAAATGTTAACAGTGGTCTCTAGTTCACTGAACATTTCAAATCTCTATATAACCCTTAAAAGCTGAGAGTGAGTCTGACTTTCAAGGATTTTATTAGCTCTTCGGGAAATCAACCTAGCCCAGGTGAATTATATGGCTTAAGCAAAGGCCACTTTATAATACAGCTGTCACAGAACACAGTATGATAATATTGATCAAATGGATTTCCGTGACCAGAGCCTAATGAGTGGGATCATGGAGGCAGTCGTCCGCTGAATCCCATGGAATGACACCCTATTTGGCCACAGCTGAGACGGAAGAGGATTTGAGCGAATGAATTCACTACCTTCCAAGTTGTTCAGTGCCCCAGGTTTCAAGGATCTGTCCACTACTGGCGGCTTGGCAAGCCTCACAGCTGCATTACAGTCTGAAGGCTGTGTGGGTACAGCAGGCACTGTGGGGAACGCATCTAGGGAGGGCTTCTCCAAGTCGGGCACCAGGGGGCCACCCAGGCCAGGGTCCACCTTCCCAAACTCCCGCACAATCTTCAGGCGCTCCTTTTCCAGCTCCTGGCTCCGGATCATCTCCTCGAAGGCATGGAACTGCTCCTGCTCCAACTGCTGCTGCTTCTGTTGTGCCACCCTCTGTCTTTCCTTTTCCAGCTCTTCCTGTATGGCTACATTTCGGGCAAATTCTTCTGCTTCCTTCTTCTACAAAGCACAAATAGGGGTTAACAGTAACACTTTACACTCAAGTAACTTCACACCTTAGGAGGACAAAGCTTTTTAGCAGGGAGACTGCCCCCAAATGCTCTGGCCTGATTTCCAAACACAGAATTCAGGCTTCCCTCAGTGCCTCTACACTCACAGAACAGTTACCCCTAATGGGTCTAACCACCATACACCTATTCTTCAAGGACATTAAAGTCCTGATCCTCTCAGTACCCTTTCCCAATAAGTCTAACTAACGTTATTTTCTTCTTTACCAAAATCTTAATGCAGCATATTGCCTGCATATGCATATCATATACAATTTTAGTCCCTAGGTGTGCCATGTATACATTCTGTATCCCAAGTAGGGCTGTGAAAAGGAACCAGATCCAAACTTATAAATGCCATGTAGGGGGTCTGTATTGAATTTTAACCCTGAATGAAGCCTCTGAAATTCTTCTGGTGATTAGTAAAATACAGTGACATTTTAAACTATTAAGAAACATCAAGTAACAGTTTCCTTCATGAAGATTTTCACTCACTAGGTACCTTAGAAATATACAGCTGTTTTCCTCTCAGCTGATTTTCAACATCAGAGTCCAGAATAGAGTTCACTAGAGTGTACAAAGAAGGCACAAGTGCCTGCAGTGTGTGTTCCCACCTGGCACACACCAGGGACACTGCCTCAGAGCTTCTCACGTGTTTTAACTGACTCTTCCTAACAAGAAGTCATTTGAAAATATTAATAGCTTGAAAAAATTTCATTATTATAAACAGGTTTAACTGTTTGGGATATAATCAAATGTGAATCAAATCCCCAAATTCTCTGATCTAAAAACCTTATACTTTAGTGAGAACTTTCTTTGTTCTTAGGTCCTAGCTCTAGACATAACAGACAAGCAATAGATTTTTCTGTCCCTCAAGTCATCCTCTTAGATAAAGGGGTTAATCTGTATTTGAATCCTCAGCCTCAACACTTTTTTCTGGATTTTGCCAAAAATATAAAATATCACAATGAAATCAAAAGATCTGCTGAAATACCTACTAGATTCCTAGAACACAGCCTAAGAAACCAAAATAATTTCCTTTTTTTGCTAATCCATACTCACTTTTTCTTCATTATATTCTAAATATTCCTTGGTATATCGTTTTAACAGTTCTGCCTTCAGTTCTTCTGCTTTGGGAAATGCAATCTCCTTTAATTTCTGGGATACAAAATCAAAATCTGAGAGTTAGGACAATGGTCGGTTAAGTAGAAAAGTAAAAAGACTTAAGTCAAGTTGGCAATGACCCTTCCAAAAACATTTAAATAATGTAATAAAAATTACCCCTGCCATACCATACCTGGTATTTCATAACCGATTTACTGAAATGGCCTTATCTCCTATTTGCAGGATTTGACATTCAGATGCAGACTCTGCTACTTATATCTGGAAGTTAGTCTGTGGCTCTTTGAAGCTTTTAGATGGGCAAGAGTGAAAGTGAAGACCCACCTTGACTGTGTCTTTCTTTTCAGGAATGACAGCCGATTTGTAATCTCGATGCTTTGGTAGTTTCTCAATAAAGAGCCTAAGGGGACAGAACAGATTGATGGTGATGCAAAGACATGCAAATGCCCCAAAGACTCTGAGGCAGTGCAGCTCCCTCACCCTGTAGCGGCTATCTGACAGGTTTCCAGGCACGCACGGGTAACAGGCCACCTCCCCCATCACCCTCAGCCCCGTAAGGAGCCACAGAATTGCTCTTGTCCCAGCTCAAGCGTGCGGCAGCACGAGACGCCTACAACAAAAACTATGGAGGGGAGAAAATCCTAGCCTGTGCCCAAAAATACGCCTCCAAAGAAATTCTTTTCTGGTTGTGACAGTAACAGGCTTCCAAAGGAAAAGCCCTCTGTCACAAAGCACTCTTCAGTGAACAGTCTGGCAGCCAAAGGCAGGAGGCTAGGAGAAAACCCACGTTCTATTACTACTCCTAGCTCTGTGTGATCTTTGAGGTTGGCTTATTTTCTTTGGGATTCATGTTCCTTTGTAGAAGGATCATCCTCGCACCACGTTAAGCACTGGGATGCTCAGAGAGTAATGTGTTATATGTGAACATTGTATGTGTCATGTGTAATACGTGCATATGTGCATCATGTTTAATATGTGCATTATGGTCTCTGGTGAAAACTGCTTAGAGAAACGTAAGTGCTAGGTTTCCTCTTTCAGTTCTCGTCCTTGACTGCAAAGCTCAGTGGGAAAAATAAACTGAATCAACTCATGAGCTCTAACATTTATGATGTCTACTTGGGAATGGTGAAAGCAAATAGAAGTTCAGCAACTTGTCACAGCAGAAGTGGAGGGCTCAGAATTCAGTGCCAGCAGGCTGATTCCAGATTCTGCTTATAAGTATATATAGTAACACAGGAAATATATACAGAAACTAACAAAAGCAGAGGGCAGGGGAAATAGAGTGCATGAGGCAAGAGGAGTGAAAAATCTATATACTTTAAAAAAATTATTTTGATTTTGAACCGTGTAATGAAAACTAGTTCATAAAGGATTTCCCTGGTGGTAGTTAGGAATCCACCTGCCAATGCAGGGGCCATGGGTTTGATCCCTGGTCTAAGATCCCACATGCTGTGGAGCTACTAAGCCTATGAACCACAACTACCGAGCTTGTGCTTTCCAACAAGAGAAACCACTGCAGTGAGAAGACTGCCCGCAACTAGAGAGCAGGCCGTGCATAGCAACGGGGACCCAGCACAGCCAAAACAGATAAAGAAAACGAGTTCATAAAACTTCCGGACCTGGACATGAACACCTTCCTCATGTTTCAGTAACTGTAGTCAATTTTCTGAACGGGGACATATGGGCAGAAGGGTCTCCTGAAAACAGAATGAATAACACAACCCACTGCCCACACTGGAGGCAAGAAAGCTTAATGGTTAGGACGGCAGGCTCTGGAGTCACCCTGCTTAGGTTCAAATCCTGGTTTTAACCACTTATCTACCAGCTGTGTGACCTCCAGCACCATCCCTCAGTTGCTCTCTCTCTATATAAATTATACACACAGAGACAAACTAGTACTACCTGAAATGGTTGCTATGACACCAAACAGAGTTTAAAAATAAATAAAGTGCTGAGCACAGTGCCTAGCACATAGCCAACATCTGCTATATATACGATTGTTTTTACTATCATAATAAATAAAGATGTGAGCAAGAAAGAGAGAGGAAGATGTGAACATCAGGGTTAGAAATTTTCCAGGCAGAGAATAGCTGTGGCCCAGAGGTATACTGTTCTCTGAGTTATATCTGGCTGCAGCCTGGAGAGAGGAGTTGTACAAAGCAAACAAAGATGCACGGGCAAAACACGAGCAAAACAACCAAAAGAACAAAAGGAAAAAAATGTGCATAAAGATAAACAAAAGAGGTAAACAATGAAATAAAATGGTACTCAATTTTACTTATAAATGAAAGAAATTCACATTAAGATGAGCTATCATCCATCAGATTGGCAAAGGCTTAAAGCTGGATTACAACCAGTGTAGGTAAAGGCACAGAGAAACAGGTGTCCGTACACACTCCTAGCAGGACTGGGATTTGGTTAACACCTTTTTCCTTACGGGAGGAAGGGGTGTAGGAGACAAGTATTCAAAATTTAAAATGTGCATACCATTTAAAGTCACAATTCCATCTCTATGAATTTATCCTACAATAATACAAAAATATATGAATAAGATTATTCAATATAGCATTGTTCATAAAAGAGAGGCAAACTGAAAACCTAAATGGGCATCAGTAGGGGATTCCTTAATAAATTATGGTGGGCCCAAATGTGGAAAAACAACATAATCATTCACTCTTTCACTCAAAAAACATTTATTGAGCATCTACGATGGCATCAGGCATAATTATAAAGGCCGGGGACTTGGCAGTGAATGTCACAGTCACAAATTCCTCCCCACCACAGAGTATACATGACAGGGGGGGACAGACACTAAACCAAACAAAGAGTATACAGATAATCAGTGCTGGGGAAAAGTCACTAATAGGGAAGGGGAATAAGTGACAGGGAAGGGACTGAGATTTTAGATAGCACAGCTAAGGAAGGCGCCACTGAGAAGGTGACATTTAAGTAAGGACCGGAAGAGCGAGCCATGAAGATATCTAGGATAAGACTGCTCCAGGTAGAAGACACAGCCCTAAAGCAGAATGAAATGATGGATCTGTGTCCTGATATGTAAAGATACGACTGTTAAGAAAGCAAGCTGTAGAGAAGACTATGTTGTATGATCTCATTCAAGGAAAAAGGATAAAGACATGAGCCCTTCTTAATAAACACACAAGAAATAGAACAGTGATTACCTCTGGTGGATGGGGGTTTTCTTTTCACTTTAATATTTCCTTTGCTGTATGGTTTGAAAACAAATTGTTTTAATCATGAAAAAGTTTAATTTTGTGTAAAAATAATTTAAAAAGTCAAAAAGAAATTCTATAACATGGATGCACTAAGGGCTCTAATTTCTTCCAATCTGAAAAGTTAGTCAGCAAAGCGAGCGTGATCACTGAGGAAAACCCTCTTCAGTCCATAAGCCCCAGTCCTGGTGGTAAACATTTTCAACACAGGTGACAGACCATTTTCAGAAAGCAGGTTTGTGTGCTAAGAGGCTCACACAGGAGACAGGACTGCCTAAGTCCTCTGTAACTCTTTTCGATGTAGCCTAGTCAATGACCATAAAAAGCTGTGAAAGAATCCACTGCCTGGATTACTGTCTGTGCTCACCATGAAAATATGTACTGATTTAATATGTTGAGGATCCTTCTTCTATACTGGGGTCTGCAAAAGGAAAAGCATTCCTACAGTAAGGAAAACCTCTGAGGAGGGGAATGTGCTTGAGATCATTAAGATGCCTAAACTGATTGAGGGAAAAGAACAAATATACCCTTTAAAATCTTGAATTAAAGTATCCACAAAAGGTCTAGAACAATGACTCAGTAGTGGGGGGCGAAGCAGAGGAGTGGTGAAATAGAGGCCTACCCTCCTCTCTCCTCAGTGTAATAATTGCCAAAGTGAGCTCTTGTTAACCGACAGGAACACAGCAAGTGAAGTGTGGTAGAAAAACAGAGCAAGAATACTGAGCTAGAACGTTTTTTTGCAACTCCTAGGACTTGTCAGCTCACAGAATCAAGAGTTAGGGTCTTGAAGATATCTGCAAGAAAAATAAATGTAGCTACATTTATTGATTCAGGTCAAGCCAATCCAACGACGTCCCAAATTAAAACCCAAATCTAACGAGTAACACATTCTCCCCTCCTCTCAATTGACTTTGCTCTAGGCCGAGTTCATCATGTTAAATGGTCCTATAAGCAGAATACCACATACAGGGACAGGCTCCCTTTATCAGTCTTGTTAATACTGATACTCATATCACTCAATGTAATAACAAGGCACAGAAAAAAAATCAACTGAAGTTTCTGTGTACTACTAATCCTACTGCTTCTCCCTCTGGCCTATTTAGAAGTTTATTTCTATGCTCAATCTCTTTTCTGTACCATTAGCCTCTCCTACTCCACAGCATCCTTTCCAAAAAACATGCTCTAGCATCTCCCACTTGAAAACAGACACAAACACATGCATGTGCTCTTTGTCCCCCTTCAATTGTTTCAATTTTCCACTTTCCTTCTGGTCCAACTTCTCCGAAGAGCTATCTATGCTAGGGCTTGGCAAACTATGGCCAGTGGGTCAAATCTAGCTCGCCATCTGTTTTCGTAAATAAAGTTTCATTGGAATACAGCCTTACTCATTCATTCATGTATCATCTATGACTTGTTTTCACACTAAAGAGCAGAGGTTGTGACAGAGACCAACTTGCCTCTGATGCCAAAAACATCTACTATCAGGCCCTTTTACAGGAAAAGTTTGCCAATCTCAGAACTGTACTCTTATCGCCCATTCACCCTTCGACCCACTTCAGTGAAACTCGTGACATCAAACCCAAACCCCTGCCCACCTGCCCACTGTCCTGCAATTACTTACTTCTTTTGGCTCCCACGACAAAGTGATGATTTCCTCCTATCTCTCAAAACTTCCTTCCAAGTTTCCTCTACTGGCCTTCCCGCCACTAACCAACCTTGGGGCTCTCTCCTAAGCTCCTTTTCTTCTCATTCTACGGTCGCATAATCAAAGTCTCTTTTCCTTTAATACACCATGGATCCTTCCGGCCTCTAATGCAGCCTATGGACTCTTCTCAAAATAATTTTTTAAAGATGTAATATAAACAATGAAAGATTACAAAACGCCCCATTCTACTGTAACAGTTTTCAAAATATTAAAAAATGATGACATGTGCTTACTTGTTGATGCATTGTTAATGCATTAAAAAACAAGATCTAGTTGTGGGTATAAGAACTGTACTATAATTCTGAAGTAGTGATAAGTATAAATGTTATTTTGAGACCTATTGGACAATCATAATATGAAAATATCTTTATTTCTGTTGGTGACAAAACTACAAATATTAATAATACTGTGGTTTTAGCCTATATTCAAAATTAAAGGAAGTGCTAAATCTCAGCTATGCATTAGTAAAAATAAGAAAAGTCTTTCCCAACCAAGTTCATGGACACCAAATTCTATCAATAAATCCCTGTGGGTTCTTGGACCCTAGATTAAGAACCACTGCACTAGATGGTCTCAGCATCCTTATGGCTTCAGGACCAACTATATGTTGAGGACTCCTGAGCTTGTTGCTCCAACAGAGACCTCTCCTCTGAGTTCAGACTGCTACACTCAACCTCCTACTGGACATCACTACTTGGATATCTCATAGATAACTTAAACTTAACACCTTAACATGTTAAAAGCCCAGACCTGAACTCTCTGTCTTGCCACTACCCAACAACCCCCTTTGACACCACTCTCCCCCATCTCAATAAATGGACCAGCAAATCCTAAGTTACTCAAGGCAAAAACTGAGGTCAACCTTGATACCATCTTCTTTCCAAAATTACGAGTAAGTCTCATGGACTTTATCTCCAGAAAACAAAATCCATCTACTCTCTTCCAGGCTACCATGTTCTTTCAAGCCACTAGCCTCTCTCTCGAACTGCTATTAAGAGTTTCCTAACTAATATCACTGCCTTCTCTTAACACTCCCTCCACCAGCTACCATATGGCAGCCAAAATTTATATTTCTAAAACATAAGTAAGATTAGGTCACAACCTCACTTAAAGCTTTTCAGTGGCTTTTTATTACTCTCAAGATAAAATGTAAACTCCTTACTGTGGCCGATAAGATCCTCCATGATTTGGCCCCGCCTGCCTCTCCAACTTCATCTAAGGTCATTCTCTCTCTCCATTTGCTACACTCCAAACACAATGATCTTTAATCCTTAGGACACACTAAGGTCTTTCCTACCTGAGAGCTTCTGATTGTACAGTACTATCTGTTTTAAACACTCTGCTTTATGCTTTTGGAATGACCAACTCTACGGCACCCTTTAAGTCTCAGTTTAAATCTTACATTCCCAGATAGATGTTACTCTATTTAAATAAATATCCATGGTTATTTTCTATCACAACACTTTCTCTGTTGCTTCCAAAGTGTTTTCCCTATTTTGTTACCATATATTTCTTTGCTTACCTGTATGCTGTCTTCTCCCATAATGAGAATAAGGGCAAGGGCCATTTTATTTACTATGTACGTAGGACTTACTACAGTGTCAAGTAGATAGTAGATATACACAATATATATTTGCTGAATGAATATGGTCCTCACCCTCAAAGCACTTTCTATGTGGAACAACAAGACCCAGAAGCTCCTTCAGAAAACACCTGGTAGAGTGATTCCATGATTCTACTGCACTTACTCAACTATAAATTCCCAAAGGAACTGTGCCCCTCATTCTGAGAGAGCTATCTACAAGATTACTGGAAATATACTAGTTCTACCAGCAGCAGAGTAAATGAAGAGGAGGACAATAGTCAAAGAAATATCTCAGGAAAATAAATTTTGTGCCCATAGTGCCTAGGAATGAAAAATTCCTAATAGCAAAGAGAGGGAGAAATATAACTATAATTCTATGAAACTTTATGAAACCACAGCACTCCCTTTGTTCCATTCAAAAATTACAATATGAATTCTAGGCAATCCACTCTTATACCTACTTTTCTTTAGAGTACTGGCTCTCAACTTGGGCAGTTTTCCCTCTCAGAGAGCATTAGTGATATCTGGGGACATTCTGGGTTGTCACTACTTGGGGGTAAGAGGTTCTACTGTCATCTAGTGAGTAGAAAGACCAAGTTCAGTTCAGTTGCTCAGTCGTGTCCGACTCTTTGCGATCCCATGAATCACAGCACGCCAGGCCTGCCTGCTCATCACCAACTCCCGGAGTTCACTCAGACTCACGTCCATCGAGTCAGTGATGCCATCCAGCCATCTCATCCTCTGTCATCCCCTTCTCCTGCCCCCAATCCCTCCCAGCATCACAGTCTTTTCCAGTGAGTCCACTCTTCACATGAGGTGGCCAAAGTACTGGAGTTTCAGCTTCAGCATCAGTCCTTCCAAAGAAATCCCAGGGCTGATCTCCTTCAGAATGGAGTGGTTGGATCTCCTTGCAGTCCAAGGGACTCTCAAGAGTCTTCTCCAACACCACAGTTCAAAAGCATCAATTCTTTGGCGCTCAACCTTCTTCACAGTCCAACTCTCACATCCATACATGACCACAGGAAAAACCGTAGCCTTGACTAGATGGACCTTAGTCGGCAAAGTAATGTCTCTGCTTTTGAATATGCTATCTAGGTTGCTCATAACTTTCCTTCCAAGGAGTAAGCGTCTTTTGATTTTATGGCTGCAGTCATCATCTTCAGTGATTTTGGAGCCCCCCAAAAATAAAGTCTGACACTGTTTCCCCATCTATTTCCCATGAAGTGATGGGACCAGATGCCATGATCTTCGTTTTCTGAATGTTGAGCTTTAAGCCAAC
>SJYV01018322.1:388414-405750 GCA_006410875.1 Neotragus pygmaeus
GTGATCCACACAGTCAAAGGCTTTGGCATAGTCAATAAAGCAAAAATAGATGTTTTTTTGGAACTCTCTTGCTTTTTCGATGATCCAGCGGATGTTGGCAATTTGATCTCCGGTTCCTCTGCCTTTTCTAAAACCCGTTTGAATATCGGGAAGTTCACAGTTCACGTATTGCTGAAGCCTGGCTTGGAGAATTTTGAGCATTACTTTACTAGCGTGTGAGATGAGTGCAACTGTGTGGTAGTTTGAGCACTCTTTGGCATTGCCTTTCTTTGGGATTGGAATGAAAACTGACCTTTTCCAGTCCTGTGGCCACTGCTGAGTTTTCCAAATTTGCTGGCATATTGAGTGCAGCACTTTGCTGCTAAACACACTACAATGCACAGGCCACTCCCGTGCAACAAAGTATTGTTCAACCCAAAATGTCACTAACACCAAAGTTGACAAACACTGCTTTAGAGCAGTATGTGATCAAAAACTTAATATCATATAATTAATATGCACCCATCACCTCTGGAAGAACATATAAGAAACTATTAAGAGTGACTGCCTGTGGGGAGGGGAACTAACGGTTTGGGGGAAAAGAGGAGTGGTAGGGAAATTTAGTTTTCAAATATATATACCCTTTTGTGCCTTCTGAATTCTGCACTACATGAACATGTTACCTATTCAAAAACAATAAAAAATAACCCAAAATTAGTGTGTCACCAGACTATAATCTCAAAAGACTACCTTCAATTCAAGAAACAGCACCAAAAAGAAAACAAAAAGAATAGGACTTATGTTGTAGAATGAATCCTGAATTAAGAGTTGGAAAATCCAGGTTTTGCCACTGCAAATTGTGGACTAAAGAGCCTGAGCCTGGAGGGTGTTTCCTCATATGCAGAATGGAAGGATGATGCGCCCTACACAGTGCACACAGAACTGTAAAGATCAAATGACATAAATGCAGGTGAAATACTCTATGAACTTTTGAAGAGCTATACAAATACACTGTAATTATTATTACATTAAGGTCCTAATATTATGAAAGAATAAGACTAGAAATGAGATCTTTTAACATTATTATTCCCTTCCTAGATTACACATCTTTTCCAGTGTCACTGGGACTTTAGCAATTGTTCCTGTTAACTGAAATCTTCAATGCTGCAAGAGGCTAAGCAATTCAAGGGAAAGGTCTTATGAAGAGCTATACAAACTGTAGATGGTCAATACTTATTTAATGATTTACATGATTATGATAAAGGTTATGAAAAAACTCTTTCCTGAGACAATCAATTTGCTATAAAATAAGTAGAGGTGAGGAATTTTGGCTCTGCTAAACCTCAGCAATAATCCTCTGATTGGCTGCCTTAATAGAGAAGGGACAGGAAAAAACCTTCATCAATACAAAACATGTATAGTTTAAACACCAACTCTCTTGCCTAACAGCTGGGCCATGTGGGCACAGCCCAAAGAGCTAGGTCTCTTACTCATGAAATTACTGAGTCATGAAAACAACACTTGCAGTACCCATGTCTTTGAATGTCAAGAACAGCTATTATGTTGGAGCTGCCAGCAAAAATGATTAATGATAATGATGTTG
This sequence comes from Neotragus pygmaeus, assembly GCA_006410875.1. Classification (NCBI taxonomy): domain Eukaryota; kingdom Metazoa; phylum Chordata; class Mammalia; order Artiodactyla; family Bovidae; genus Neotragus; species Neotragus pygmaeus. The sequence goes on from SJYV01018322.1 coordinate 389,997, forward strand.
TAAAGTTCTCTGGTTTTAGCAATTCTGAGCAGAAATAAATGAGCACAAAAGCACCACGAGTGAGGCATCAGTCACCCGAAAAGAAAAAGGAAACTGGAGGTGTCTTACGTGATATACTTGTTATAGAGGATGAAGGCATATTCGATGTTGCCTTCCTCACAGTAAACAGATGCCATTCGGATAATCTCCACTCCGGAGCGGAAGTACCGGCGGGGTGGAATGTCTTCATTTATCTCCACAGCGCTGCCCCTGTGGGACAGAGCCCTAACCCGGTCTTCGGGTGGGAGGCTCACGTCTCCATGGTCAGACATGAGGACCAAGACGTCCTGAAACAAGCAAAAGATGGCATCAATACCAAGGCCCCCGTCACCTCGGCACAGGCTTTATCTCAACAAACCTCTACCTTACAAAGAAATTAAAGAGAAAAACTCCACGTGCTGTTGCCCATATCAACTAAGGTCTCTTTCCCACAAGAAGCCTGAGACCCTCCAGGAAGCCCATTTCACAAGGATGAAAGGACTGACAGACTCAGAAACCTGTAATGCCTGTGGCATGATTAGGTGGTACAAAGAGTCTAACTATAATCAGCCACAAGGGGTTCAGTTCTCTTTTCGTGCTAATCATTCCCTGCCATTAGGTGGCCCTGACCTCGGCACCATAAAAAGAGGGACAGTATCTTGTATTTTTCCCATATCTCTCCTCCCAGCTACCCACTTCCACGCACCCCAGTACCTGACAGAGAATACTCAATGACATTTCCTGATGATTATTAACTGACTTTAAGTTGATCATTTAACCTGTGAGTAATGGACTTTGTCTACAACTTTTCACACTTTAGCACAAGGTTAGTGAGGGGAAATGGTGTGGGGAATGAATATTTATAATCCTGACTCTGCTCATAAAATCACTAGTCCAGTCAATCTACAACATCATCATTTCATGGTAAAGAATTCAGATCTAGAAAACAGTTTACTCAAATCTATCTTCGAAGACTAAGTACTCCTTGAATAACAAAAGGACAGAAAGGTAACTTGAAAGGCAAAACCCAAACCAACAACAAAAACAACCTGGGAGTCTCCCCTCCCTGGGTCTCAGACTGCAGTCATTCTACAGTCTTTCCTGATACTGTTGCTGTTAGAATCAGATTCTTTCTTCCAATCAGATATCACTCTACATCACTTCCAGAAAGATTCTGGGTATTTGATGCATACTGAATTACAGCACAACCCCCCGTATTACAGCACACTCCCTTGTAAATACAGCACACTCCAGTATTCTTGCTTGGAGAATCCCATGGACAAAGGAGCCTGGTGGGCTATAGTTTACAGGGTCACAAAGTCGGACCTGACTGAAGCGACAGAGCACAACCAGCATGCTGTAGAACAGACAAGCTACAGCAGATTTTGGAATTCAAGGCCCTGTGTCAACTGGCCCCGTTTGGTCCTTTTAAACCTTACTCATTGCCAACAGAGACCTTTTGCTTCAGTCAGGATTCTTATCTGCCCAGAAATCCTCATATTTGTTTCATTTGTCTACCCACTGTTGTTTTCCATTCCAAGCACTCCCTTAAAGATGATTTTCTCCAGGTCAATTCTATCTTTAGGTCACACTTCCTCCACCGACCTTTTTCTCAAACACCCTAAGGGTACAAAAGTTGTGGGGACTTCCAGGGATGTAGAGGCAGTCCACCTCCTGTGGGAGTCTTCTCGGGGGCTCAAGAAGCCACTAGCAAATCTAAAAGCTCCCCAAGTTGCCTAATTAGTAAACTCAGTGCAGAGCCCATCAAAGCTAACTGAGGCAGGAGAGGCTTATTGGTCTTTATCATCTCTCAGGAGATGCTCTTTTGGTCGAGAATGGAACCCCTTCCCAAGGCCAGCAAGTGGTGTCCCACACGACAAGGCTGAGCAACACTCCAAAGAGGAGATGCAGCGTCCGCAAATAAGGGGGAAAGTGGCGGAAAAAACCGAAGCGGGGGAAGATGACTGGGAGGCGAAAGGAAGTACCAGGAATGAGCGAAGGGGGCGTTTACAGCGGAGAAGGATCCACTGACAACTGCTTGAGGCCTTCTCGAAGGCCCTCAAGCCCAAATTGCAAACACCGGGCAAAATGAGTCAAGGTTTTCGCGTCTATCGCGTGGAGTAGGAGGGGCGCGCTGGGCCAGGCTGGGGACCGGAGCCGTCAGGGGCCTCGCGCGCGACGGGCCGGGCAGGGGGCGCAGGGAGGAGAAGGCTGCAGGCCCCACACTCACGGTGGCCGCTCCCCGTCAGACTCCGCTCACGCTCAGCGCCCGGGCCCCACCGCACTGCTAGGACCCTGCCCCACCTGTGCCCCGCGGACGACTCTCGGCGCTTCCGAAAACGTCACGTCCGGCATCCGCCCCGCCCCGCCCCCTCCCTCTGGTCTGTGAGTTAAATTCTCAAAAACTTAGGACCCGAGCGGTGACTGGTGGGCGGAGCTAGAGCTGCCACCTGCGGCAGAAGGAAACACCAATGAGGAGAGAGCGGGGCCATTTTGGTAAAGGAAAGTCAACCAGCAGAGAAGAGAAAACGAGCAAAGCACCCAATGACCAAGCTAACTTTTCTTTTAGGTTAGTACAGACACAGTGAAAGGCTACACAAGTTGTAATACAACATCCCTTGGAAAAGCTTAATAAGTATGAAATCAGATAAAATCTGTTGCATAAATCATACATGTATTGAAATTAGACTGGTAACCTTCATGCTTACCCCATGCCTTTATGTCCTCCACATTTGTGCTTGCGTGCTAAGTCGTTTCAGTCCTGTCCAACTCTGTGCCACCTTATGGACTGGAGCCTGCCAGGCTCCTGTGTCCTTGGGATTCTCCAGGCAAGAATACTGGAGTGGGTTGCCGTGCCCTCCTCCAGGGAATCTTCCTGACTTAGGGATCAAACCTGCATCTCTTATGTCTCTTGCATTGGCAGGCAGGTTCTTTACTACTAGCACCACCTGGGAAGCACGTGTTATATATTTATGTCAGTCCTAAAAACTAGGGTATCCCAGTTTTCTGCAGAAAATTCTAGGAGCTTTATCAAGATTGATTGCATGTTGAAACCTACCCCACCAGATTATTAATACCCTGTTTATATTACGAAGTCACTGAAAAACCAGATGAGCTATGTCTTTAATTTTTTATGCTAAATACACATCCTTGGGTCTTCTCTGTGTGGACATTTGCTTTCCCTGAATTTCCACTCACTTATTTTTTTAGAAATTACTCAAATCTTAGCCCTTCATTTCACCTCAATTTTGTTTATTGCCACATTCAGAAAGGTCATGTCGAGTTCTGTTTTAAACCTTTGTGGCCAGAAAGATAGGCCACGCTGGACTCATTGGCTGTTAGGGTCCATCCTGGTCAGTGACGAGATTTTCAGAGGAAGGGTATTTGGGGAACTGAGCAGTCATTCTAGTGGTTTCCACTAGTAGGATCTAAAAGTACACTTCATTTTGCAACTTTAGCTCACCACTTAAGCCCTTCGAGTTCTTTTTTACATACTGGTTAAGCCATTAAAATTTGGGGGGATTAACTTTTTTTTTTTCCTAGCCCTGCAGCACAGCCTGTAGGATACCAGTTGAACACATGCTCCCTGCTTGGAAGCATGGAGTCTTAACCACTGGTCCACCAGGGAAGTCCCTAAAATTTTTTTTAGCATATATTACAATAAAATTTTATCTGTAAATTTGAAAAGCACTTATTTTGTAACCATTTCCTTTTCAGACTGTAGGACTTTCAAAGCTTTGTTAAGAAAAGACTTCTTCAGCATTTCATTAGAAATTGCTAGGTTTTCATAGGTTATCTGACTCTGTTGTGATCAAAAAATTTGCGGTTACCATTGCAAAAATCAGGTGTATATTTGTTTTAGATTAGCAATATTAGATATTGGCTGTTGGAGTTTTAACGTTTAAAGCTGTTTCAATATCCAGTCTGAATTTTGTTAAAAATGGCATTTGAATTTATCCCTTGCTTCAAGGTATAGAATTCAGCTTTATAAACTTTTAAAAATATTAGNGGTAATTGTTTTCTCCTGTTAAAGATTACCTAGAGCATTATTCCTTCAGGAATTGGCTAACCGCCGCAAGGAGGTTAATCAACCTCCTCAGACTTGATGTAATTCCAGACCTGTCTCTGTAAAGGTCAAGCTATGTCCGCCAATCGGTTTGTTCAGAGTGTCTTCGCCCCTCCTATACCTGCTTGCAGCTTTAGTGTATAAAAACTGCTTTGTAACTGAAGTCGGGGTTCGTTCGCTCCTTCCGAGGAAGTTCGAACCCCGGCGCGCCGGTTCAATAAACCCTCTTGCTTTTTGCATCGAATTCGAGTCTTGGTGATCTGTGAGGCGACGTTTCCCGAGAATAGGCCTTTCTGGGGCCTAACAGAATCTAAAAAGAAATTATACAAATGAACTTATTTTCAAAACAAAAATAGACTCACAGACTTTGAGAATTAATATATGGTTGCCAGGGAGGAAGAAATGCGGAAGGGATACTTAGGAAGTTTGGGGATTGACATGTACACACTTCTATATTCAAAGTGGTTAACCAACAAGGACCTACCATATAGCACAGGGAACTCTACTCAATGTTATGTGGCAGCCTGGATGGGAGGGGAATTTCAGGGAGACTAGATATGTGTGCATGTATGGCTGAGTCCCTTTGCTAGCCACCTGAGACTACAACCACATGGTTAATTGGCTATCCACTTATATAAAATAAAGGGTTAAACTCTCTATACATACTTTAAACCCCAAATTTTGAAAGACTGTCTGTAAGTTTGTTAGTGTGATGACATGACACTTCAAGGTCTAGCTTAAAGCCCCTGCACAAGTATAGCCTCCTCCACTAGGCCAGCATCCAGATCTCTAATTTCTCCCATTCTCTGTTATGTATATTTTTCTTAAATTTCCCTGGAGTGATTTTGCACGAGCATTGGCTTTTTAGACTTACGGCTGAAAGCGCTTATCAGATTTTTTCCATTCACAACCATAAATATGCAAGTCGGTGCTAGGATTCTCCTGGAGGTGGGGAGGGCTGGGGCAGTGGCGTTGAAAACCTCTTTTGACATGCTCACAGCTCTATTCCTAGTGCCCAGGACAGCTTGGGACCCCAGATGATATTCAATGAAGATCATTGGATGCTCAAATGTTGTTGAAATAAATGCTGTCTAACTGTCCCAAAAAAGAATTACTGGGATGGGTAATAACCATGGTGATAACTGAGATGAACAATGAAAATAGTGGCTATTATGTTCTTGGGACCAAATCTTCTCTACAAGGCAGTTAGAACCAAGAGCAGAAAGAGTCCAAGGCTAGATGCCTTTATTTATTGAGCAAATTTTTATTAAGTACCTATCATATTCATAGATCATTGTCAGGCCATGGGTTTACAATAATGAAAAAGAAAAACTCAGCTCTTATTCTTTTAAGACCCTCATAGATTAAAGCTGAGAGCCATCAGAAGGAAAACAAAAATGAGTAAGTTTCGCAAGCGGTTGCTAGGTGATTTCCATGCATTGAGACACCGAAACAGTTTTTATCTTTAACATTGCTAGGGAAAAGGGATGCTCAGAAAGCAGAAATGGAATGTGTACTTAAGACAAATTATTCACACTGTTAAAACTTTTTCTGTGAACCCATTGGGAATATAAAATCACAAATTTGAATTCGAAAAGCAAGAATTTGAGAAGAAAAGATGTGGAAAGAGCTATTTACAAGAAGGGAATTACAAGTACACTGGGATCTTTTACATTTGTACACTACGAATGCATGGAAATTATGTTCTTTTTCAGCTGGAGTTTGGAAATACATTATGAGGAGGTTCGTTGAGAAGCCTATAGAAAAACCAGAAACATAAAGACGAACCTGAGGTTTGGGGCTCCACCTATTGTTAGTTTTGAAGAATGGTTATCTCCTGTCGTCAAGAAACATATCTAGTCAGGAAAATGAGTTTTTATGCATGCTTGTAAGGTTTTTAATGTGTGTATATTGTTACAACTATGCTTAAAATTGCACATATGTGGTCAATTTTATTTGGCATATTTTCTTCCTTTGTTACCTGCTAGTTAGTCATGAGTTATGTGATTTATTTCCTAATACCTCAGAGCCTTTTGTTTTAGGTAAAAGCGTCATTCTTAAGGTTGAAATTTCAGCAAGAGTTAAAGAGATAGGGCTTCCCTGGTGGCTCAGAGGTCAAAGCATCTGCCTGGAATGTGGGAGACCCGGGTTCGATCCCTGGGCCAGGGAGATCCCCTGGAGAAGGAAATGGCAGCCCACTCCAGTACCCTTGCCTAGAGAATCCCATGGGGTCCCAAAGAGTTGGACATGACTGAGCAACTTCACTTTCACTTTTCACTTAAAAGAGATAAGAAGTTTTAGGACTATTTGAGTTGTACAGTTTGGGCTGAGGGATTTTATCATTTTATATTTGATTTACATATTTATTTGCAAAAATATTGGCACATGACCAACCACTATAACTTTGAATGCAAGATAAAGAATTGCATGCCACTGTATTTATACTCCTTGAAAAAATTCATTTATTTATTCAATGCACACCTGTTTACTGACTACCTACTATGTGCCAAACACTATTCAAGGGATTGGACATATATTAGCAAACACTCAGGCAAAAAAATTACACAATGCCACCCTCAAGGATCTTATTTTCTAGTGATGGGTGAAGGAGTGATGTATTACGAACAAGTAAGTTACATGTTAGAAGATTCTAAATACAGTGGGAAAAGTGGGTTTGGGTGAAAGGAATCAGATTGAAGGAAAGGAGAACTGCAGGGGGTGCAATTGCAGTTTCAGACAGTGTAGTCAGGTGAACCCACGTTAGAAATTGATGAGTAAAGACTTGGAAGGAACAGCAAGTACAAAGGCCCTGAGCCAGGAGCTGATGGTGTCTTTAAGGACTGGCGATGGCTGAGTGTGTTGGAAGTGGAATGAGTGATGGGGCATAGCGGCAGATCATGCACTGCAGGGGTCAGCAAGCTACCTGTTTTGTAAAGGAAGATTTACTGGGACACAGCCATGCCCANAATGTGTGTATATTGTTACAACTATGCTTAAAATTGCACATATGTGGTCAATTTTATTTGGCATATTTTCTTCCTTTGTTACCTGCTAGTTAGTCATGAGTTATATGATTTATTTCCTAATACCTCAGAGCCTTTTGTTTTAGGTAAAAGCGTCATTCTTAAGGTTGAAATTTCAGCAAGAGTTAAAGAGATAGGGCTTCCCTGGTGGCTCAGAGGTCAAAGCATCTGCCTGGAATGTGGGAGACCCGGGTTCGATCCCTGGGCCAGGGAGATCCCCTGGAGAAGGAAATGGCAGCCCACTCCAGTACCCTTGCCTAGAGAATCCCATGGGGTCCCAAAGAGTTGGACATGACTGAGCAACTTCACTTTCACTTTTCACTTAAAAGAGATAAGAAGTTTTAGGACTATTTGAGTTGTACAGTTTGGGCTGAGGGATTTTATCATTTTATATTTGATTTACATATTTATTTGCAAAAATATTGGCACATGACCAACCACTATAACTTTGAATGCAAGATAAAGAATTGCATGCCACTGTATTTATACTCCTTGAAAAAATTCATTTATTTATTCAATGCACACCTGTTTACTGACTACCTACTATGTGCCAAACACTATTCAAGGGATTGGACATATATTAGCAAACACTCAGGCAAAAAAATTACACAATGCCACCCTCAAGGATCTTATTTTCTAGTGATGGGTGAAGGAGTGATGTATTACGAACAAGTAAGTTACATGTTAGAAGATTCTAAATACAGTGGGAAAAGTGGGTTTGGGTGAAAGGAATCAGATTGAAGGAAAGGAGAACTGCAGGGGGTGCAATTGCAGTTTCAGACAGTGTAGTCAGGTGAACCCACGTTAGAAATTGATGAGTAAAGACTTGGAAGGAACAGCAAGTACAAAGGCCCTGAGCCAGGAGCTGGTGGTGTCTTTAAGGACTGGCGATGGCTGAGTGTGTTGGAAGTGGAATGAGTGATGGGGCATAGCGGCAGATCATGCACTGCAGGGGTCAGCAAGCTACCTGTTTTGTAAAGGAAGATTTACTGGGACACAGCCATGCCCATTCGCTTACATGGTTTCTATGACGCCTTTCATGCTGCCACTGCAGAGTTGAACAGCAGAGACAAAGACAATCTGGCCCATAAAGACGAATGTATTCACTGTCTGGCTCTTTATTTGCTGACTCCTGGTGTAGGTAGGGTCTCATAGGCCATTGCAGGGCCATTGGCCTTGACTCTGACAAAAATGAGAACATGGGAGGATTCAAACAGGACAGGATACAGTGTTTTTCAAGAATCATTACGGTGACTGAGCTGACAAATTTTAGGCAGGAAAGGGTGGGAAGAGAGAAGTCAGTCAGCATTTTGTTCACAACATACCCTGGGGTCCTCCCAAGACATACAAATTCACCAGGCTGTAGCAGGATATTTAAATTTTTTGAAGGATTCACAGCAATATTTGACATCTATTAGAGACCACGTGACTTCTATCTGCTAAGTAGTTCACAGTTTCAACATTAGGTTGTGCCATATTCCTTTCAATGCTGACATATAAACCTGGGATTCTGACAGTAGCTATAACAAAAGACAAGCACTATTTGAAAATCAGTGTGGAGCAGGACATGAGTCTGGCAGCATTCAATTTGATTCCAGAGTTTGAGCTGTTGCATAGTGCCCAACAGTCCCCCACATTCCATTAGCAAATAACTGTGGTTATTTCAGAGTAAAAAAATATATATATTTTTTATTTTATCTGCATTGTTTTTCAAATGTCTGCCTAGTTATTGGAACATTGTATTATTATACAATGGAACAGTTTTCCTGTGACTTCTCTAACAAATCGCCACAATTATTGGCTTAAAAAAGCAGAAATTCAATAGTTCTGGAGGCCAGGATTCTGAAATCAGTACCACTGGGACAAAATGAAGGTGTCTCTTGAGGGAGATTTCATTCCTTGCTTCTGCCACCCTCTGGTGGCTGCTGGCATTACTTGGCTGGTGCCTGCAAAACTCCAGTCTTTGCTGCATGGTCGCATTGCCTTTTCATCTTCTGTCTCTATCATGTCTCTATCAAATCTCTTTCTGCCCCCATTTTGTAAGGACACATAATGACTGTATTTAGGGCCTACCCTGATAATCCAGGGTAGCTTCCCCATCTCTGGATCCTTAATCTGACCACATATGTAAAGATCTTTTTCTAAATAAGGTAATAATATTTATAGGCTTGAGAAATTGGGACCTGATCTCTTTGGGTGGCCATTTTCCAGCCTACTACAAACATAAATACGTATTAATTGTTGCCACTCAACTACTTAATAAATGAGATTGTTAAGTATTTCTTTGAGCCTATAGGTGAGACAGCAAGGGCTCTGTGAATCTAGAAAGTTTGGGAAGCTTCTGAGTTAAATGTCTCTCCCAGTAATCCAGGCAGCAAGGAAAGAGGTTAGAAGTGGACAAGTTCTAGATACAATTCGAAGGTAAAGAAGACAGAATCTGCTGATGTGCAGTTGGGTAAACAAAGAGGAGTCAAGCGGTCCTGAAGGCCTCTGGCCTGTGCAGCTGGAAAAATGACATTACCAGGAACCGAGATGAAGAAAACTATGCATGAACCAGTATTTTTGCCTGGTAAGAGGGCAGGTTGGAGATTCCATTTTGTACATGTTTAGAAAAGTCAATAATAAGAGAGAAGGAAAAGAGGGAAGGGGGAAAAAAAGATACACACTCCTGACCAGGACCTGGCTCCAGACTCTCCCCCTGTCCCCAGTTTATTCTTCCTTTCATGGTGGCCAAATGTCCCCCAACCCATGAGCCATTTAGGTTGTTGTGTTTTGACTTCCTACTCAAAGCATGGGCTGAGCAAGTATTGAGATGAAACTTAGAGAAGACTCAGAAAGCTTCACCTGACCCAGAGTCCTAATGTAGAGCAAATAGGTCTCTGCTTGGGGAACTGAAAATTATAGGATCCCCAAATTTCAAATAATTGCATCAAATGATGGAGCAGAACTTCAGAAAGATGGAGGCTGTGCTGTAGCTTTTGAATCTCATCAAACCCTCCATCTGGGAAGCAGATCTGCCAGATTGGATGTAGTCAAACAGGAGATGGCAAGAGTGAACAAGGACATTTTAGGAATCAGTGAACTAAAATGGATGGGAATGGGTGAATTTAATTCAGATGACCAATATATCTACTACTGTGGGCAAGAATCCCTGAGAAGGAATGGAGTAGCCCTCACAGTCAAAAAAGAGTCTGAAATGCAGTACTTGGTTGCAGTCTCAAAAATGACAGAATAATCTCATTTAATGAAGGCAAACCATTCGACATCACAATAATCCAAGTCTATGAAGACCTACAAGACCACCTAGAACTAACACACACAAAAAACGTCCTTTTCATCATAGGGGACTGGAATGCAAAAGTAGGAAGTCAAGAGATACCTGGAGTAACAGCTAAGTTTGGCCTTGGAATACAAAATGAAGCAGGACAAAGGCTAAAGTGTTTGGCCAAGAGAATGCACTTGTGAAGTCATGAAGTCACTCAGTCATGTCTGACTCTTTGTGACCCCATGGACTGTAGCCCACCAGGCTCCTCCATCCATGGAATTTTCTAGGCACAAGTACTGGAGTGGGTTGCCATTTCCTTCTGGTCATAGCGAATACCCTGTTCCAACAATACAAGAGATGACTCTACACATAGACATCACCAGATGGTCAATACTGAAATCAGATTGATTATATTATTTGCAGCCTAAGATGAAGAAGCTCTATACAGACAGCAAAAACCAAGACCTGAAGCTGACTGTGGCTCAGATAATGAACTTCTTATTGCAAAATTCAGGCTCAAATTGAAGAAAGTAGGGAAACCACACTAGGCCATTCAGGTATTACCTAAATCAAATCCCTTATGATTATACAGTGAGGGTCTCAAGCAGATTCAAGTGACTGGATCTGGTAGTCAGAGTGCCTGAAGAACTATGGATGGAAGTTTGTAACACTGTACAGGAGATGATGACCAAAACCATCCCCAAGAAAAAGAAATTCAGGAAAGCAAAGTGGTTGTCTCAAGAGGTCTTACAAATAGCTGAAAAAAAGAGAGAAGGAAAAAATACAGAAATAATAAAAAGAAGGAAAAGGCAAAGGAGAAAGGGAAAGATATACCCATCTGAATGCAGAGTTCAAGAGAATATCAAAGAGAGACGAGAAAGCCTTCTTAAGTGAACAATACAGAGAAATAGAAGAAAACAATAGAATGGGAAAGACTAGAGATCTCTTTATGAAAATTGGAGATACCAAGGGAATATTTCATGCAAACGTAAGCAAAATAAAGGACAAAAATGGCAAGGACATTACAGAAGCAGAAGAGATTAAGAAGAGGTGGCAAGAATACACAGAAGAACTATACAGAAAAGATCTTCCTGACCCAGATAATCATGATAGTGTGGTCACTCACCTAAAGCCAGACATCCTGGAATGTGAAGTCAAACAGGCCTTACAAAATACTACTATAAACAAAGCTAGTGGAGGTGATAGAATTCCACTGAGCTATTTCAAATCCTAAAAGATGATGCTGTTAAAGTGCTGCATGCAATGTGCCAGCAAATTTGGAAAACTCACCAGTAGCCACAGGGCTGGAAAAGGTCAGTTTTCATTCCAGTCCCAAAGAAAGGTAACGCCAAAGAATGTTCAAATTACCATACAAATGCACTCATTTCATATGCTAGCAAGATTATGCTCAAAATCCTTCAAGTTAGGCTTCAGCAGTACATGAACTGAGAACTTCCAGATGTACAAGCTGGATTTAGAAAAGGCAGATGAACCAGAGATCAAATTGCCAACATCTGCTGGATCATAGAAAAAGCAAAGGAATGCCCCCAAAATACCTACTTCTGCTTCATTGACTACGCGGAAGCTTTTGACTGTGTGGATCACAACAAACTGTGGAATATTCTTAAAGAGATGGGAATACAAGACCACCTTACCTGCCTCCTGTATGCAGGATAAGAAGTCAGTTAGAATTGGACATGGAACGATGGACTGGTTCATAATTGGGAAAGGAGTACATAAAGGTTGCATATTGTCACCCTGCTTATTTAAATTCTATGCAGAGTACATCATGTGAAATGCTGGGCTGGATGATTCACAAGTTGGAATCAAGATTGCCAGGAGAAATATCAACAACTTGAGACATGCAGCTGATAGCACTTTAATGACAGAAAGTGAAGAACTAAAGAGCCTCTTGAGGAAGGTAAAGGAGGAGAGTGAAAAAGCTAGCTTAAAACTCAACATTCAAAATCATGACATCCAGTCCCATCACTTCTTGGCAAATAAATGGGGAAATAGTGGGAACAGTGTCAGATTTCATTTTCTTAGGCTCCACAATCACTGTGGATGGTGACTGCAGCCACGAAATTAAAAGATGCTTGCTCCTTGGAAGAAAAGCTATGACAAACCTAGACAGTGTATTAAAAAGCAGAGACATCCCTTTGCCAGCAAAGGTCTATGTAAGTCAAAACTATGGCTTCTCCACCAGCCAGATGCTTTCAAACTGTGGTGTTTGAGAAGACTCTTGAGAGTCCCTTGGACAGCAAGAAGATCAAACCAATCAATTTTAAAGGAAATCAACCCTGAATATTCATTACAAGGACTGGATGCTGAAGCTGAAGCTCCAATACCTTGGCCACCTTATGCAGAGAGTTGACTCATTGGAAAAGACCCTGATGCTGGGAAAGATTGAAGGCAAGAGAAGGGGCTGACAGAGGATAAGATGGTTGAATGACATCACTGACTCAATGGACATGAGTTTGAGCAAACTCCAGGAGATAGTGAAGGACAGGGAAGCCTGGAGTGCTGCAGTTCAGGGGTCACAAAGAGTCGGACATGACCTAGTAACTGAGCAACAACATCAAAACCCTCTCATGGAAANCTCAATGGACATGAGTTTGAGCAAACTCCAGGAGATAGTGAAGGACAGGGAAGCCTGGAGTGCTGCAGTTCAGGGGTCACAAAGAGTCGGACATGACCTAGTAACTGAGCAACAACATCAAAACCCTCTCATGGAAATAGAGCAGCCAAAACCACATGCCCATGGGTAGCAGTTGTTGAGAAACTAGAAACTCCCTCAGTCTCTAGTGAGACTGAGTCATTCAAAACATTACCAGGCTGTGGTGAAAGGAGAACAAAAATAAACCAGGTTCCTGCTGATGGGCAAGAAGCCAAAATGAAGAAGAATATTGTATCAGGGTGGTGTGATTAGGCCCACAGAAACTATGTCTTCTGATAGTAGTTATGAATAGAAACCAAATAATAATTGCTTATAACATGTAGGTGACCAACCCTTGAGAGCTAAGGCAGAGAGAAGGAAGGATGCCATTACACCTTGTCTGTGGTTCACTGAGTTTCCTGGGGCTGGTATGTGATCATCTTGGGTAAAATCATTTAACTAAACCATTTTTGCTAAGCTTTCATGGGGTCTTTCTCTGAATGGTGTCTAATGATAAAGCACACTGGTTTATCCCTTCTGCAAAAGTTATTGTTATTCCAGAATAGGTGAAATATTGATGGAACTGCCAAGAAGAACCTATTTCCAGGTGGCCTCACATCTCCCTTTCAAAGTGTTTTAAAACTGGTTTCACCTAAAAGCAAATAGCAGAAAAGAATTGGGATTAAATCCCATACAAAAGCAGTGTAAGGAAAGAGAGAATAAGGAGCAGAATGTCATCCCTTCAGACAATAAAAGCAAGTTGGAAAAGACAGGCCCACAAAACAGATCAAAACTGTAGCCTATCATTTCAAAGTGGGTGAAAAGACAGTAGGAAAAATGATGCAAAAAATGAAAGAACATGGATTGTGAAGGGAATGGGAAGTTACTATTTAATGGTTACAGAGTTTCTGTTGAGGATGGTGAAAAAGTTCCAGAAATAGTAAATGCTGATAAATGCCACTTGTGGGTATTTGGTGGATCTATTTCCATGAAAGGGTTTGGAGAGATTCAGAAACTATTCTGCTGGGTCCATCTTTTTGAGGTCTGCTCAATGTTATGATATAATTATTTTGAATTTGGATAGTGGTGATGGTTACACAACATCATGAATTCATTTAATGTCACTGAATTGTATACTTAAAAATGGTTGAAATAATCAATTTTATGTATGTTTTACCATAATAAAAGATGAAAAAGCAGTATAAATTAGAATTAGGTAAGATAACAGAACTTAGGACAGAATTCAAAATAAAAGAAATAAGTTCATAAATGAAGTCCATTTAAAATAATACAAGTGTATATAAAGTCTTAATAGAAACAAGAAAAGGAGAAAAATTTTATAATTATTGATTTATTTATTGTTGCTGCATGAGCTATTCTTTAGTTGTGGAAGCAGGGTCTAACTTTTTGTTGCAGGGTGCAGGCTTCTCACTGTAGTGGCTTCTCTTGTTGTGGAGTACAGGCTCAATAGTTATGGCACATGGGCTTAGCTGCTTCATAGCATGTGGGTTCCTCCTGGACCAGGGATCGAACCCATGTCTCCTGCATTGGCAGCCATATTCTTTACCACTGAGCCACCAAGAAACCCAAAAAAGGAGAAAAAATTTTAAAATAAGATGCAAAGAATTCTAGAGAAATGGGAAATATTTTAAAAAGGCAAAAAAAGAGGACAATCTATAAAGAGTAATAGAAATATGTAGAAGAATCTATTTTACCATAAAGGTGACATCTCAAATCTGTGAGACAGATTAGTCAATAAATTGTGATATATACATGTTNGAGAAATGGGAAATATTTTAAAAAGGCAAAAAAAGAGGACAATCTATAAAGAGTAATAGAAATATGTAGAAGAATCTATTTTACCATAAAGGTGACATCTCAAATCTGTGAGACAGATTAGTCAATAAATTGTGATATATACATGTTGGGATGTAAATACTTCTCTGGAAGCAAATCTCTGAGGAGGGAAATGTGTGGCTGCAGAACTTAGGGAATAGGGTGAATTTACATTGAATACGCTTGTGTACATTTTCAAACGTTTTGCCATGTGAAGTTTGCCTGAGTTCTAACCCCAGCTCCCCCAGTTGCTAGCTCTTAATCTTGGGCAAAATTTTCCTACTCTCCAAACCTCTGTTTTATCTGTAAAATAGGGTCAATAACTTATCCTGGTGCTGCCTGGCACAAGATAAACTCTTGATAAATGGAAATTATTAGTGGAAACCACCCAAATGTTCACCAATGGATGAAAGGATTTTTATGTTGGTTTACACAGTCATAAAAAGGAATGGCACACTAACACAAGCTACAACATGGATGAACTTGAAAACATTACACTGAGAGAAGCCAGACACGCTGGTCACATTTACATTATTTCATATACATGCAGTGTCCAGAAAAGGGCAAACCATAGAGACACAAAGTAAATTGATGATTTCAGGGGCTGAAGGAAGAGGGGATGAGGAGGGCCTGCTGATGGTTAAGGGGGTTTCTTTTGGGGGTGATGAAAATGTGACGGGTTAGATACTGGTGATGATTGCATGCATAGGCCCGTGAATGTTCTAAATGGCACTGAAGCTGGAGTTTCAAAAGGCGAATTTTAAGATATGTGAATCATATCTCAATAAAATAATTTACAAATGAAAACTGCCAGTTTTCCTATAGTCACTATCCACTGTTTCCATCTCTCCCTCCTTTTCAGGCCCACCCTCTGCCACTCCCCCCAACCC
>SJYV01018322.1:406257-431468 GCA_006410875.1 Neotragus pygmaeus
CGAACACATTATCATACGTGGATAGGTCTTTCCTCAACTATTTTGGACTATTTAAGCTCTAACTGTATTGTTAGTTTACCTCCTCATCTTCACTCCCTTGAGCTGCCTCCCAAGGAACCTCTGGACTGCAGGATACCTGCAACCTGTGGCTGCGGGAGCAGCGACCTACTGCGCATGTGCCTACCGCTCTCACTCTTGAAAATGGACACTTGCAGAGGATTTTTCTCGTGCGCTTCAGTTGATGGCGATGTTTTGATGGCGTTATTTAGAGAAGGCAGCACGCGCACGGATCAATGGAGGAAGCCCCTCAAGTTAACGTTTCGGGCCCTGCAGAAGTTTGATCTCTTCCACCAGAAACCTCCGGATGCTATGCTCTAAAAGCCAGGTTGGCGGCCTACGGGAACTTCCAAATACTGAGGACTTTGGGGGGCCTTTGGGCCTCAGAGTGAGGCCTTGTCCCTCCGCATGCGATGTGACCTCAGCCCGTTGCTGAACCTCACCAAGTGCAGTGGCACAGGAATACTGGCCTTGCCTGTTGTTGCCACGGCTCACTCAACAGTGTATTGCTGCCCTGGTGCCTAGGTGTTGAGTAAATGGTGCTTTCTATCCCAGGCCCAGGTCCTGAGCCTCCGGCTGCAGCAGTTCACTTGGCCCTCGGCGCTTGTCAGCTGCCAAGATAACGCTGAGCCCGTGCCACTCACCTGGTAGACCTCCCAGTTCCCCTCTGTCTTCACACTTAGTTAACACAGACCTTTCAGAGGGGTGTCCTGAACCTCTTGAAATACCTATCTGGTGGTGGTGAGACATAAGGCCAATCTCAAGGAGACAGTTTTTTGGTTTCTCCTTAAACTAGACTCATCTTCTGTCATCTTCAACTCTACTCAAATTTTGTTCTTTCAACCCTAACCTCAGATCCTACATTTTACTTCTACCATTTCCCCCACTCCTGCTTCCTTTTATAAATCCATAAAATCTCTCGGCGTTCCTAGCCCTGGGCCAAGTTCCTTCCTCTTTCCGCAGGTTTCACACCTTTTCCCCTCCTTCTCTCATCCAACATTCAGTCCTTCCTTTCCTGTGCAGACTTTGATTCCTGCCCCAACCCCCCAAAATAAATAAATAAATAAAAGGCACAGTTAACATTATCTCAAATTCAAAAGTGTTCTTTATTATTTTTCTACTAACTCTATTATATTTATTCAGTTTTAAGTTTTAAAATAGAATAAATAGAGAAATTTATATCTATCTATATATGGAAAAACAACTGGTACCCCAGGTGGCACCAACAATCCTAGCAGCTCTTACATGGCATACCCATAGTATAGAGCAATTTCCATCTCTTTTTCCTTCTCAATGAAATATTGCACTTTCCCCAAAGAGGTGTATTTAGCAGCATTCTCACGCTCTAGTTGAGCCTGCCTCTTCATGGCCTCCCGCTCTGGCCGCTGCTCTTTTGTGATGGGCTTTGACATTACTGGCTCAGGAACATTGGGTTTCCTCCAAGGAATGGGTTGGGCGGAGAAGTCTTGGAGTAGAAATTGGGTCTGAGGCTTGGGTGGGTACTGGTGCTTGGTCACAGCAGGGGGAACAGACTCCCGCTGGAGAGAAGTGCAAGATGAAGTTCTGTAGGGTACAGGCCGAGGAGCTGCAGGCTGAGGGATGCTAGGCCGGGTAGGTTTGGTCAAACCCGGTCGGGTTGGATTGGTCACAGTTGTCTGAGCTGCTTTGGCAGGACATGGCAAAGATGCAGGAGCTGGCTGGGATGCATTGACTGCAGCAGGTTGAGCTGAGTTAGTAGAACCAGGACAGGCAGGATAAGCCACAGCAGGCCGATATGAGGCCAGAGACTGTGGCCTCCGAGGAACAGGTCGAGCCTGAGGCTTGTCCAAGGTAGGAAAAGGCAAAGGTACTAACTTGACCTTCCCAGGAGGAGGCAGCTCATACTGCGAAGGAGATAGACTCTCTTTTGCAGCACTGTCATCTGGTTTCTGGGCTTTGACTTGAGTTTTCTCAGGACCTTTACCCTCACATGAGGTATTGAGCCATGACTTGATAGCAGGGGATGGCTGGGGTTCTTTAGGGTTGCTTGAATTTCCCAGGACCCGAGAGGAATTGAGTCCAGTTTTCTTATCACACTTCTTCCCCAGTGCATGAAAAACCTGCACAGACTCCAGCATGTGCATGCCTAGGCAGCTTCGAGGCTTTTTAAAGTTCTCTTGGCTAAAGTCAGGTTGATTTTTCTTTCGCTTCATCTTGGGAATGCGTGGCTTTTCCTCTGCCTTGACTTTGTTCCCTGATGGCTTATTCTCTTCAGCCTTCTTGTTTTTTCTGGTTCTCTTGGTCTTTTCCTGCCCACGGCTCTTAGTTTTGTTGATCCTGCCAGAGGCAGCTTTCTGAGTTTTGCTGTTCGGCTGTTTGGCTGTATTCACAGGAGCCTTGTCACTGACTGCAGCATTGCATATAATCACTTCTCCCCCTGACAGGCACTCTGGGTTCTTTGGCTGGATTTTGGCCTTGGGAGCATCACTGACAGACTCAGAGGCTTTATGTTTGTTCTTCCTGGGTTGATCAGAGGGCGCCTTTATGACATTTGGCTTTTCCTGCACCTGATTCACCTTAACAGTGCTGGTATCTTTGGCTATAATTAACTTTGGAGCTTCGGATTGATCAAGGTCTTTCAAAGAATGAAAGAACTGGGGAAGGCGAATATCCTTTACCAGTGTAGCAATGTCTGCAAAGCCACTGCTGGATTCAAACCCATTTTCAAGTGTCCCTAAGTCCTCAAAACTCAGGCTATTCTTTCCCAGATTCACACTGTCAGAAACAAGTTGCTCCTCTTGGTTGAGGGGCTCAGTGCTGGCCAGGAGCTCATGAATATCAGAGATTTCTAAAGGGACTAGTGGAGGATCTTGGTTTTCTATTGGGATCTGGTAAGCATCATCCAGAGGTTTAGTTTTAATGTCATCCAAATTCTTATTCTCTCTTTGTTCCTGGCTTGGAACTGGAGGCAGTGCCAGGAGATTACTGGCACTCTGGACTGGAGCTATCATTGAAATGTCCCCAAGTTCAAGTGGTGGATTACTCTCAAGTATCTGGATGTTTCTGCTAATGCAGGACCTGGAGAATTCTGAAGTTTCTGACAGACAAAATGTCTGGCTTGGAGGTTGCGATCCCAGGGAATTTTCCATTCTCAGGGAAGTCTCCATCACTACAGAGGAATCAAGGAAGAAGTCAGTCCCTGGTGAGTGAGAGGCTCCCTCCACCCCCAGACACCAGCACAGTAATCATGTACCTTTCAATGATGGGCAAGGCATTTCTACTACCTAATTTTAAGGACGGTGGACACTGTCTTATGCTAGGAGCTAAGAGGTGACTGTTCTAATTCTTACTGGTGATCATTTGATGTCACTGATTATGGAATTCTTTGTATTCCATAGGGATCTTATAAGTCAAATTAAAATGAATCATATTTTTAAAATATAACATGGTTTACAAAGTCTAGCATTCTCATGTAGAGTCTTTTCAATTCTCCCCGCTTTCCTGAGAGACTAAAAACGCTTCACACCATGAACTATCAGAGGGAGTAGAGCTCTTCCTGATAAAATATATAAACAAAGACTCTTCAGCCTGCCTGCTCCGGACAGGATCTCAGACCACAAGGTCTTAAATCTTGGTGTAAAGTAAGGAAGTGAGGTACAGTTAAACTGGCACTATCATAATAAGAGTTCTGAAACACCTCCCAAGAAGACTATAGCAATAGATCAGGGAAGGGGGTGACACAGCGTGGTAGTACGAGGGGCACTGATCAACTAGAGCAGTGAAAAACGTGGTACCTTTGGATACATGCTTGTGGTGTTGGAGAAGACTCTCGAGAGTCCCTTGAACTGCAAGGAGATCCAACCAGTCCATCCTAAAGGAAATCAGTCCTGAATATTCATTGGAAGGACTAATGTTGAAGCTGAAGCTCCAATACTTTGGCCACCTGATGCAAAGACCTGACTCATTTGAAAAGACCCTGATGCTGGGAAAGATTGAGGGCAGGAGAAGAAGGGGACGACAGAGGATGAGATGGCTGGATGGCATCACCGACTCAATGGCCGTGAGTTTGAGTGAGCTCCAGGAGCTAGTGATGGACAGGGAGGCCTGATGTGCTGCAGTCCATGGGGTCACAAAGAGTTGGACACAACTGAGCAACTGGACTGAACTATGGTTCTCTTACATGTAGCATAAATGACCTTTACAGTGTATAACCTTCCACCTGCATTAGGTGTTCTCATATACAGTTCTCAAAACAGAGAGCACTGAGCAAAGGTAGTGGTTATTATAGTCCCAGGATCTAAATTCTACCTGTCTATGCACCACTTCCCAGCTGTAGATTTGACCCCATTTTTTGAATGCCGAGCTCATTCTACTTTCTTGCTGTTTGTACTCACCTTGAGAACCTGTGTCTGTGATGGGCTGAGCAGACACAGGGTAGTAGATTCCAGAGGTAGAAGCTGGTGGTAGGATATTTGTGGGCTGAATCTCCTTTAGTACCATGACAATTTCTGGTTGGGCAGAGGTCCTGCTTCCTGCATACGACACAGAGCTATAGGACTGCAGGCAGGGGCTAAGTTCTTGAGATAGCAAAGGCCCCAGTGTGCCTTGGTGATAGTAATATACCTGGCCTTCTCCCTGCTGGGGAAGTGACAGGCTGTGTCCCTGATTTGGAATCTGAGATGGTGTTCCCTGAACAAGGCTGGCAGAAAGAGATGGATATAGAGGGACCATGCTATTGATGTCTACTGTTTTGTCATACTGGGCTGCCATAGACACGGAGGAAACAGCTGTATCTTGGTCAGTGACTGCCACAGAGAAGTCTCCAAGTGAAGAAGACTTCCTTTCAGTGCTTCCTGTGATGTCCCACTGAAAAATACCCGGACAGGAAGCAGCTGAAGTGGAGAGCTGGCTCTGGCCAGTGACTCCAGATAACATAGTTTTGCTGGAATGTTGGTAAAGGTAGGCACTACTCATGAGTGGCTGGAAAGAGGTGTCAGAGCCCGCTGGCAATAGCCATGCTGAACTGAGGGCTGGCGCAGAGACCCTGGAGAAGTTGCAGGCACTTTCTGTGAGGGAAGCTGCATTGCTCACCACAGGAAGAGAGAGCTGCAGAGAATTCTGGGTTCCAAGTACAGATGGATTTTGGAAATTTTCTGTAAGAACAAGAGGGTAAGAAAAAGACGAGTGAGATTGATAAATTCTCCCTGTGTTTGAGGAATAGCATTATCTTAAGGTTCTTGCTATCAAACGCCTCTAATATCGATACTTCCTGAGAAACCAAAAATCAGGCAGTTATAATGGCTGTAAGAGTTGGAGCAGTTTGACACTTCCTTATGTTGACTACCTGTACCCCCGTCTTGGGCATACATTGTGCAGAAGACCCAAGTGATGTGATTCAGACATTGTTCTCCAGGCAGGAAATATCCTTCTTCCTGCCCTATCTTTCCCTTAAGCCTGCGCTAGTATTGACTTGCAGGCTGTTTCCTAGAATTGAAGCGTTTTAGAACTAGGAGGTCCTTAGAGTACTTCTGTTCTCATAGTTTCATTTCATGAGTAAGGAAACTGAAGCTAAGAGAGTTTAGATTGACTTGTTCAAGTTCTCTCATTATGTTAGTATCATTATCAGGTTTCAGAATCTAAGTATCCTGATTTTCTTGCCAGGATGCCGATCTGAGCATGATACGGCCAGAAACCAGGAGAAATTCAACTTATAACGTAGGCATTATTTTGTCCATTTGAAAATAGGAGAGCTATTACTATTGTAATCTGTAGTGTCTCACTTTGCTTGTACATTTCCCTCACTGTTACCTAGAGTCCAGTGATAAATTTAAAGGGTCATCTTTACCCTCTTCAAGCCTGACTTCTCATCCCACCTCTAAATGATTATCTGAAAGTGAATTTCTGAACTGCCTTTTGAATGAAAAAAGTTATTTAACTCTCTTGAGTTTCAGGATACTTATCTATAGAGGGGTTATCACAACAAAAATAATAATAGCAGTAATAAGTAAACATGAATCATTAATACATTACATAATAAATAATAATACATGAATAAATGATATATTACATATGATTTATATGGAAGAAGATTTAATAAGTTCTAGAAAGACATAGAAAAGTCATGAAAAACATATTAGTTAGTATATATATATATGTATAATATAGATATGAAAACTTCAGTATGTGGCAAGGGTTAAAGCATAAGTTTTGTAATAAATGAAGTTCTGTTTCATATATACAATATCATGAGTGAATATTACTCACTTTATCTTGGTAAATACTATTAATGAAAAGACACAACAGAAGGTGACTTTGAATGATTTCCTAGCCAATACATACTGTCAAAGAAGATATATCTGTAAAAAATGCATAATAAGCAACAGAATGCAATAAATGTGAATGTATAGGTAGCCCAATATATGTAGACAATTATTTCAATTAAAAAAAAACAATACAAAGTAGACAATAAAATAATGTATAAAAAAACTTCATTATTGGGCTCATTCATATTTTTATGCAGCAAGTAACAGGTACTAAGTCTAGTAAAAATATATATTTCAATGATATAACTATGTCACAAGCAGAAAGGAAAACTTAAAAAGTATCAAGATGGTTTTCATATTTATCCTAGAACTTAGATTATAATCATCTTCAACATCCAGAAGGATGATATTCCACAACCTGAAAGAACCATCTTCACTAATATCCAGTTTAAAAAGATTTTAAATGTAGGAAAATCCAAAGGACTCCACAACAATATTTTAGATAAATGCAGATTTTTTTTCCCCTAGCAGCACTGTGCAGCCTGGCAGTGAAAGCACCGAGTCCTAACCACTGGACCACCAGGGAATTCCCTATATGTGGATTAGAGATGCAGAGTTTGCCTTTTTTTTTTTCTTCTTAGGTAGCCAAGCTCTAAAAATGGATGATGGCCGTTGATCAACGTGCTCTCTGTGTTAGGAAGGAAATAATTGTAAAGATGAAAAGCAACCTCGACTTAGAATCTGCTATCACACAAAAGAATTAGTCCTTCTGATTTAAGTTAGAAAATATCATTTTAAAATGTTATTTTTAATTGATAAAATGTCTAATAGTTTCAAAGTCAGAATGAATGAAACACTGAAAATCAGCCCCCTAGATAATCACTTTTGTTTCTCGTTTATAGGGAGTATCATTTCTAAAACATATTTCTAAAATATTTATATTCAAAATTGTCAAGTGCCATCTGTGTTGAGAGAGGCAATAAAAGAAAAACACTGAGTATGACTTTCCTGATAAGCTGTTTTTCCTGGTGATACCTTATTCTGGCCTTACTTTCCTTCCTAGTCTATTAATAGAAGCATTTGTGAAAATCAACGGTATTTTGCCCTGCTCTGAGCAGATTGTTCTCTGTGCTGTTTCTGCTTTAATTTAAAATCTTTGGATCCTGTCAACATTCCACCCCAAACTACTTTTTTCCTGAGAACTCCTCCTTGCCTTCTCTCCTCATCCTTGTATTTTCTCCTTCCTCTTGGTTCGCATCGGCCTCTGCTGATGAAGACAGTCCTAAACTTCCTTATGTTTGACTACACGCCTCCCATTGGCCCAGTGCTCTCCATCCTCTCTCCCTGTTTTCTCTTTTCAACTCATTTAGGTATAAAACTCCAAAAACAAGTGAATATTACTTTTTGAGCAGCACTATATTTAAAATACTAAGACTGAAATATTAACTGAGGGTGACCATTATGGGTGAAACAACTCAGTATGTATATTGCTAATTTTCTACACCACCTGGCTTTTCTCTGTTTCTGTTGAAACACTCTTGAGAAGTCTCTGATTTCATGTTCTACATGGGTCCCCTTTGAGATTCAATATTGAAAAGAAAAGGACTAGAGAGATAGACCAACGTAGCATCCTAATGTAACATTGGATATAACATTGGATGAGGAAAAAACAGATCTTGTGAGACAGTGACTTGTCCAAAGTGTTCAAAGTCATAGAGATAGTAAATGTCCAAGTCAAAACTGAAATTATGTCTCCAGATTTCTAGTTCAATACTTTCCTTCATTATTCATTTTGAATCTACTACTAAATTTACAGGCAAAAAAAAAAAAATCTAATGAAAAACTTTACAAAGTTTCTTTCCATACCTGACATGGTCAGAGAAGA
Source organism: Neotragus pygmaeus (assembly GCA_006410875.1). NCBI lineage: Eukaryota > Metazoa > Chordata > Mammalia > Artiodactyla > Bovidae > Neotragus > Neotragus pygmaeus. Next base: position 414,442 of record SJYV01018322.1, read on the forward strand.
AGAGGAAAAATTAACTGCAGATACAAGGGAGGATGAAGATGATACGAGAGGATGTCTGGAATGATTGAAGCCAAGTGTACATGTGTCCAGTACAAAGGTCACTGGTCACTGGTCACTGGTCACTGGTCACTTGCGATGATCCAAATTTATTTACAGACAACTCCATGGAAACCCCAAGATTCTACCAGGTGGTAGTAAATTTGGTGGGAGAATGACGTCACAAAGCAGGCAGTTTAAAGGTATGATACAGCCAATAGGGTGGTCAGATTGCCAATAAGAAGACAGGATTGGATGCAGAAAAAAGGTGTAGGAAACACCTAAATGTTTGAGCTCCGGGGAGGTGAAGTCCTCCAAGACAGATTTACTTCCCTCAAGCTCTTCCATGAAGGAAATCATTGCAACATTTCTTATAGATGCTCATTAATATAATTAACATAGTTACTTATATTCTACGTAGCCTTATATTTTATGTTACGCACTTACAGTTACATATGTCTTGGTTAATTAATAACATTAGAGAAGAAGGAAAGAGCCATCCAGTTTGAACTATTATAGTTGTTCTGAAATCCTATCAATCAGTCTGTTACATTAGTGAACTTGCAGAAGCTTTTAAGGAGCAAAGGAAGGGATTAAGAAGCTCTTTTCGTAACTTCGTTAAAGAGTAGGGCGAAGCTGGTTGAGTGCACCTTGTGGAGAATGGTGTGGTCCAAGGCTCTTCTCTTTTAGTTTCTCTTGGGCTGGGCCAGGTTGGACTTGCATTTCTCTTCTGCCCTCCGTTTTTGTTGTTGTTGTTTTAGGCATTGTTTCTGGGACAACTCTTGATCTTGCATTCTTACCGTCTTGCTTGTTACTTTCTGTCAACTTCTAGCATCAGTTTTCTTTTCAGTGCTTGATGCTTCACAAAATAGACTCGGCCCAATGGAAGCAAACACCAGAGAGCTAGGACACACAGCTGGTTGCAGACCTTTTCTCTTTCTCTTTGGTTGCAATTCTTTTGACCATAAATTGCTACCTCTGGTTCCTTGGCCCACACAGGCATCCTGCCATCCAGCTCTTTTATATATGAGAGGCATTCTGGATACTGTCCCTTCTCCTTCCCACATAAGTATATCCAGGGTGGCAGTTGCTGTAGCCTCCTCCCCTTTGCAAACAGCCACTCTAGAATCTTGAGCCTCTGGGATTCTCTCTTGCATGCTTGGATGTGAGGCCAGACAAAATGAACAGGAGAATTAGAGATAGAAGAGGACATTTGTGGAAAATAGGCTGGGGGCAGGGTGCTGGTAAGGTGAAAGGGCACAGGTTAAAAGAGAGTCATGTAGATTTTTCAATTTCTGTGAGAAGCAAGTGGACACACTTTGGCCTCATTTTGTATTAACAGAACCAACAATTTTAGATACAGATATATTTATGTAGCTAGATAGTGCAGCAGCTGCCATGAATTCTGTACACTAAAAACAATAATCTTACATGTATTTTTCATTTTATGTCATATTACCTTATTTATATCATTCACTGGTGTGTTTATAGAATACAGACTGTTTTTAAATGCTCTGGTTTTGCCTACATGGTTCTCTCTTTGTCATATTTTGTAAGGAATCCAGCGTTGTAAGGCAGACTGCATGTTTATTTTGAAGCATCATGAACTAACTTGGCCTGATGGATTTTGCGGAAAAACTTTAAACAGCATCTGTGAAAAAGGCATTTTGTTGAGTTGCACTGTGCACCCAAGTGGAAGGAGCCGCTATCTGCTGTCAGCCTGACTTGGCGGGAGTGCCTCTGCTTCCCCCCCACCCCGTCCCACGGTTAGTGCTTTTCTCACTAACCACTCTTGTGATTTTGATAATGTGAGTTATGGCTGAGTTGCTAATGACTTATATGTGGGATAAGCTGATTTCAAGGAGGGAATCTATGGTTCTATTCATTTTCCTTGGTAGTAAACTTTCAGGGGTGCAAAGAACAATCTATCTGGGGACTTTGCTAATACCAAGAAGATTTCTCATAGATGGGACCTCTGAAGACACATATTTAATTTATATGCTTGTTTTCCCTGTTATGAAATATATGGGGGATGATACTTAACTGACAAGAAATTGTGAACGGTGTGGTGTACAGATGTGGCTTAGGCTTTTAAGTGTATATCAAGGTTTTTCCCCCTAAGCTTCATACTTCAGATGGCCTATTTCCATGATTCTAGTATGTGATGTGAGGCTAACAATATATACTAAATACCTGCAAGCCAAACAAGTCTCTCTTTCTCTATATTCCCATGGATATCAAGAGACTCATGACTACTGCAGGTTTGGGTGGATGGTGTGAATAGAGGGAAATGCAGTAAGACCAATTTTGGTAGCAATAAAATGTTTACATAGTAAAATGTTCGGTTCCAATATTCAGTTCTACTTAGGGAAACTATGAGTTGGGCTTTTCCTGATTCCACCAAACCTGAGTAACTTATTTGGTTTCCCTAGTTCCAGTCATTTAACTTTAGCTTGCAATCTCAGCATCATCTTATCCTCTAAGAGAATCTTACATGTAGGAAGAAGAAATTAAAGAGTTCAACACTTTGGAACATCAACCCTTCCCTGACCTTAGGTCTTTTTAAAAAATTTATTTATTTTTAATTGGAATATAAGTGCTTTACAATGCTGTGTTGGTTTCTGCCATACATCAACATGGATCAGCCACAGCTGTGCATATGTCCCCTCCCTCTTGAACCTCCCTTCCACCTTCCATCACATGTCACCTCTCCAGGTTGTCACACAGCATGGGGTCAAGCTCCCTGCATCATACAGCAAATCCCACTGGCTATCTGTTTCACCTTTGGTAATGTACATGTTTCAATGATATGCTCTTAATTCACCCCACCCTCTCCTTCACCCACTGTGTCCACAAGTCTGTTCCGTACACCTGAGCCTATATCTGAACCGGTACAAAGATGTTCATCAGTACTATTTTTCTAGATTCCATATGTATATGTTAATACATGACTTACTTCACTTGTATAATAGGCACTAGGTTCATGCACCTCATGAGAACTGACAAATTCATTCTTTTTTATGGTTGAGTAATATTCCATTGTATAGATGTACAACAATTTCTTTATCCATTCATCTGTTGATGAACATCTAGGTTGCTTCCATGTCCTGGCTATTGTAAATAGTACTGCTAAGAACGCTGGGGTACATGTGTATTTTAGAATTGTGGTTTGCTCAAGGTATATACCCAGTAGTGGGATTTCTGGGTCATATAATGAATGATTTTATTTCTGTTTTTTAAAAAAATCTCCTTACTGTTCTCCACGGTGGGTATATCAACTTACATTCCCACCAGTGATGCAAGACGGTTCCTTTTTCTCAACATCCTCTCCAGCATTTATTGTTTGTAGGTTTTTTGGTGATGTCAATTCTGACAGTAATAAGGTGATACTTCATTTTAGTTTTGATCTGCACTTATCTAATAATGAGCAATGTTGAGCATTTTTCATGTGTTTATTAGCGATCTGTGTGTCCTCTTTAGAGACATGCATGTTTAGATCTTCCGCCCATTTTTTATTGGGCTATTTGTTTTTCTTATATTGAGCTGCCTGAGCTGCTTGTATATTTTGGAGCTTAACCCTTTGTCAATTGTTTCATTTGCAATTATTTTCTCCCATTCTGAGGTTTATATATTAATCTTGCTTATGGTTTCCTTTGCTATGCAAAAACCTTTACGTTTAATTAGGTCCCATTTGTTTATTTGTGTTTTTATTTCCATTACTCTAGGAGGTGGGTCATAGAGAATCTTGCTGTGATTTATGTCAGAGAGTATTCTACTTATATTTTCCTCTAAGGGTTTTATAGTTTCTGGTCTTACATTTAGGTGTTTAATCCATTTTGAGTTTATCTTTGTGTATGGTGTTAGAAAGTGTTCTAATTTCACTTTTTTACGTGTAGCTGTCCAGTTTTCCCAGCAGCACTTATTGAAGAGACTATCTTTTTTTTCCATTGTATATTCGTGCCTCCTTTGTCAAAGATAAGGTGCCCATAGGTGTGTGGGTTTACCTCTGGGCTTTCTGTCTTTTTCCATTGCTCTATATTTCTGTTTTTGTGCCAGTACCATACTGTCTTGGAGAAGGAAATGGCAACCCACTCCAGTCTTCTTGCCTGGAAAATTGCATGGACGGAGGAGCCTGGTAGGTTACAGTTTATGGGGTTGCAAAGTATCAGACACGACTAAGCGACTTCACTTTCAGTTTCACCATACTGTCTTGAAGACTGTAGCTTTTACCACTATTACTCAGCATACTTTTGGAAGTCCTAGCCATGGCATCAGAGAAGATTAAAAAAATAAAAGGAACCCATATTGGAAAGAATTAAAACTCTTACTGTTTGCAGATGACATGACATTATACATAGAAAGTCCTAAAGATACTATCAGAACTAGAGCTAGTCAGTGAATTTTGTAAAGTTGCAGGACACAAATCAGTACACAGATATTACTTCCATTCCTATACACTAACATTGAAAAATCAGAAAGAGAATTAAGATGTCAATCTCATTGACCATTACAACAAAAATAATAAAATATCTAGGAATAAACCTACCTAAGGAGACAAAAGTGTTGCATACAGATAACTATTAGACACTGATGAAAGAACTCAAAGATGACATAAACAGATGGAGAGATCTATTAGTTTCCTGAACTGGAAGAATCAATATTGTGAAAAAACTATACTACCCAAAGCAATCTACAGATTCAATGCAATCCTTATCAGATTACCAATGGCATTTTTCACAAAACTAGAACCAAAAATTTCACAATTTGTGTGGCAACACAAAAGACGCTGAATAATCAAAGAAATCTTAAGCAGAATGGAGCTAGAGGAATCACCCTTCCTGACTTCAGACTATACTATAAAGCTTTATTTTTATAGTTAGGGTATTGGAGAAGGCAATGGCACCCTACTCCAGTACTCTTGCCTGGCAAATCCCATGGATGGAGGAGCCTGGTGGGCTGCAGTCCATGGGGTCGCGAGGAGTCGGACACGACTGAGCGACTTCCCTTTCACTTTTCACTTTCATGCACTGGAGAAGGAAATGGCAACCCACTCCAGTGTTCTTGCCTGGAGAATCCCAGGGACGGGGGAGCCTGGTGGGCTGCCGTCTATGGGGTCACACAGAGTCAGACACGACTGAAGTGACTTAGCAGCAGCAGCAGGGTATTGTCTTGTCCCATAGACTCACTTCCTGCATTTTGAACCCACTAGGCTAACTGAGATGTCTTGGTGTAACATATCCAGTTCATCTACCCGCCAAGGCTCTTCTTAATTCATCCTATTGTCACATTTGGATTTAATTAAATACTGAAATCCCTCAAACCCTTGAATGGCCTTGCCAGATACTGTTATATTTTGTTAGTGTCAAACACTTAGATGTCTGGTGCTCCAAATATCCTGGGGTCCTTTATCTTCCATTCCCGTATACTACATTCAATCTTTCCAAGCATCAGGGTCTTTTTCGATGAACTGGCTGTTAGCATCATGTGCCCAAAGTATTGAAGCTTCAGTTTCAGCATCAGTCCTTCCAATGAGTAGTCAGGGTTGATTTTCTTTAAGATTGACTGGTTTGATCGCCTAGCTGTCCAAGGGACTCTCAAGAATCTTCTCCAGCACCACAGCTCGAAAACATCAATTCTTTGGCGTTCTGCCTCCTTCATGGTCCAGCGCTCACACCCATACATGACTACTGGGAAGACCATAGCCTTGACTATAAGGACCTTCGTCAGCAAGGCGTTGCCTTTGTTTCTTATTATACTGTCTAGGTTTGTCATAGCTTTCTTGCCGAGAAGTAATCCTCTTCTAATTTCGTGGGTGCAGTCACCATGTGCAGTGATTTTAGAGCCCAAGAAGAAATCTGTCACTGCTTTCACCTTTCCATTTGCCATGAAGTGATGGGACTGTTAAGCAAGCTTTTTCACTCTCCTCTTCCACCCTCATCAAGAGGCTCTTTATTTCCTTTTCGCTATCTGCCGTTAAAGTGGTATCATGGGCTTATCTGAGCCATTAGGTGCAAATACGTATACCCAAGTGTGAATGTAAGCACTTGGAAAATAGCTGAAAGCGCCACACATAGCACTGGGAGAGTGGGAAAACTCTCCATGTCCCGCACTATTGGAATTCTGAAGGGTGCACACACGAAATCATGGACCTGTGCAACCCGCCTCTGGGTAACGAGGCCAGGCAGCCAGAGTCCTATTTACAGATCAGGTCTCTCAGTCAGCCGTCGTGATGACGTCATCTCGGCAGGCGGGGGCGCATGCGCAATAGAAGGAAATCCTGGCGCTGCGTGGGTTGCTTCTTAGGCGTTTCCGGTTCGGGGTCGTGCCGGCACCCGGTCTCTGGGCTGGCAGCTTTTGCACTCTTGGCTTTGCGTGCGCGGCATCTTGAGGGTCACATGAGCCAGTGGCATCATGCCGGTGGTCGCTGGGACCAGGAGCGCGTCTTTTCTGGACATTCGTCAGCCAAGAAGGGCGGAAACCACATCCCCGAAAGGTAATACACGCCGTGGTCCTTGGGAGTTGCCCTCTCAGCTGAGAGCCCCTGGGCCTGGTCTTCATCTCGTGCTCTCCGCCTGTCATGTGCACCCCGGCCGGCCTGGATCGTCCGCCTTGCGCTAGTCGGCATTGACCCTCTCACCGCTGCGTTCAGAGTAGCAGAAAGGGACGGTGTGTGATGTTCTGATTTCTCCCCATTGTTTCAAAAGCGAGGCTCTGGTCATTGCTTTTCAGGTAAAATGCCAAAGGACTGCCTTTTTAAGGTGAGACTGTCGGTGTTGGGGATACAGCGTAATTACCAAAATAGACTCCCCTTCGATTCCTCAGGTCTTCCCTGATGATTCAGACGGGTTAGAGAATCCGCCTGCAGTGCAGGAGTCCCGAGTTCGATCTCTGAGAAGATACCCTTGAAGAAGGGGATGACAACCCACTCCTGTATTTTTGCGTGGAGAATAGTCGCAGAGTCGGACACAACTAAGCGACTAACACTTCCAGTTTTCACTTCCAGCTCCTGAGGCTGTGTTGTTTTGGGCACAGAAAATGTAATAGGAACTCAGTTTCAGTGGTGGTGGTGGGGGCGGGGGGACCCAATACCTACGAATTTTCCAAAGAAACAGTTGTGCGTTATTTGTGTTGTCTCCGGGAATCGTAAAGGGCGTAGTCTTGCTTCACAACCGGTGTCATTTGAGAGATCTACCTCTATACGTTCACATTAATTTTGAGACTTTACTCATATGTACAGTAAACCCATTTATTCCCTGAGACTTTCGTTTCTTCCACTGCATATCCTATTAAATCCACTCCATTTTATCTCCTGAATTTCTTTTGAATCTGTCACGTCGTCTTCATCCTAATACTGAACTTTTGCGCTCACTTTCTGTGCTTCAGATACACTGAGTTAACCTTAGTTCCAACTCATCCTACAGAAATCAGTTTAAATATCACTTTTCACTGTGATTCCTAGCATTTTGTGACCTTCACAATCCCTTAGTTTTCTTTTAAAATACGGATTTGAAGTTCTCTAAGTCTGAGTGAACGCTGGGAGTTGGTGATGGACAGGGAGGCCTGGCTGCTGCAATTCATGGGGTCACAAAGAGTCAGACACGACTGAGCGACTGAACTGAACTGAATTTGATGGAATCAGTTAAATGAGGACTAAGAATAAACTGGGAAGTCAAAGTATTGTGTTTAAACTATTTCAGTCAACCTGCTTGTATTAATGATACCTTAATACTCCAGGCCGTTTTTATTAGGGAGTCAGAAGTTGTGGCCATCTCTGATTTTAGATATACTTTGTTAAGACCTTTGCACTGTTTCGTTACCTTTTATCTGTGTTTACGATGGGAAAACTGGAACTAGGGAAGTAAAGGTTATTGCTAGATGGATTTGAATAAAATACAAAGCTGAAAGAATAGGAATCTACTGTAGAGGACTTTCATTTCCATTTTGAAGGTGCATTCATCCTGTGCTGGGAGACAGACTAATATAAAATTTGCCTAACAAAAAATGTATTAATAGGTGGAAAGACTACCTCCCAGTTGGACAGAGGATGCCTGGGACTCGTTTCATTGCTTTTAAAGTTCCTTTGAAAAAGGTACGCAAAAGTTGATATAGTATTTTTTCAAAATCTGTATTTACCAGATAGAACCCTAGTTCTCAACTCTGTCGTACTCCATTTTCCTTTTTTATACTTTTTTTTTTCCTTTTTATATTTTTTACTACCCCCTTTACTATCCTAAAATGAATTCATAGATAAATACAACCTAATTTCATAGGGAAAAATCAATGTAATGCTTTAACTATAAGTAAAGAGTAAATAATCTATAATAAAGTAATATGTACCTTGGGACTTCCCTGGAGGCTCAGTGGTAAAGAATCTCCCTGCCAAGCAAGAGATACAAGTTTGATCCCTGGGTTGGAACAATCCCCTGGAGAAAGAAATGGCAACCCACTCCAGTATTCTTACCTTGGAAAGCCCATGGGCAGAGGAGTCTGGCAGGCTACAGTCCATTGGGTTGCAAAAGAGTCAGACATGATTAACCAACTCAACAACAAGGATATATTTCTTAGTATGTATATATTTGGGCATGACTGTACCAGAAATAAAATAGTTACATGCACCATGAATGCAAAAAACTGTGGACTTTGGTAATGATGTGTCAGTGTTGGTTCATGAATTCTAAGAAATGAAGCACACTAGTATGGAATGTTGATCATGGAGAAGGCTGTATGGGATGAAGGACAGAAGGTATAAGTGGGAACTCTACTTTCTGCTCAGTTTTGCTCTGAATCTAAAACTGCTGTAAAACTAGGCTAGTAATATATTTCAAAGAAAGTGTGTTGCTGGGACTTGAATAACCAAACAGATCAATGGGAAAGAGTAGGTAAATAAGCCAAGTGCATACAAGAAGTGAAAGCCATCCTTCATATATGTATTCAAGAAGTATTTATTTTAAGTGTCTATTTATAGGCACTCTGCGTGGATTTGGCAGTACAGTGGTAGGCAAAACTGATGTGGTCCTTGCCTTCTGGGAGTTTACAGTCTGGTTAGGAGACCAGCATGAAAGAAACAAAATAGAAATAAATATATAGAAAAGCTTCCCTCTAATCTCTCTGGAGGAAAGGATTGTAATATAGCTTGTAAATTCCAGAGGAGAAAACTTTGCTTTGAATCTCATGTTAGCATCACAGGGCTTGAGTAAATGAATAATATAAGAATGGATTTTAAGCACATGTTTTTTTNATTAAATCCACTCCATTTTATCTCCTGAATTTCTTTTGAATCTGTCACGTCGTCTTCATCCTAATACTGAACTTTTGCGCTCACTTTCTGTGCTTCAGATACACTGAGTTAACCTTAGTTCCAACTCATCCTACAGAAATCAGTTTAAATGTCACTTTTCACTGTGATTCCTAGCATTTTGTGACCTTCACAATCCCTTAGTTTTCTTTTAAAATACGGATTTGAAGTTCTCTAAGTCTGAGTGAACGCTGGGAGTTGGTGATGGACAGGGAGGCCTGGCTGCTGCAATTCATGGGGTCACAAAGAGTCAGACACGACTGAGCGACTGAACTGAACTGAATTTGATGGAATCAGTTAAATGAGGACTAAGAATAAACTGGGAAGTCAAAGTATTGTGTTTAAACTATTTCAGTCAACCTGCTTGTATTAATGATACCTTAATACTCCAGGCCGTTTTTATTAGGGAGTCAGAAGTTGTGGCCATCTCTGATTTTAGATATACTTTGTTAAGACCTTTGCACTGTTTCGTTACCTTTTATCTGTGTTTACGATGGGAAAACTGGAACTAGGGAAGTAAAGGTTATTGCTAGATGGATTTGAATAAAATACAAAGCTGAAAGAATAGGAATCTACTGTAGAGGACTTTCATTTCCATTTTGAAGGTGCATTCATCCTGTGCTGGGAGACAGACTAATATAAAATTTGCCTAACAAAAAATGTATTAATAGGTGGAAAGACTACCTCCCAGTTGGACAGAGGATGCCTGGGACTCGTTTCATTGCTTTTAAAGTTCCTTTGAAAAAGGTACGCAAAAGTTGATATAGTATTTTTTCAAAATCTGTATTTACCAGATAGAACCCTAGTTCTCAACTCTGTCGTACTCCATTTTCCTTTTTTATACTTTTTTTTTTCCTTTTTATATTTTTTACTACCCCCTTTACTATCCTAAAATGAATTCATAGATAAATACAACCTAATTTCATAGGGAAAAATCAATGTAATGCTTTAACTATAAGTAAAGAGTAAATAATCTATAATAAAGTAATATGTACCTTGGGACTTCCCTGGAGGCTCAGTGGTAAAGAATCTCCCTGCCAAGCAAGAGATACAAGTTTGATCCCTGGGTTGGAACAATCCCCTGGAGAAAGAAATGGCAACCCACTCCAGTATTCTTACCTTGGAAAGCCCATGGGCAGAGGAGTCTGGCAGGCTACAGTCCATTGGGTTGCAAAAGAGTCAGACATGATTAACCAACTCAACAACAAGGATATATTTCTTAGTATGTATATATTTGGGCATGACTGTACCAGAAATAAAATAGTTACATGCACCATGAATGCAAAAAACTGTGGACTTTGGTAATGATGTGTCAGTGTTGGTTCATGAATTCTAAGAAATGAAGCACACTAGTATGGAATGTTGATCATGGAGAAGGCTGTATGGGATGAAGGACAGAAGGTATAAGTGGGAACTCTACTTTCTGCTCAGTTTTGCTCTGAATCTAAAACTGCTGTAAAACTAGGCTAGTAATATATTTCAAAGAAAGTGTGTTGCTGGGACTTGAATAACCAAACAGATCAATGGGAAAGAGTAGGTAAATAAGCCAAGTGCATACAAGAAGTGAAAGCCATCCTTCATATATGTATTCAAGAAGTATTTATTTTAAGTGTCTATTTATAGGCACTCTGCGTGGATTTGGCAGTACAGTGGTAGGCAAAACTGATGTGGTCCTTGCCTTCTGGGAGTTTACAGTCTGGTTAGGAGACCAGCATGAAAGAAACAAAATAGAAATAAATATATAGAAAAGCTTCCCTCTAATCTCTCTGGAGGAAAGGATTGTAATATAGCTTGTAAATTCCAGAGGAGAAAACTTTGCTTTGAATCTCATGTTAGCATCACAGGGCTTGAGTAAATGAATAATATAAGAATGGATTTTAAGCACATGTTTTTTTAAAATTTCATTCTGACAGAGTTTTGAAAAGCATCTTGCCCCAGAGGAATGTTTTTCCCCCTTGGATCTTTTTAACAAAATCCAAGAACAGAATGAAGAACTTGGACTGATTATTGACTTAACATATACTCGCCGCTATTATAAGCCAGAGGTAAATGGAACTTGCAGTTTAAATGGACCTTCTTTCTGGAACTGTAATAATTTTTAGTAATTTGATGTTTATCATCTTATACTAAGGTGAATCCTGGCCTTCTTTCATGAGTAATAGTTCAAAAAGGAAAGTTGGTGGTTTCTTTAAGTACACATTTCTGATTTCTCTCTGCAGTGAGATTAAGAAAATGAGATTGAAGACATGAATTGAATTATACCATTTGGCAATAAGCTCTGGATCTGCTTAAGAATTCTATAAGCTTCCCTGTTGTATAGTTTGAAGTGAACTGTTAGTGAGAATAGTAAGCCTGAAAGGAAAGAACGTATATCCATTATGTCTTTGTTTGCTTAAGCAGTTGCTTAAACGGGTAAGCATCACAGTGAAAGGCAATTGTTCTCTTCAGTTTTATGCTTTCTTTTCCTAAATCTTTTAATATAATACAGAAACCTGTATATTCTCTTAGCCCTCGTAGGACACATCAGTGCAAAAGAATTCTTCTTCTGATCTGTTCCATGGCCTTGGGAAACAGTAACATCTAATGTTTGTTAATACTTGTATAGCATTTTGCCATTTAAAAAGTTCTCTCATATCCATTGTCTTAATTAATCCTCACAACAATCCTTTGCTGTTGAAGTGGTGGTAGTACTAATATCTTCTGCTGCACTTCCTCTGCACTTAGCTCAGAGGATAGACAATTACACTTACTAGTTTTACAGAAATGAAACAGATTCAGAAAAGAAAGAGTTGAAATTTGAACTTAGTTGTTCCTCTTTTTTTATTGTGGTAAAATATACATAAATAATATTTATTTTAACCATTTATAAGTGTACAATTCAGCGGCATTAAATACAGTCACAGTGTTATGTAGCCATCACCAGTGTCCATACTCAAAATGTTTTCATCATCCTCAACAGAAACTGTAATTGTTGAACACTACCAACCCCATTTTCCCTCCCACCAGCCCTTAGGAACCTCTATTCTACTTTCTGTCTCTGAATTTGCCTCTTCGCCGTACCTCGTGTAAGTGGCATCTTCAAGATCTGTCCTACATCTGGCCTATCTCACAAAGCATATTTTCAAGGTTTATCATTGTTATAGCATGTGACAAAATGCCATTCCTTTTTAAGACTTTATAAATCCTATTGTGTGTATATACCATATTTTGTTATTCTTCTGTTGATTGACACTTGGCTTGTTTCCACATTGTAGCTATTGTGAACCATGCTGCTGTCAACATTGGTGTACATATATTTGTTCAAATTGTAGCTCTCTGTTCTTTTGGATGTGCAATGTAGGTCGGAGCAGAGTTGTTGGATTATATGTTAGTTTTGTGTTTAACCTTTGAGAAACTGTCAAACTGTTTCCTACAGTGTCATAAACAATTATTGAAAATTTAAACATATACAGAAGTATACAAAATACTTGAGTGTTCTTTGTATGTTGAGAAGTCCATGAAATCATCTCGCTATAATATTTATCAACTGATCTCTACCATGCTTCATTTATACCTCTGCCAGTTTCACTCTATTTCATTGTGTAGCAGATCCTAGATAACATTTAATTACACATAAATATTTTTTGTTATATATATATTTAAAATTTAGGACTTTTATTCCTTAGTATCATTCTTTAATATTATTAAATATCCAGTCAGTGCTGAAATTTGCAGTTTTCTCCTAACTGTCATAAAAAGCTGTTTTTAAGTATTCTGAGTTGGATCCAAATATGGTCCACATGTTAATTGGTGTGGTCTTATTGTTAGGTCTCTAATTTTATCTTTATTTATTTTTTTGTAGGTTCTTCTTCCATGTCTCTCTCACATTTTTTTCCTCCTTGAATTTTATTTTTTAAAGAAACTGGTTTAATTGTCCCATCTAGATTTTGATGATCTCATTTGTTAATGTGTTTTTAAACATATTCTTCAGTCCTTTTATTTCCTGTAAATTGATAGTTGGACCTAGAGACTTGATCTGAATGAAGCTTGAATGTTTTCTTTTGGTAAAGCAGTTTCATAGGTGAGAATGAACAGGTGTTGATCATCATAAGTGATGATGGATATAGGTCTTCCGTGGAGACATATGGTTGTCTCTTTCTATGATATTAACAGTCACTGATGATTTGATTCCTACATCCATTAACTCAGTTGGAGCTTCAAAAAATGGTTAATTCTATAGTTCCTTTTTCATTTATTAACTGGGTGTATTTCTATCAGGAGAAGATTCCCTGCATAAGCTATTTGGTTGCCCAGCTATAGAGGCATGATTTTCTCCTTTTACTTAAGTGTTCAAAATAATGAGTTGATCCACAAATATCCTCCAGTGGTGACCAACTTTATTTATTTGTATCACCGTGGACTGCATTGGGTTTCCCGAATCCACCTGCCAATGCAGGAGACTCAGGTTAAATCCCTGGGGAACATCCCCTGGAGAAGGAAATCTCCAGGGAACATCCCCTGGAGAAGGAAATGGCAACCCACTCTAGTATTCTTGCCTCGGAAATCCCAAGGACAGAGGAGCCTGGCAGGCTGCAGTCCATGGGGTCACAGAGAGTCAGACACAACTTAATAACTAAACAAGAATGGTGGACTCCGTTACAGTTGTTCTAACTGAGGGCCTGTCTTTGGCCAATGGAGCTTGTCAGTGACTCTTGCATCCTTTTGACATGACATCAGTTGTTCCTAGGCTTTTTCAGTGGTTCGAGATAGGAAATGTGTTTGTTTTTAATACAAAATATATCACGAGTTCAAGGCTTTCCAGGTGGTGTCAGTGGTAAAGAACCCCCCTGCTGATGCAGGAGACATAAGAGATGAGAGTTCAGTCCCTGGGTCGGGAAGATCTGGTGGAGGAGGGCGTGGCAGCCCACTCCAGTATTCTTGCCTGGAGAATCCCACAGACAGAGGAGCCCGGCAGGTCCAGTCCATGGGGTCACAAAGAGTCAGACACGACTGAAGCGACTTAGCACACTCGCATGCACATCATAGGTTCATACTGCTACTTTACATATAAGTTCCGAACTACAGAATTTTCACTTAGCCTATTCTGTCTTTTATTGATAATCTACTTTCTCCCACCACAAGAATACCAGTTCTCAACAGTGCATGAAATTTGCTCTCTTTTCCACTTCCAAGTTCTTTTGACTCTACTGTACTATTCTACTTCAGTCAATCACAGCTGCTTCATGCTCTTGAAATGTAAGATACTAGGTAGAACTATTTGTCACTTTGAGTTATGTGTGCCTTCATTCGTATTGATTTGCTTTTGCATCCCTAGTAACTGTCCTTTCTGTAGTTTAACGAGAATCATGTGATACTTCCTGGTTAAAACAGCTTTGGAAAAAAAAGTCCCTTATCAGAGTGACTGACATACTTAGATTAATATAATGTCTTTGTTTATATTTTGCTTTCTCTAATCTTTTGTTCTTTCCCTACAAATGAAATAATATCCATTCCATGGTTTTGCCTTCTAGGAATTACCAGAAAATATTCCTTATTTAAAAATTTATACAGTCGGGCATCAGATTCCTGATGATGACACTATTTTAAAATTCAAAAATGCTGTTAATGGGTTTTTGAAAGAAAATAAAGATAACGGTGAGTGTTTTGTTTTGTTTTTTTCTCTTTACCTGAATTTTGATATGCATTTCAAGTGGGATTGGAGAATTTTAATATGTTTTAATAGTTCTGACATTAGGCCTGTTTGCTTGATAACATTAAGGTGGTGCTAACAGAGGTGGTTTTCCTTTTTATTGTCTCAAGCAATTTAGTTTTGGGTTTTTTTTGGTGGGGTGTCAGTTTAATTTGGAAGGTGATTGTTGTGAGAAGTACAAACTGAACTTAGCTTACTTACCTCTTTTTAAAAACTTTGAATGGGAAATATATAATAAAAATGTTCTTTTGTCCTGTTTATTGGTTGAAAGGTATCAAAGGGGGAACATGGTGTTTGCCACGTTTTAAGACTGAGTAATCTTTTGTCTTTGGAATGCCGCTGACCCACACGGCAGCGTGCGACCCCTCTGGGGGTCTCTGCCAGCAGCGGGCTAACTGCACCATGCTCTCTGATGTCTGGATCTTGCTTATGAACCCTTGTGGTTTCCTCTTCTATAAATCCCTCCCACAGGTGCCAGGCTCACTGATAAAGAGGGAGAGGCTACACTCTCCATTCCCTCAGATTGATAGAGACTCAGAAAATAAATTGGTTTAGTAAACACTGAGAGCCTATTCGGTTTTTTGTTAGGGCATGGAAAAACAGAGGTGACTAGCAGTCTTTACAGTCTAATCTAGCAGATTAGTAGAGACTTATGGTTATCTAGGAAAATAAGCATGTAGTAACTATAAGACAGTGGTTAATTATTAAAAAAGAACCAAGTGCAGGGACTTCCCCAGCCATCAGTGGTTAAGACTCCATGCTTCCCGTGCAGGGGTCGCAGGTTCGATCCCTGGTCCAGAAACTAAGATCCCACATGCTGCATGGTGAGACCAAAAACAAATTAAAAAGAATCAGGTGCCACAGAAGAAACTGAGGAGACAGCATCTGAGCTGGGCTTGGGGGAGGAGGATCTTGCCAGAATGAGGAAAGGACAGACCAGGTATTGGGAACAGGTACAAAAGGCACAGGACTTGAGGAGTGTGCAGTGGAGGGGCAGCCTCTGGTGTGACTAGAGGTAGTATGAAAGGACAGAGAATTCATACGTTCATTTTCAACAAAAATACTGTATAACCATCTGAGTTGAAGGCACTGTTCTAGCAAGTAGGAACAGAAGAGTTCTTGCCCTTATGCACTTTACATTCTAGTTGTGGGAGAGAGAAATAAGAAACATATGGAGTGTCAGGCAGTGGGTGGTAAGTGCTCTGGAAAATAAGAAAATAAGATAAAGAAGTGAGGGAGTGTGGAAGGTGACCAGGGAAGCCCTCTATTAAGGTGTCAGTTGATCAGAGCCTTAAAGGAAACAAGGAACAAGCCATTGGATATCTCAGGGAGTGGAGAAGGGGTGGGAGGGAGTGTTCTAAAGCAGAGGGATTAGTAGGTACAAATTCCTTGAGGCACAGCTATGCTTGGCAGGTTTAAGGAATAGTAAGGCCAGTGTGGCTGAACAGGGCTGAGTGAGTGAAGTCAGAGAAGTAGAAAATGGGATCGGAGAGGCTGGCAGGGGACAGGAAGGAGGTGGATGAAATAGATCAAAGTCTGTACTTATAATTCAGTTGGAGAAACAGATTGATAGTTTGAATTTATAATTCAGTTGGAGAGACTGATACTTGTTTATAAAGAGTTCTAAATTCTTTGCTAAAAATTTGGGCTTTATTCTGTGCTAAATGAAGACTTTTCATTAACAGCAATTCAGCCAGGTTTATATTTTAGAAGATAACATCTTCCATGTGGCAAGTCAGTTGAAATAGAAGGGGTTAGAAGTTGGGCAGTAGTAATCCAGGCCAGAGATCACGAATGCCACACACCGCCTAGTCACAAACATGCCTTTTGCAGAGATCAAACATGTTGTTTTCTATTTACTTTCTCATATATATATATATATATATATATATTTTTTTTTTTTTTTTTAAGTGCTAAACTAAGAGATACTGTGGCATAGTTGGAAAAATCTGAGACTCGATTCTAATCTTTGTTCTGTTTGCCTGCGGTGCAGCTTGGGCTTACCAT
>SJYV01018322.1:432775-558202 GCA_006410875.1 Neotragus pygmaeus
TTTTTTTTTTTTTTTTTAAGTGCTAAACTAAGAGATACTGTGGCATAGTTGGAAAAATCTGAGACTTGATTCTAATCTTTGTTCTGTTTGCCTGCGGTGCAGCTTGGGCTTACCATCTCAAACCTTACTTTTTCATTGGAATATAAGAACAGTGCTGTGTTCCCGAGAATGCCACAGGCATATAGACCCACGGTGTGTGTGGAGCAGCAAATGAGAGTAGGAACAAAAGCACTTTGGGAACCCAAGAAGCCATTTGTTCTTTTCATAAATACTATTGAGCATTAATAGTGAAGGCTTTCCATTTGTTTCATCCAAAAACAGATTTCATTCTTTTGGTAGTCTGTTTCGTTTTGTTTTTTTCCTCACTCCCTTTTTCTATAGTCATATCAATTCATGATGGGCATGCTCCAATCCATACTATTGCATATGATTGGAGGCTATGCAAAATTTCCCAGAGGCAATGAATTTTGACTATATTAATTCTTTATAGTATGTTCCTGCTAAAACATATTTTTCTTCAGAGTTTTTCCATTTTAGGATAGTGGTGGTATTGTAGTAACTAATAAATGCTACCCTTCAGAAAATTGTATAATCTGCCTTTAGGTAGCTACTTCATTTATTTAATTCCATATTCTCTGTTTTAAAGACAGACTTATTGGTGTCCACTGTACCCATGGTTTAAACAGGACTGGCTACCTCATTTGCAGGTGAGTTGCCAACCCCAAGAGGCAGACCATGTTTAAATTTTTTGTTTACAATAGTAATGTAAGCTAAATGCAGAAAATGAAGTCAGTTAAAGAAATGTATGAAGTAGAAGCAGTCTTGCCCTCAACTTGAGAGATTACCACCAGTAATAATTTAGCACATTTTTTTTTTTTACTTAAAAAGCACAAATAGGAGCATATATAATTGTCCCTTGATATCTGCAGGGGAAGGGTTTCAGGCTATCCCATGGATACCAAAATCCTCAGATGCTCAGGCCCCCTTTGTAAACTGGTGTAGGATAGTCAGCAGGAATGAAACCCGTGGATACAGAGGACTGACTGTACATGTGATTTCATGGTATAATATTTAGATGTTCTGGTTTATAATTTAATATATGGTAGACATCTTCCTATGAAAATATTTGGAGACTTTGTTCTTTTTTAAAGACTGCATTGTTCTTTGCTTACTGATGAAGAGAAAGTCAGAAGTTTTCGATATTATAAAACATTGAAGTAATGAACAGTCCTCTGTGAATGTCTTTGACTATATATGCTTTGTCTCAGATAACTTCACCCAGAATGGGACTTCTGAATTAAAGAGTTTATGCCCTTACGCTTTTTGTGACTGTACCAATTTGTTTGTTAATTCAGAAAATATTTAAAATATTGAGCATCTATTGTTTTTAAGCACTGTGCTGGGTACTAGCAAAAAGCCTTGGGAAATTTTGTGAGCAAAGAGACTTTACCTACTGTTTGTGAATTCTCACAGTCCAGAGAGGGAATAGAGATTCAAGAATTACACTCTGCACAAACAACTCTGACAAATGCCAAGGAAAGGGACGTGGTACCACAGGAACATATTTTAGGGAGGATTTGACCTCATCACGGAGATTAGAAGTTTCTCCCCCCGCCACTTTTGGGCTTTAATTGAGGTTATTATTACATAGGCATGATTGATTAAATCATTGGCTGTTGGCAATGGACTCAACTTCCAGCCCATCTCCAGCCCATAAAAGTTCCAGCCTTCATACAATATTTCTCCTTTGAGAAAGTTTCTTTAGGGATGTTTGAGCTGATATCTGATGGAGAAGTAGGTGTTAACTAGATAGAGACATTGGGGAGAGATTTCTATGGATAAGAAATAAGACAGACCCTATAAGAGGAAAGCATGTGCTCTGTTGGAGGAACTGGCCAGGAAGGCAGGGGTGTGGGGGGAGCATGTCATTAAAATGGAGCTGGAAGTGTGGGTAGGAGCTCAGTCATGCAGGTTTGTGTTTAAGGTTTTAGACGTTAGGAGTATTAGAAAATCATTGAACTGTTTTTGTAGAAGGTGAGTGTAATGAAGTTTGTATTTTCAGCCTCTCATTTGGCTACTGAGTGGGGAATACACTGCAGGGATAAAGAGCAAGGAAACAAATTAGGAGACATTAGTAGAAACTGGGCATAATGGTGGCTTGGACCAGGATTTGCTGGTCATTTTGGTGGAAAGATGTAAACATATTCTAGAGATATTTAGGCAATATCATTGTTTAGGCCTTGGTGGTGGGTTGAGGATGAAGGTGAGGAAGAAATAACTATCAGTGATGGTGATTCATAAGTTTCTGATCTCTACAGTTGGTTAATAGTGGTTTTTTAAGATATGATGTGAATATTTTTCCTAATTTGTCTGTTACTTGTTGGTTCCTGGTGAATACTCTGTCATATTAAGTCTCCTGTTTTTAGTGTGCAAAGCATTCTGTTCAAAACTGACTCATATCTTAGGTACCTTTTTAATATTTGCCAATTTGATCCTGTATTTTATTCTCTTTCATTTATTAATTGTTGTATTAATGTAAGTAAATAATTAATAGATTTTCTAAAGCTAGATCATTGTTGCATCCTTGGGATAGAGCCTTTTCGTATATCGTTCTTTAATAATTACTGATTAGATGTGCTGATATTTTCTTAGGATTTTTATATCTATATTTATAAAGTGAAATTGGACCTTTATTTTTTTTTGCAAAAATGATTTTTTTTCCTTTTTATTTACAAATGACTTGAATTTTGTTGTCTGTTAGGTATTTGATTGATGTAGAAGGCATGAGGCCAGATGATGCAATTGAATGTAAGTATGAGAGCTGTCACTGTTTTCCCTTTTTTTAAAAATTTGAAAGTAGAAATGTAGGTGAATTTCTCAAATTTCGGTAAAAGAGAAAAGTTTGTGATTCATTTGTTCTGACATAAGATAACCTTTTAGCAAAAGTTTATAAAGGGATGTATCTGGAAATAATGAACTATGACAACCTGAATAATCAGTACGTGGACTTCCTCTTTGATCTGCTTTCTCTGGGAAAGATTTGCTTTTTGTACACTTATTTCTAACAGTTCATCTTCTCCTCAGTATTCAATAGATGCCGTGGACATTGCTTAGAAAGGCAAAACTACATTGAAGACCTTCGGAACGGTCCCATCAGAAAGTAAGTTGCATTTTATACCTGATATTTGTGGTTAGAAAGATCTATTTTTGTATCATGTAAATTGCACATATCCATTCTTCTTGTAGCTCATTAACTTGCTGTAGGAAACCTAAACAAATAGGAGTGTGGGGGTCAGGTGGGATTGATTTTTTCACGGGTCAAAATATAGTCACTGAGCTGATACCAAGTTTGGACACCAATAATATTTTGTGGAAACATTCTGTTTGAGGAATTGGGATTCCAGTGTATCTAGAACAAGAGGTTTTGAAGATTCAACACATATGATGGAGCCAGTTTTCACAGCTGCTAAGTCTGTTAACCGAAGACCTAACTATAACATACATCAGACCCAAGGTTACCCAGAACCTCGGCATTTCCATACCTGGACTCAAGGTTTACAGCAGTCAGAAAGGTATCTCTGCTTTCCCTTTGTCTAGAATTGAAATAGAAGCTAATATTATAAATTGATGCAAACACAGTATGATAATATGAAGAGCTTGTATTTTCTTGCTTGTCAGTGTCAACCAAGGAGGTATTGTTTTCTCCATATTTTGCGTTTAGGGCTGGAAAATCAAGTATAGGATGGGGAATAGGTGATTTTTCAGAGGCAGTTGAGATAAGGTCTTAGAAGTTTTCATTGATCCTTAAACTTAGTTTAAGGCAATAATTTGATGTGCGTGCCAAAAAGGATCTTGCATATTTGTCCGTGTGTGTTAGTCGCTCAGTCACGTCCCACTCTTGTGACCCCATGGACTGTAGCCCGCCAGGCTTCTCTGTCATGGGATTCGCCAGGCAAGAATATTGGAGTGGGTTCCCATCTCCTCCTCCAGAGGATTTTCCTGACCCAGGGATCGAACATACGTCTTCCATATTAGCATGTGGATTCTTTAGCACTGTGCCATCTGGGAAGTCTCCTTGCATTCTTGGGCTCCATTAATAGTGGTACAGTTTTCAGAATAAGGAAGGTTGTTTTATTTAAGAGTACACAAAAATTAGGGCTTCCCACGTGGCACTAGTGGTAAAGAATCCGCGTGCAGTGCAGGAGACATAAAAGACTTGAGTTTGATCTCTGGGTCGGGAAGATCCCCTGGAGGAGCACACAGCAACCCTCTCCAGTATTCTTGCCTGGAGAATCCCATGGACCGAGGAGCCTGGGGCTATGGTCCATAGGTGCGAAGAGTCAGACACTACTGAACTGACTTAGCACAGCATAATAAACGCAAATTATACGGAAAATAGTACAATGCCAGTAGAGAAATCTGCAGAGGAATTGAAGCATAAATCACACACATGTTTTTCTACTTGAGAAACAGGAAAAACCTCAGGACAATTAAAATAGCACAGTATTATTCTTTGCCTATTAATTTGGCAACAGTTTTTGACAAGGTGGTCCAGGGTGGTGACTGTCAGGCTGAGCCTGGGTTTGGAGCCTAGCTCTGCTGTTCACTCTCTGTATGATCTCAGTAAGATCTCTAAATTCCTGTTCTCTTATCTGTTGGATGGAAATTTTAATAATGTTATAAATAAAACTTTCATAATACATACCTTGGGATTGTTATTGATTATTACATAAGTTAATTTAGCACATTGTAAACTTTCCACCATTTTTAGAAGGTGTAAACATTTCAAAGATTATTGCTTGTGTTGCCAGTTACTCTGAAAATAGGTATAGCCCTTTTGAAACATAACTGTAATAGCCATAAAAATGCTCATACCTGCTAACCTTGAAACTACAGAAAAACTTCAAAATATGGAGAAATATATATGCATTTAATCATTCAACACATTTCTCTAAATTCCTGCTGTGCGTCACACTCTGAACTAAGTGCTTAGGATAGAGTCATATATGTTCCGAAATGTTAATCCCGCCATTATTTACAGTAGTGGAAAAATTGATAGCAACTTGCATTTTCTAACAGTTAAGAATAGCTAAGCAAATGATGTATCCATACTGTGTGGTATTTTATAAAGTCATTAAAAGTGAGAGCTCACTTATAATAAGTGAAAATAATAGGTTATGATTCAATAGTCAAAAAAAGATGCAAGAGGAAAAGACCAAAAGAAAATATTAACCAGTTTAATTAGATTAATTGGTGTTGAGGGGTTTTGGGGTGTTTAATTTTCTCAGATCTCCAACTTTTCTTTTATATGATTAATAAGATTTACCAGTGTTAATTTTGAGACAATTAAATTTTAATTTCCCAAGTTTGCTGCATGTGCCATGGTTAGAATGTCTACATTTTGTGATTAATTTATATATGTATTGACTTACAAGGTGAAAGCAGGTTCCTGTTTTCCAACATAAATAACTCATTCTGTTTCATGTCAGCCCTGCCACACTTGGAGAGAATGTATCTGATTAGAATAGTGTGAGCATTTACCTCTAGAGGGAAAGGGGGCAAAGGCTTCTGGGAACCTAGAAGTGTGCTGAGTCGTGGTGGTGGGTAATAGAAATACGTTGTTTTAATTTACCTTCAAAACAGTCATGAAGATGGAGGGTATTAAGCAGTTTTATCTGCTAAAATCACACAGGTTGAAAATAGTAGAACCAGAGTGTCTATGTACAATTTTATAAAGCTTGTTATATATAGTTATTAAAACTAATAATGTTTTATTACTTTCATTTTAAGGAAATTTTCACAGAATCGGAACATTTACCAGAGATGCCATGTCCCTCCTCCTGGTCCCTCTGGAGAGGACTCTTTCCAGAGGAGATACTCTTGGAATGTAAAGCCAAATGCCAGTCAAGGAGGCCCGAACAGAGGGTTTTCTCCTGGCAGTTACTACAGAGTGCCCTATTCAGCCTATTATAGATGGACCAAGTGACACACGCCTACCCTGGAAATCTGTCTGGAGACAGAGCAGGACTCAAATCAGCAAGTGACTTTTTGTAAGATCAGGTCAAATGAGATTTATAATCTATTTTGTTGCTCCCTTACATGTTCAAGCTTAAGGAAAAATTATATTGATACTTACTATTGCTGACAAATTTGCAGTATTTACAACAGTGAAGGAAATGATCCATTCCACTCTTAAATTTTTTTTAAAGGAAGATAATATTTTAGAACTGATAAAGGTAATAAAGAATATCCCTTGTAAATTAATGAAAAATTCTACCTTCGTTTTCTATGTATTTTTTCCTGACTAAACTTGTGGTGTTAGTGTGTATGTGTGTGTGTGTGCACGCAGAAACATGTTTTGTCATATTCTGTTATTGACCAAATCACTAGGGTATCTTTTTTCTCCCCCTAACTGTTCAATATTTTTGTTAAAATCTACCTAGGAGATAATCTCTTTAGAACCTAATCACTATTTGTAATTAGTTGTAGTATTTTTATCATTAGACATTTCTTTCATTGGCAATCTGTTGTTTTATTGTCAGCTTCCTTTCACTAAATTTTCAGATAGGCCATCTAACACAGGAATGGATAAACTTTGAGACTGATTGTCAGTTGAGCAGGAAAGACCAATTGAAAAACCTAAATACTTCATGCTGAGTAATTTACCTGACAGGGTAACTGTTATCAATTGGGTAGAGCTACTCAGAAAACTTGAAAACTTTTGTAGACTGTAGAGGTTGCTTGATGAACTGAATAAGATGTGAGATTTAAAGCCTGCGATATCCATGGAGACTTGCATGGCTCCTGAAGCTGTTGCTTTTCTGTCAAACGTAACCTGCTGCAGTCTTTTTCTCCTAGCCTCTCACCATCGAATGGTGCCTGACCTTGACTTTTTCTAAGTTATCTCTTTAGCTGGTTTACACACAAGTGGATCACTTGGGAGGCAGTAATTATTTTTAGTTGCAGAGGAAGCCAGAAGCCTTTGTTTGCTCAAGAAAGGGTGTAACTGTCATGGCATCCTAAGCCTTGGTAGATACTTGATGAATACTTGGGCAGATTGGCTTCACTTTTTAAGCCTCTGATTCTGGAGTGTTGTGTCATAGAATGATACTGCCGGTGATGCTTGTTTGCCCTGTTGTGTTTCATAAATGAACATCCTGTGGAACCTGACACTAAGGAGGTGCTCTGACTCACCTCCCAGCTGGTCTGTGTCTGATGAACTCAGTCAGACTGCTACCCTTCATCTTAATGGTGGCTCAGAAACATTTTTTTCTACCCACGAGATTTAACAGAGATACAAGAGTTTTTCTTGCTAAAAGGCTGCTCTTGTGGAACTGTTTCCTTGCATATATCATGAACTCTCACCTGGAAAGAAATTGGAGCAGGACAACCGGTGAGGCAGAAAGAGGGCAACCCGGGACAGCGTGGGGCTCCAGCGAGCCTGCTGTTCCACGGAGTTCCTGGCCAGCGGTTTCTGAGGAGGATGCTGCCAGCACAGGTGCCACCTGGGAAACCGTCTTGGATCCTGTCCTCTCTGTCCCCATCTCATCTCAGTTGTCGACACAGCTTGTTGAAAACCACGCTCCTCTCGTGTCTCATTTATCCTTCAGCACACTGTGGTTTTGGCTTCTGCTCACATCGTACCACTGAAAGGCCTCTGGCTAGAGGGACCGGCAACTTCCTCTTTTAAAGCTGTGTCATGGTCTGTTTAAGGTTTTACATTTTTTATTTTCATCACATCAAAAAACACATATAAGAAAAACACACGTACGTAGTTTAAAATTCAAATAGTTCTACTGAGGTTTTCATGAAAAAGAGCAGTCTTCCCATTAGCACACTGCCCTACCCTCTGATTGTCACTCCCCAAGGGCAGCACTTTATGTATTTTTGCATTATTATCTAATATTTTATCTCTGTTATTTAAATACTAGGTTTATATGACCACTTCTTGATTTTTCAGTTTCTAGTACTTTCTGTTGATTTCCTACTGTAGAAGATGAGTGTTTTTCAGCTCTTTCATATCATTTTTCCACATACACACTTCTGTTCCCCGCATATTTTTAGTATAGTTACTTTCCAGCTTTTGGTTAAATTAGTATTCTAAGTTTATGTTATTTTCTAGGTAAGTGTTCACCTCTGAACCGGGGTGTTCTGTGGTTATTCTTAGGCCACTTTTGCCCCTACATTTTGGTGTCTTTTCCTGTGGACCTAATACAGGGAAAACACAGCAGACTCTTTTTTTTGTTTGTTTGAAATCTTCCTTGGGTTGATTGGATTTGTTCTTGACTTGGATTAGGTTGGACACTGTTTGCCAGGGCTGGCATAAAAAAAAAAAAATCACAGACCAGGTGCCTTAAACACTGGATGTTTATTTTCTCACAATTCTGGAGGCCAGAAGCCCACGGTCAAGGTCTCAGCAGGGCCGGTTTCTTCCGAGGCCTCTCTCCTTGGCTTGTAAGTGGCCGTCTTGGTCATTTGTCTATATTGTGGTCTTCCCCCTGTATCTGTGTCCGGGTTTCCTTTTCTTTTATGGAAACCAGTCACACTGGATTGTGCCCACCCTAATGAACTCATTTAAACTTAACTTTTTAAAGACCCCATCTTCCAAGTACAGTCACATTCTGAAGGCCAGGTGGTTAGGATGACCTCAACATACAGCTTTTGCAGGGACAGAACTCAACCTATGACAGGTACATGGTGGTGGCTCTCTACACCAGGGGCACAGCTCTTGCCCTGGGGTTTCTCTTTGCCTTCACTCTGGCCATTTCTTCTGTGCCCCTTCTGTGTCCTGGATCCACAGCTGCAGCTTTCATGGTTTACTTCCCCATGCGGTGGAACATTTTCTTCCATGGTTTCCCAAGGATTAATGGGATGCAAACTTTTTGAGGCTTTTGCATGTCTGAAATGGGTTTATTTTATTCTTTCACTGCATTGATAAGTTGATACACTACACATTTGTAGGTAGGCAGTTTAAAATGCATTTATTCATTATTTTTCCATAGTTCATTGTTGCTATTTAAAACCCTGTGCTATTCTGATTTCTGTGCTGCAGTCCATGGGGTCACAAAGAGTGGGACACAATTTGGCAGCTGAACAACAGTAACAGTTCTGATCCCAGAACTTGTATTTGTGACCTGTAATTTTTATTCCTGAAAGCTGTAGGACCTTTATCTCAAGTGTCCGGAAGTATCACGATATGGCTTACCGCGGATACATTTTTGGGTGCGCTGGGTCCTCACTGCTGCCTGAGGGCATTATCTAGTTGCAGCAAGCAGGGGCTGCTCTGCTGTGGTGTGCAGGCTTCTCTTGCTGATGAGAGGCTCTAGGGCACATGGGCTTCAGTAGTTTTAGCTTGAAGGCCCTAGAGCGGGGGCTCAGTTAGTTGTGCCTCACAGGCTGAGTTGCTCCACAGCATGTGGCATCTTCCCAGATGAGAGATTGAACCCATGTCTCCTGGCATTGAAAGGTGGATTCTTAACCACTAGACCACCAGGGAAGTCCCTAGTGTGGGTATTTTTAAAATTCATAATGCAAAGGAGGCATTCCAGTCTAGCAGGCTATGTGCATCAGTTCTGGGAATTTTTTTTCACTGTATCTTCTCTATATCTCTCTTTTTTTTTAATGGAACACTTCTCCAGTTTGCATGTCATCCTTGTGCAGGGACCGTGCTAATCTCTTTATTGTTCCAATTTTAGTGTATGTGCTGCCGAAGTGAGCACTACCTTCTCTGTTTTCTTTTGGGGGAACTTCTATTAGTTGACTATTTGATTTTCTGAAATGTACCTCTTAAGTTAATTGTATTTTTGTCTATTTTCCATTTTTAATCTTTTTTGTTTTTTTATCACAAAAATTTTCTCAGCTTTATTTCTACTCTTCTATTGTTTTTTTGCTACACATTTTAGATCTATTTTTTCTGCTATATGTTTTTAATTTCCAATAGCTAGCTCTTCTTTTCTGAATGGCTATCTTTCTCTGGCACTTCATTCTTTTTTTTTTTTTTTAATGAACGCATTATCTTTTCTCTCTTTATATAGTTATCAGTTTTTAAGTTTCTTCTGTTCTCTGTATCAGCTGTTTTTGGTTTTGGTTTTCTCCTATTTGTTGATGCCTTTCCCTCTTGTTAGATGTGATCTTGGAATATCTGGTGATCTTTGCCTGTTGTTTAGTAGTTAAGATTTGAGCACTCAGAGCTGATGGAAACTGCTCGTGTATGGTAGACTTGTAATAAGGCAATCACTCACCTTGTTATTTTTGTTTAGCTTCCCCTTGCTGTGCAGAATCAGGTTTTATTTTTCTCCATTTTTTTTAAAGCCCTTAAAATTTTTTTATTTTTGTTTTTGGCTGTGCTGGTTCTCACTGCTACACAGGCTTTCCTTTAGTTGCAGCGAGTGGGGCTACTCTCCAGTTGCAGTGCACAGCTTCTCACTGCGGCGGCTTCTCTTGTGGAGCATGGGCTCTGGGGCTCCTGGACTCCAGAGCAGGGTTCCAGAGCACAGGCTCAACAGCTGTGGTGCACAAGCTTAGTTGTTCCGAGGTATGTGCGATCTTCCTGGATGAGGGATCACTCCTGCATTGGCAGGTGGATTTTTTTACCACTGAGCCACCACGGAAACCCTGTTTGTCTCTATTCTGATAGTTAATATCTTTGAAAGTTTTACTGTACTCTCTCATCTACCATTCATCATTCCTCCCCTTCTCTTGTGAGTTTTTAGTCTTTGGGAGTTTATCTGTTTTGGTGGGGTTTGGGTGGTGAGTAGAGATATAGACATGAGTTCAATCTAGCCAGTATTGCCGGGGTCCAGCCCTGGTGGATCCAGGGTAATTCAAAGGGGAGACGGAGTCGGCATCCTAGGAAAAAGCTATTTAATTAGAAATATAAAGAGAGATTAGAAAAGAATAGCGTAGTAGGAAAATTAGTGGAGAAAAAGAGGCTGAATAACTTGGTTTACGTGGAATACCAATAAGACCTTGAGACAAGAGGTTTGCACCACCTACGTAGGCCACTGGTGCCCACTTGAATAGCGGAGGGTGCCCTGCCTTGGGCTCCCTCTTGCATGGGTCTTAGAAGCCAGGGCAAAATTAGCAGGCTTGGTGAGCATCCACACTCCAGATGGGAATTCAGCCAGAAGGGGAAAGAAAGAACGACCTGGGGGAATCAGTCTTTCCAGAAACTGATCTGTTTTCTTTATTTTCAGGTTTGCTTATATACTTTTTGTTACACAGGGAGATAGAATACAGAGTCACGCGGGGTCAGCAGACCTGACCCTTGTCAAAATCAGGTGCTTCATATAAATGTATACAAAGGTCTTAGGGGTTTTACATCATCTCCTGGCCTGAGGCCTGCTGAAGTTTATGGCCCTTTCTGATAACAGTCAGTCAACCAGAAAACTTATTTTTTCCAGGGGTGATTTTTTCTTAAACCAGGCGCCACCCTCCGAGGGTAACAGATAAAGTTGCATTCCTATAGGGTGAGGGTGCAGGGGGTTATAATCAAGAAAGGAATGTACTTAGCCTAAGGTTTAACATGATCAATATCAAAGGTTAATACTTATTTCTCTTATATGCTAGTTATATTCATTAATGTGTATAAGGGCAAGGAATATGGAGACTTAGCAGCAAATATTGGCCCAACAGATGAAAACCCTTCACCAGTATAATTTCTAACCAACCCACTATACTAATAATTTCTAACTTCTCAAAAGAATCTGTATTTAGAAAGTTTAAAGCATCTCGTGCTTCTCACGGTTGGGAGGCTGTAAACAATCACATGTGGCCGGACGAACCTGTTCAGGCAGGCTAGAGAACCTTCAGAGGAGTTTGTAAGTTGAAACACTCTTGTCACGCCCAGGAATTTTTATTGACTGGAGCTGCAAGTTGACTCCTCCGAGAGAGGTGGTAGGGTACAGCCCCCCGTAAAGTCAGAGGTGTAGGTGAGAGCATAAAACAGTAAAGTAGGCAGACTCTGGTTTTAGGGGTAGATGCTCGGGAACAGGGGGTCTCCTGAGGCTCGATCCCTCCTTTGTGTATGCCGAGCCTCCTTCCTCATGACCTTTGCCATGGGCGGAGTTCCTCACGCTGGCTGTGCCGGGGCACAGTATAATGAGACTTTATCAATTAAATGAGTTTTGAATTTAATATCAGTCTGGTAAGCTTGATTTTTAGGCATCACATTCCAGAATTGCAGGCCACTCAGTGCCCTAAGTCATGATCTGGACCCATACAGTCAACTACAGACACTCCTACTATAGAGAAAGCCCTACCTAGAATCCTCTTTGAACCACCTTTCTAGTGTAATTCTAACAGCTGCCCCAGAATTATATCCCAAAACAAACTCATGAATGTTATCCCACTCTTGGAAATTTTGAATGGCTTATGGCCTTCAGAATCCATTTCCAACTCCTTGTCAAGACCTTGTGTGATCTGACTCCCAGCTGACTTTTCAAAGCCTCTGCCATGTTCCACTCCATTCTTCAGTGTGCCAGCAGTTCTTGAGCACATACACATTTATGCCATGGTATCTCTGTCTTTCAGATTGTTTCTTGGCTGTAACAGCTCTCCTATAGCCTCTATGGGCAAATCATTCTCAAAGCCCCATCTCCTCAGTAAAGCTATCTCTCCCAACCTTACCCACTTACTGAATTACTCCTTTAGCTACAAGGTACTTTGTAGGACTACTTCACATTTATTTCATTTATATCCTGTTATGTGAAATACAGATTCCAAGAATGATCTCCTCCTTCCTGAAAGTGCCATCTGCCACCTGGCCCATGCTTCCCAGTTTTGCCTTTGCAGGCAAACCTAGCACTCCTTAAGCTGACTGAACTCTGGGCCTGCATGGCCCTTACAGCCCCCCTATAAAGCCCTCTCTATCAGCCTTCTCTATCAGTTGGAGGAACTGCTGCGCGTCTGGCCACAAGCTCTGGCTTTATGAGCTTCCATGGAAGGGTGAGATGATGTACAGAAGTTTGTAACAGCTGACTCCCATATGAGGAGCCTTAAATAATGAAATGCAGAAGAGAGAAGGGAGCCTGGCAGGTGAATTCCCCCTCCATTCTCCCTTCTGTGGAATACTCTTGGAATGGCTTTTCCTACCAAGCCTTCCAGAGAAGAACCAACCTGCTGAGTGAACACATATACCAAACAACCTGTCTTTTTGGCTGTGAAGCCTGTTCCTCACCCTCACCACTTTATTCTTATATACCCCCCAAAGAATTGTTATTTAGTCATTAAGTCATGTCTGACTCTTTGCGACCCCATGGACCATAGCCCACCAGGCCCCTGTCCATGGATATCCCAGCCAAGAATACTGAAGTGGGTTGCCATTTCCTTTTCCACAGGTAGGTGGTAGTGGTTGCTAGTATATCGACATTAATGACTTCAGAAATGGAGGGTAAAGTAGAACTACCTCAAGAGACCAACTGCGACCACATACACAGAGATTATAAGGGAATATTAATAGCATCAAAGAAAATGGAAACATTAGAGAGCCCTCTTTCCATCTGCTAGAGGTTATGTTCAAGGTTATGTNATTAATGACTTCAGAAATGGAGGGTAAAGTAGAACTACCTCAAGAGACCAACTGTGACCACATACACAGAGATTATAAGGGAATATTAATAGCATCAAAGAAAATGGAAACATTAGAGAGCCCTCTTTCCATCTGCTAGAGGTTATGTTCAAGGTTATGTTATGCCTGACACAAGGCATTTTTCTATTTCCTTATGAAGCAATTTAGCAAATTTAATTTGTTTTATTTAAACTTTTTTTTAATTGAAGTATGGTTGACTTACAATGTTGTGTTAGTTTCTGCTGTATAGCAAAGTAAATCAGCTATACATATATATTGAATATACATTCTATTCCTTTTAATATTCTTTTCCATTATGGGTTTATCACAGAATATTGAATATAGTTTCTTGTGCTACACAGTAGGATCTGTTCTATATAAATGATGGAATAACAGATACACTATTTTTATGTCTGACTTTTTTTCAGCATAATTTTGAAATTTGTCAATGTTATTGTATGTAGTAATAGTTGATTTCCTTTTAACTGCCAAGTTGTGTTCCATTGTATGGATATACAGTTTGTTTATTCACTTGACAAGGGTTTGGGTTGTTTCCAGCTTTTGGTGATCACAGACAAGTCACTTTGAACTGGACTTTTTTTGTCTTTTAAAATCAACTTTACTGAGAAATTTTATAAAATGTACTCTTTAAAATGACATAATGTGATGAATGTTAACACAGGTCCCCTTGTAATTAACACATCAGGATATAGAACATTGGCTTCATCGCAAATGTTCTGTTGGGTTTGTTCTTTTTCCAGCGTCTCCCACTTCCCCATCCCTAACAACCACTAATTTGCTTTCACTCTAGAATAAATTTGCTATATTTGCAATCCCTATAGTTTTGTAGAAGTGGAATCATACAGTAACAATTTTACTTTGCTTTTTTGCTGAGCATGTTTTTAGATTGATTCATGTTGCAAGTATGTTCATTCCTTTTATTACTGAATAGTATTTCATGACATGAATTTACCACGATTTGTTTATCCATTCATGTATTATTGGGCACTGGGTTGTTCTCAGTTTGGGGCCGTCATGAGGACAGTTGCTGTGAACATTCATGTTGAAGCCTTTGGGTGGACACGTTGTCACTGCTCCTGTTTAAATACCAAGGAGTGAAACTGCTGCGAATGGTTAAGTATGCACGTGCAAGGGAGTGTGCGACTCAACCCTATGGACTGTAGCCTGCCAGGCTCCTCTGTCCATGGGATTCTCTAGGCAAGAATACTGTAGTGGGTTGCCATGCCCTTCTCCAGGGGATTCTCCTGATCCAGGGATCAAACCCGCAGTCTCTTGCATCACCTGCACTGGCAGGTGGATTCTTTAACACTAGCGCCATGCATTTAATTTTTTAAGAAACTGCCAAACTCTTTTCCGAGGTGGTTACACTATTTTTATTTTATACTCCGACTAGCAATATGTGAAGGTTCCAGTTCTGGATGTTTGACAACACTTATATTTAAAAATTTTAAGGTCTTTCAAATTTTAGCATTCTTATGGGTATGTAGTAATAACTCATTATGTTTTTAATTTGTATCTGTTTCCCTGATGAATAATGATGAGCATCTTTTCATGTTTTTATTGGCCTTTCATGTATCTTTCCTAAAATGTGTTCAATTGTGTCATCTATCCTTAATCAGGTTGTGTCTCTTACTGTTTTCGAATTGGAGTTGGTTATATAATCTGGATACCAGTCTTTCCTCAGAATAATTTCATATATATTCCCACTGGGCTGAAGCCACACGGTTCTCTTTGCTCTTTCTTAAATGAGGCCATATCTATTCTGAGTCTTTTAACTCTCTCTGTTCCCTGGAATTGCTGCTCTTCAGATACACACAGAACCTGCCTCCAAACCTCCTCCAGTCACAAATGGCCCTTTTTGGTGAGATCTTTCTTAACCATCCTATTTTAAATAGTAATGTGGCCTGACATTACCCTCTATTCTCTAGTTTTTTCTCCATAGCACATATCTATCCTATTTATTATTTACCTGTCTTTTTGTTTAAAGAAAAGTATTGANACAAATGGCCCTTTTTGGTGAGATCTTTCTTAACCATCCTATTTTAAATAGTAATGTGGCCTGACATTACCCTCTATTCTCTAGTTTTTTCTCCATAGCACATATCTATCCTATTTATTATTTACCTGTCTTTTTGTTTAAAGAAAAGTATTGAACCAGATGAGTCCCCAAGCATAAAAAACATGGAAGAATAACATGTTAGAATAACATGGAAGAAAAGCATCCATTTAGCGGAAGACCTCCTCTTTCGGAGGCTGATAGACTCATGGATGGCAAACTTGTGAGCCTGCTGGGTGAAGAGGTTGTACTGTCACCTCTCTCAAGTACCCTAGGCAGATCGCCGAGCGCTTTCGGCTCCAGGAGATCCTGGCCAAGTGGACCTCGCCCAGAACAAGAAAAAACTGAGTCCTGCTTGCCTCGAAAAAGAACTGTAGAATCTCGAGCAGCGGAGACCTATGTAGAGCTCATCGGAGCCATTTATTTTCTTCGCATAGGACGAAACAGTTTGTCTCGTTCAAGGCCAAGCGGCTTAAGGACGCGGCCAAGACCCGCACTCAAGCTTCCGGCACGGCCGGAGGAGCCTCGCCGCCACTCTCATAGGAAGTGGAGGAGCGAGCCCCTGCTCCCCTTCGGGTCANAGGACGAAACAGTTTGTCTCGTTCAAGGCCAAGCGGCTTAAGGACGCGGCCAAGACCCGCACTCAAGCTTCCGGCACGGCCGGAGGAGCCTCGCCGCCACTCTCATAGGAAGTGGCGGAGCGAGCCCCTGCTCCCCTTCGGGTCAGCAGACGCAACTCACAAGGGCGAAACACTCTGTGTAAGAAGGTAGCCGAGAACCTTCCTCCGACCCCGACCCGAAATGACGCTGCAGGGTCGGGGAGGGCGGGGAAGGAGCGCAGGTGCGGCCGATCTCCCGGAAGTTGAAGGCTTTGTTTCCGTGGGGAAGATCTTAAGAGCCGGACGGGGACGCGACGGTGAGTTCTCCTGGAGCCACATCGCTGGCCGGGTCGGGCGGGGAGTGGAGGCCAGTGATTTTCCAGATGATACCTGTGATTCTCGGCGCCCTCGTTTATCGAGCGTTTGCCAAGGTCGGGTCCTGGGATGCAGCCCGGCAGTGATCGGCTCAGCCTCCCTTCGAGGGCGGACGATACAGCATTCTGATGAGCCTGAGACTCACCACAGTTGTAACAGAGGAGCTCGTAGAATAGACTAGTCCTGGGGTCCTGGGGGCGCAGGTAAATGGGCTCTTACTGGCCAGACGAAGGGAGGGAGGATTAATTCAGAGTAACTGCCTGTCCGAGGGGGCGTGCTGGGTAGGGACTGGGGGTGGAAGGGCCAGTGCGGCGGTGGGGAAATGAGCGCGGTCTGCAGGGCTGCGCTAGGAAGCGGAAGAGGGAGGAAGGTCTCAGATCACAGAGTCTGGGACTCCGTGACATAAAGGGACTTGATAGCAGGGCAGGATTTGGTGTACATTTTGAAAAGATCATTTTGACTCCCGGGTGGAAGTTGGATGATAGGAGGGAAGGAATTGTGAGGCGACTTCTAGGTCACCGCTGTTGAGTAGAGAAGGTGGCCAACGGCGGTGGCAAAGTAGGTATGGGAGAGAATTGGACCCTTCAAAATGATACTTAAAAATTGACAAGAGTTTTGCATAAGATATGGGATTTGAGTGGGAGGTAAGTATCCAGCGATGGTACGAAGTTTCTGACCTAAGTGAGTGAATTATATAAAACAAACCAAAACCATTTTGACGTTTGATAGGCGCCCTTTCCCCCCCACTGTAAAAACAAAAACCATTAAAAATTTGTTTCCTCCCTGGTTATATGTACTCATTATCTTTTGTGTGCTCGCTGTAGAAAATTCAGAACATGCAAAAATATTTTTTCTAGAAAACAAAATTATCTGTAATTCTGCTACCCAAGATGGCCATATTTTGGTGTGCTTCCTTTATGTTTTTGTTTTCTGAGTCCTTTTTTTTTTTTTTTGTAGAATTGGGTATACATTCTATGTGTATATATATATATATCCATTGGATGTTATCATGATAATAAAGATTGTGTAGCTCTGCTGTGCCAAGACATTATTCACAATTTTATTTTTTCAGATTGTAACAGAAAAAATCAGATTCCAGCAAGTCAAAGATAACATTTTGTTGTTTTTTTCAGTAGTTTTCTTTTTGTGTACATTTTAAAAAACCCACATATTATGCACATTTTGTGTTTTATTTTCCAATCAGATGTTAAGTACTTAATGTTATTTATTACTATATTTACACATCCTTTACTCTTCAAGACTACAGTTTTTAATGGTCGATCAGTAAAGCCACTGTAGTTGGGCCTGTTACTAGTTAGGTAGGCTTTCAACCTTTTACTCAGGATGATAAGAAAAACATCTTATTACATAACTCTTCAGATTGCCAATTTATTCCTTCAGGAAAATGGTGGAAATAAAACCTCCAGGTAAAAGGATAAAGTGAACCTATATAAAATTGCTTCACCTAAATCTCTCTCTGAGACTTTAATTGAAATTGTTTTAAAGATTATATTTTTGCAGTGCTTAGTTTTTTCAAAGATAGATTATGTCTCTCCAGTTATTTGTTGTTTATGCTGCTTTTATGTTTTTGTATATACCCTGTCTTTTTCTTGTTAAATTTATGTCTATAAAGGGTGTTACTATTTAAGAATTGTACCCTCTAGGCTTAAATTCCCATGTATGTAATGAATATCTTTGAGTTGTGTCATACTTTCTTCTATAAGAAGAATTAATCAATTATTAATTGAAACAACTATTGTTTAATTGAAATTGCCCTTGATCGTTTCCCAGGAAGGAAGCTAGAACAGCTTAGTGGGGTTAGGAAGACAGTCTGTCATGAGGCTGCCAGATGTTTTGGGGTGGATTTTTCAAGTTTAATAGTTCTACATGTTATTATTAAAGTTGTAATACTTTAATTGTGAGCAAGGATATTTGTTAATGACTTACAGTTGTTAACTCTTGGTCTTTTGGTCTTGTGCAGTTAGCATCCTGCTTATCTATGAAATGCAGTTAACACATCAGCTGGACCTATTTCCTGAATACAGGGTGACCCTTCTGTTATTTAAAGATGTAAAAAATGCTGCGGGCTTGAGAAAAAAGGCCATGGAAGGTGCCATTGATGGCTCATTAATAAATCCTACAGTGGTAAGTACTCATGGCAATGAGTGACCTTTATGGGGGGTTTAAGAATCTGATGATTTTTCATGATGTTATGAGGTTAGCCCAAAATTGTTATCTTCAAGTAAAAGGACTTAACTAACCTGTAGAGTGGATTCAGATTTGGCCAGCCTTCAATTTAACAGTGAATAGAAACCAAGTTGGAGAAGGCGATGACACCCCACTCCAGTACTCTTGCCTGGAAAATCCCATGGACGGAGGAGCCTGGAAGGCTGCAGTCCATGGGGTCACTGAGGGTCAGACAGGACTGAGCAATTTCACTTTCACTTTTCTCTTTCATGCACTGGAGAAGGAAATGGCAACCCACTCCAGTGTTCTTGCCTGGAGAATCCCAGGGATGGGGAAGCCTGGTGGGCTGCCCTCTGTGGGGTCGCACAGAGTCAGACACGACTTAGCAGCAGCAGCAGCCAAGTGCTGAGCCCCGCCCGAGGAGACGTGAAAGGTGGTCTCCCTCTGATATGGTGGCAGATGCTTAGATATCCATCTTCTCATGTGACCTAGAAAAATCTCTGTAAAGGAGGCATTGCATAGTGGTAGAATCACCAGCACTTAAATCCCAGTTATGCCATTTATTATGACTTCGAGCATGTGGTAGCCAGCCTTTATTCAGTGCTTATTTGGTAAGTTCTTTATATTACTGCTAACTCACTTAATCTTCACAGCAACTCTATGAAGTAGTGAGATGATTATCTGCTTCTAAAAGATAAAATGCTAAGGAATTTGCCCAGGTTCCCTTGGTGGTAAGTGGCAGAACTGAAATTCCAACCCATTCTTTGCCTTGGTTTCCTCATTTATTGCTCATGAGAAATAATAAAAGATATCAAATAGGGTAGTTTTGAGTAGAATAGAAAATAAAGTTTAAATGTTGAGAATATGGCCTTTCCCATAATAGTCCTCAGTAAGTTGTTTTAAAACTTTTTGTATCTTAATTGCCTGCAGCTGTAAAATTCTGTGATTTTTCTGAACACCTAGGCCCTTGGATTTTGACAATTTTGAAAATATAGAAATTGTGATGAAGTAAAACAGCCTGACTCTCGAGGGTAGAGGGCATTATTCTTCAGAGTACTCCTGATTCTTTGCGTGTAATTCTTTCTGTTCTCTTTGGTAGATTGTCGATCCATTTCAGATAATTGTGGCCGCAAACAAAGCAGTTCACCTCTACAAACTGGGGAAAATGAAGACAAGAACTCTATCTACTGAAGTTATTTTCAATCTTTCCCCAAATAACAATGTAATTGATATGGAATATATACTTTCTTTATGTCTGTTGACCTTGTCATGGTAGTCTGTGTGTGACTCAGTGTTGGGTTGGAGCCTGTTGCTGGTAACAAGCCAAAATAACAGTGTAAGAGTGAGTGCTGGACAGAGAGTTGAGGTTTAGCATTGCCGCCTACTAGACAAGTAAGCGTTGGAGTCACTCACATGAAATTTAGCTAAATTAAGTGAGGATAGTTTTATTTGTCCTTCCTGGGTATTTGTGTGTTACCATGCACATATTTTATTCTCCCTATAAACTCCTTGAGGATAGAACCATGCCTTTTCCATATACCAGAAATCTGCCTGGTACCTAGACTAGCTCTTAACACATGCTCATACACGCAGTACATAGGAAGAGTTTGTGTTTGAGATACTGATAGTAATCAAAGTTTTTGAGTTAAAAACATTCCACCTGGGCGTATTTTTTAAAAAACCAACTAATTTTGCTGACGAAGTTTAACTTTACTCATGGGGTCACAAAGAGTCGGACACGACTGAAGGATTGAACTCACTAACTACTAAGCACAGTCCAGTACTGACATGGAGAGGAAGGTTAGGAAACCTGTGGCATGGTTTAAAATACAGATGTTTGAAAAATTTATAAAATGTGTAGTAATAGAATTTCCCGGTATCTTGGGGGAAATTACTGGGTAATTGTTTCTTTGAGATCACTGAAATAACTCGAGACTGCAGTTCA
Organism: Neotragus pygmaeus; assembly: GCA_006410875.1. NCBI lineage: Eukaryota > Metazoa > Chordata > Mammalia > Artiodactyla > Bovidae > Neotragus > Neotragus pygmaeus. Next base: position 453,526 of record SJYV01018322.1, read on the forward strand.
TAAACACGTGTTGAGCTTGTCCCTGTTCCAGTCTAGGGTCAGAAATGTTCCCAAGAAAGCCAGATGAACGAGACAAAGTTCAAATGTCCTAAGATAATTGATATAATGGAATAGTAATGTAATTCTGTTGGAACAAAGAAGCAATTCATCCTATAAGGAGGAAAGTGCTAAAGGAGTGACCTTTGAACTGGACCTTGAAAGATGCAGGCACAGGCAAGAAAAGTAGGAAAGAATGGGAGCCCAAACAGCCCCACTGGCTAGAGGGCAGGAGGGCGTGACAAAGAGTCACTAGGTCCATCCAGTCAAAGTCCAGGCTGGATTCTATGGGAATGAGGTGCAGCTTCCAGCAGGGAGTACTCTAGAGGCAGAGGTGGTAGAGATTAGGAAGGGACACCAAAACTGTAGGCAGAGAGAACCACTAGGATATGAAAAATAAGAATCTGACCAGGAAAGGCTGCAAATGGGGAGAGCTTTCACATGTTGAGACTACTGATTTTATTGTCTTTTTCACCCCTTAGATTTCAGAGGCCTTGAAAAAATTTGGTATCTCAGCAAATGATACTTCAATTCTGATTGCTTATATTGAAGAGGGTGAAAAACAAATAAATCAAGAACATCTAATATCTCAGGTAGAAGGTCATCAGGTTCCTCTGGAAAATCTCCCTGAAATAACAAATATTACAGAAGTCAAAAAGGTTTGTAAACCCGTGTGTTTACTTTGCATACCTTAATCACATTGTGATTCCATCCCATTATCCCAATAATTGAGTAATAAATTAGGTCACATATATCTTTTTGTATAATGAACATTAGTAGTGCATCAATATGTCAGCATGTCATAATCTGTCTTTTATGCTTATAGGTATATAAACTATCTTCACAAGAAGAAAGTATTGGAACATTATTGGATGGTATCATTTGTAGAATGTCAACGAAAGATGTTTTGTGAAATGACAGAAATATTAAAAAATTTTCAGCTTTTATAAAAAACATTCATTGTTTTTCCCAGATCATAAAATCTGTTATGTTGTGTTGTAGAAAGTTTTAAAACACAGAATGGTAACAAAGGGAAAAAAAACCACTCCTGGTCCTACCTCTTCATATTTTAAAACATAATCACGGTTATTGTTGTTATTGTCTTCTGTTTCTGTCCAAATATATTTTATTTTTATATAATTGGAATAATTGCAAACATTTATTGAATGTCTACAATATACTAGGTTCTTATCTAAATGACTTTATATCCATCAACTCATACTCTTGCACTTAATTCTGGCTACTCCAGCATCACCGTTCCAAGCTTCTTGGTTCCAAGTTTTTGTATGCAAGTATTCATTTAATTATCACAGCATTATATGAAGTAGATTACTCCATTAAAAGGTTGTACAAATAATAATGTGTGCAAGGTCATACAGCTAAAAATCATGTTTTATAAATGGTTTTTTTTCCATATTTTGTCTTAAAATATGGTTGTGTCAGTCAAGATAGAGTAGGTTACAGGCTGTATGTTAATGTTTTGCTAAGTTTGCTTGTTCTTAGTCTTGTCTATGCATGGGCAAACACTTCTTTTCTGAAATATTTGAAAGTAAATTGCAGACCTTGGGGCACTTCACCCTCTGTTGTATTTAGCTGTCATGTCTCTCTCAATTATCTTTTAATTGAAAGAGAATTGCTTTACAGAATTTTGTTGGTTTCTGTATTATATTAACAGTCATGTCTCTTTTAAAGGCTCCTTTAATCTAGAACAATTTTTTTTTTAAAGGTGATGTTGACATTTTTTGAGGAGTACCCCAGGTGTCTTTCAGAATTTCGGAATGAGTTTGTTCGTGATTCGAGTCAGTTTAAATATTTTGGAGAATGATACGTAGATTTTGTGTCCTTCCAATTTTACATCATTGGGAGGCACATAACGTCACTTGGCCTCATCATTGGCGATACAGTTTGGTCGCTTTGTTAAGCTGGTACCCCAGACTTCTCCATTATGAAGGCATCTTTTCTCCTGAAGCCTAGGGAGAAGGCAAAGCTGCCCTAAAGCTCAAAGTGCCTGTAGCCAGGATTAAAACTCCAAAGGACCCCTGATTCTATGTGCCTGATGACTCCACACAGCCATAACTATCAAACATGTTCTTTGTAAAAGTGAAACCTCACATAATGTAATTCTATTTTTATATATTAACACTGCTTTCAATTTTTCATTTTGCTTTTGCAAGTAAATCTCTGTACACGTCTTTTTCTGTAGGATAGCTTCCCTGCAGTGGAATTACTGGGGAAGAGGGTAAGAATTTTTAATACGAGAAAGGTGCCACCTTGCAGTTGTAATAGCAGTGCACAAGTGTGCCAGTCTCAGCAGACTCACCAACAGTGCCTTTAAACTTCTCAACATTTTCACCATTTTGAAATGTCAGACTACTTACTGGTGAAGCTGAACTATGTTTATTTGTTATGAAGAGTAACTATATAGATTTTTTTTTTTTAACTCTGTGAGCCTTTGGGTGAAGAAGGAAAAAGAAGTAATGCCATTTCCTGGGGAAAAAGTTAACATAAGGTCCACAAGCTTTTTTTCTTAAAAAAGTTGGGCCAATTTAGGAATAATGTTCTCTTTCTTCTTAAATTAACCAGTTTGCTTCAGAGCCTAAACACTCCCCCAGCAAAAGCAACCAGTGATTATAGGGCCTTTGATGCTGGAAGAGAAGGGATGCAGTTTGGCTGGCCACCCTCATTTGGCTCCTTGGTCAAGGGTTACAGGGTTAACAAGGGATACTAAGGCAAAAAGCCAGCTGTCGCTAGGATAATGTGAGGGCAGGGGGCTCTGTCACCCAGGCAGCCGTTGCTCCCCACCTCCCCAGTCTTGGGAACAAGGAAAGCTGCCACTACAGTGGCAGAATCTTTAATCCCCTGCCCCTCTCCTCACCTTACACTCAGGAAAACTACAAGAATGCTCCTAAGCACTGTGCCGCCTTTTTAGAAGGAGCCCTGGGGCTCACAGGATTTTTCAGGCCGCCTGCTGCAGTTCTCCTTGTCGCTTTTTCCTTTGACGACCTTTCTGCTTGTCTGGAAACCTGAAACCTGTGCTAGGGTTGTGGCTGCTTCTCTGCACCTGGTTTTGTTTTGCTGACTGCTGTGCTCTCTGCACTCCATGTTACAAAACTGCATAAAGCACAGCTCTCCAGGTGACTGGTCTCAGAATGAGCCAAGTCTGTATTGTTTTCATAATCCTCTGTGCCATCGTTCCCTCCAGCTCACTCTTCATCCTTCTCCACTCTTCTCTCTGCCCTGGAGGCTGACTTACCATGTACACAGCAAGAGGTCCTCCCTTCCCCTTGGCCTCGGCCAGTGTGTGGAGTGGGGAGGCCAGCAGGAGAATGAGGCCAAAGGTATTTATTTTCCTGGCCCCTTGCTGCAAGGGTCCCTAGGCTGGCTTTGGCCTTGGACCTCTCAGGGTGGTCCTTGCTACTCAACTTCTGGGTCAGGTTCCTGTCCCCCCACCCTCCTGCCTCACTTCAGGCCTCTGAGCATTAACATACCTGGTTCCCCTAACCCCACCCACCCCTTCATAATTAGGCCNCACATGACACTGAGCAGAGTTCCCTGTGCTGTACAGTAGGTCCTTGTTGGTTATATATTTTAAATATAACAGTGTGTATATGTCCATCCCACACTCCTGAATGATCCTTCCCCCCAACACTATGAGTTTGTTCTCTAAGTCTGTGAATCTCTTTCTGTTTTTTAAGTAAGTTCACTTGTATCTTTTCTTTTTACATTCCACATATAAGGGATGCCATATAATATTTCTCTTTCTCCATCTGACTCACTTTGCTCAGTATGACAATCTCTAGGTCCATCCATGTTGCTGCAAATGGCACAATTTCATTCCTTTTTAAGGCTGAGTAATATCCCGTTGTATATACGTACCACATCTTCTTGGGGGAAAAGAAAACCAACCTTTTGATTTCATCATGTGTGCTTTGGGTTGTTATTATGAAATGGAAGTGGGATTACAGAGCATGAGCTTCCATGGGTCTGTTGTTTCTAGGGAAAATTCTATCAGAAGGTCCCTTTAGCTAAGCAATGGCAGCTTAATTTTAGTGTGGTCAAATCAGCAATCATGAGTAAGCAGGAGGTGGGTAACGTCATAACTGGGCACCTCGGTTTTAAGACCAGGAGTGCTCTATGACCAAGGCAGGCCCATCTTCTTGGTGAAGAGGTGTGAACGTTACAAGACCGTGATGTCAGAATTCCTTCGCTCCAATCTTCATCGCACTGTGATCCCAGCTACTCCACTCCCCTACACTAAGCCAGATGCTAGCTCTTCCTTTCGTGTGAGCTCACTCATGTTTCTACTTCTCCTTTCTGAGGAGTTGGCCATCTGCCACATCTCCCCACATTAGCTCCCAATTTGGTTTTAGTATTCTCTTCTTGGCTACACACCTTCATTCCTAACCAATCACATTTGATCTGTTTTTCTTGGCACCAGCTCCAGTGAGAGAGGAAAATTTGAGGGGCATTTGCCCAGGAAGGGAAAGAGACTGAGATTTGCTAAGGATGGTCTGCCAGTTCGTGTGAAGAAGTGTATGTTATCTACAATAGAGTTATGATGAGGGTTTAGAGTAAAGCTTTAAAAGTTTTTGTCCCAGGTGTCAAATATTTCTGTCTTTGGGGCAACTAAAGAGTGAATTTAGGATTTTCCCATTCCAGAGCCTTGCCTATGAATTGGCAATGCACCTAAACATACATATTTAAGAAACATTTTTGAGCACCTATTATATGCAACGTCTAGAGGTTAAAAACTCGAGCATAATGATCTCACTCTTGGGTTGGATTCTTTTATTGTGCAAAAAATATTTTGCTTTGTGAAAGATCTTCAAATGCAAAGAAAAGACAATCTTTATTATGGAATTTGGAGGCATTGTATGTGAGTTCTTTAGGAATAAAGAACCAAGTCACTGGGGATACTGTTAAAGTCCAGAGAGTCCCAGCGCCCAGGATCAGCAAGAAAGCACAGCATCTCTCCAGTGTGGGAAAACGTACAAGAATCCAGCACATGGCAATGGACTCTGCAAGCACACTGAAAACTCATGGAGGAATCAAAAATACCTTCTGAGAAAATAAAATATCCAAACATCCCTACATGTGGGGTTGGCATCAAGGCATCTGGTTGCCCATTGAAAACATGCTTGATTTAGAGCTTGACGGCACAGTGAATTCATCTGAGTGATAGGTGATAAAGGCATGGTGAACATGTATCAGCCACATGGAAATCTCAAGGATGAAGTTACTTAAGGAGCCAATCGTGAACTACATAGGAACCCGGGAGCAGAACTACAGTTATGTCACTTGTGTTTCCCAAAGCAAACAGCCTATGGAGCGATCAGGGTACACATCACACTTTTCTGGTGTTACTTGTTATGCTGCTGGCATTCTGGGTTCCTGCAAAACCCTTCCAAACAGTCTTGGAACGTCCTCATCAGAATAGGTGCCTTTGCAAGGTCTCGAGCACTCTCCAAGCTAATTCTCTTCTTTTCTGCTTCCTGTTTGCTATTTTTGCTCACTCTCTTTGAATTGCTGTCCCAATGTCTGCTCTCGTTCAGATGTCGGAATTGGAAGCTACGCCACTAATATCCACCAATTATGCTTTTGTCACTGCACCGTCCTGCAAAAGAGGCGCCGTTGTCCAAGCCTGGTCTAATTATGGCTGCTGCGGTCCATGTGAGAGGTGCTCACGCCAGCTGATGCCTGTTTTGAGGCTTCTCGTGTTTGATATGTGGATCTGAAAACCCTTCTGCTGATGCCAAAACGGTTGCTGCCAAAGTCACAGGCATTGTCTCCTATGTGACAAACACATCTGGCAGGGATACAGTCAGTGCTTTCTGCATCCCAGAGAGATTTTTGTAAATCTTGTCTCTTACTTTGCACTCTCTTTCTTTATATCTCTGTAATAGGCTGAATAGTTAAGTAGCATTATGGTCTCGATGGATATGAATTTGGGCAAACTCCAGGAGATAACGGAGCACAGAGGAGCCTGACTTGCTACAGCGCAGAGGGTGGAAACGAGTCGAACATGACATGGCAACTGAACAATAGTGGGGTGAATACTGTTCCCCAAAGATATCAAGTCCTAGTCCCTTGAACCTATCAATGTTGGGTTATTTGGGAAATAGATCTTCTCAAATGTGATTAAGGAACTTGAGATGCAGAGATGAACCTGTATGATCCAAGTTGGTCTGTAATGCTAGGAATTAACAGAAAGGCAGAAGGAGATGTTGCTAAGAACACAGACGCAGAGATTACATGCAGCCTCCAGAAGTTAGAAGAAAAAACCCTAGAGCCTCTGGAAGGACTATAGCTCAGGATCGAAGGATCCATCCTAAGAAGACAGCATTCATTCCGTACTTTAGGAGCACTGGAAAAGTACCACGGAGATATTATGGGGAATTTTGTGACTCTAATGACCAGTATTTGCCTATTTGTGGCTTCCTTCGTGGCTCAGATGGTAAAGAATCTACCTGCAATGCAAAAGACCCAAGTTTGATCCCTGAGTCAGGAAGATCCCCTGCAGAAGGATATGGCAACCCACTGCAGTATTCTTGCCTGGGGAATTCCATGGACAGAGGAGCCTGGTGGGCTGCAGTCCATAGGATCACAAAGAGTCCTATATGACTTAGTGACTAAACAAAAAACATTTGCCTATCTTAAATATCTTCTACATGCCATAGTTTCGATATAGAATTGAGTAATAGACTTAATCACCCATTAACAGGACTCTTCTAGCTGATGCTGGTAAATGGGAAATTGACCCTGCTGTTGCCTGTTGTTGTCCAGTCACTGTGTCGTGTCCAACTCTTTTGGGACCCCATGGACTGTAGCCCAGCAGGCTCCTCTGTCCATGGGATTTCCCTGGAGTGGGTTGACATTTTTTTTCTCCAGGGGATCTTCTCGACCCACAGAGTAAATCTGCATCTCCCATGTTGGCAGGAGGGTTCTTTACCACTGAGCCACCAAGAAAGCCAAGATTAGCCCTGCTGCTGCTGCTGCTAAGTCACTTCAGTCGTGTCCGACTCTGTGCGACCCCATAGACGGCAGCCCACCAGGCTCCCCCGTCCCTGGGATTCTCTAGGCAAGAACACTGGAGTGGGTTGCCATTTCTTTCTCCAATGCATGAAAGTGAAAAGTCAAAGTGAAGTCACTCAGTTGTGTCCAACTCTTCGCAACCCCATGGACTGCAGCCCACCAGGCTCCTCCATCCATGGGATCTTCCAGGCAAGAGCACTGGAGTGGGCTGCCACAAAGGACATTAAACTTAATGCACTTTCCACACTGGTCCTTGAGATGAGAAGAGTTGTAGGGTCTTAGCAGAATCTGCTTATTGGAGTCCGTATCTCCCCTGACAGAAACGAGACTTTGCCTGATTGGTAGGGGCTCCAGGGAGATGGGTGAAAATATGAAATGAGGAGTGAAATACCTTATTTTCTGTGCTCCATCTATTCTGTGCTAATTGCAGTCAAAGGAAATGTCCCTGGGGAGATCATGGAGAAACTTGCCATTTACCCCTCTGGTCTTCTTGGAACCCATTACTTTTCAGCAGTTGAGAGTGTAATTCATTTAAGAATATGAGCAACCTGGGTACCAAACAGTGGTTCTGAAAAACTCAAAGCTGGTGACTGTCTACTTCAGTTTCCTACTGTGCGCATGAAAAGCTGATCTTCGTACAGACACGTAGCGTCAAAAACTCTAACATCCTATGATGAAAAGTAAACAAAGTTTCTCTTAGAAAATGTCATTAAGTTCATGAAATCTGTGTTAATGCTTGATGGGGGACCAAGGAACATGAGAGAGCTGACAGCACCATGGGCTCTAAGTCACTTCTCGTTGCTGCACTGAGCTACATGCAAGCGGGAGGTTGGCACCTTCTTTCCTTAAAAAACATTAAGTGACCCCCTACATATTATTCATTAACTATGGACAGAATTGATGATGAAAAAACCTTCTGATATGGTCACCTGAGAGTAGATTTTAGAAACAAATACTTAAGTACCTACATTTGCTTTCTGCTTAATGTGTCAGAACTCTTGAGAGTCCTTTTGATTGCAAGGAGATCAAACCAGTCAATACTAAAGGAAAGCATCCTTGAATATTCATTGAAAAGACTGATGCTGAAGCTGAAGCTCCCATATTTTGGCCGACTCACTGGAAAAGACCCTGATGTTGGGAAAGATTGAGGGCAGGAGGAGAAGGGGATGACAGAAGATGAGATGGTGGGATGGCATCACTGACCCCATGGACATGAGTTTGAGCAAGCTCTGGGAGACGGTGAAGGACAGGGAAGCCTGGCGTGCTGCAGTCCATGGATCTCACAGGGTTGGGCACAACTTAGTGACTAAAAAACAGTGAACGCCAACATGATGAGTCGGGAGANGGACATGAGTTTGAGCAAGCTCTGGGAGACGGTGAAGGACAGGGAAGCCTGGCGTGCTGCAGTCCATGGATCTCACAGGGTTGGGCACAACTTAGTGACTAAAAAACAGTGAACGCCAACATGATGAGTCGGGAGAAAGACAAAGCCAAAGCCACTTTCACTTTTGAAAATGACTGGGAGTGAGCTTCCAGGAGCACAAATGAAACAGTTCATGACTGAAATGCAGATTTACTCTGGGAAGATCATTAGGTATAAATGTTCTCCTAATTCAGTCTTACTTGATAGTCTGGAGGTGTCTTAGCTCATGGCTTGATTATTCACTCATATTAAATATTTACTGAGCTTTTATTCTATAACAGAAGCTAGACTGATGCTATATTTGACACAGGGGATATTCAGGGTTGAGTAAGCAGAGCTTGCCTTCTCTGAGAGAGGGAGTCACTCTCGTTCACAGAAGAGACAACAGTGATGTGAAATTAACTAGGTTCCACATGGTAGTTTTTTATTATGTGATAGGTACTATCAAAATAGGTACGATGCAGGTAGAAACAGTTGAGAAAGTTTATCTCTGGGCTCAAGTGTGCAAGGGAGGACATGGATACGTAGACAAGGAAAGCTCTTTGACAAAAAGTCTACAAGCAATAAATGCAGGAGATGGCATGGAGGAAAGAGAACCCCCTTGCACTGTTGGTGGGAACATAAATTGGTACAACCACTAAGGAGAACAGTATGGACATTCTTTTAAAAACTGAAAAGAGAACTACAGTNCTAGAAGTATAACAGGCCCTGCACAGTCTCTCCTGGATGCCAGTCGGATGCTGAGGACAGAGGCCAGGCAGAGGCTGCCCTGAGCACTCCAGGCTCTTGTGACCGCAGGTGAGAGGACATGGTGGAAGGACAGTGCTCTCAGGTGTGGCCTGAGCTCAGGACTCGCCCCGGCCTTCAAGGCTGGACCACTTCAGGTGCTACGCTCTTATGCCACCTCAGCAGCCTGAGAATCTGCAATCAAGGGGGAAGGAACATTTGCTGTTTCCAAGTACAAAGGCGTCCCCCAGTGTATGGGCCCTGAGAGAGGGACCAAAAGGAGGACACATGGGTGGCTGCTGCATGGAGCACTAATGTATGGAGAAACTGAGACGAGGGCTAGGGAATGGGGAAAGGCGGGGAGGGTACTTTATAATCAGAGCTTTGTCTATGTTATTTCATTAAATCTTCTGAACAACTTCAGAAGCCAGATTCTTAGAGATTATATAACGTGCCCAAGGTCATGCATGAAGCCATGATCAAATGCAGGTCTTTAGGACTCTACACCTTCTCCCAGTGGCTGTGGCCTACTTCCTCTTGGGTAGAAGCAGAGAGACACATCTTTGAGCAGGGCCTTCCTGGTTCTGGCAAGTGGGCCACTCACATGGCTTCCTCTTTCTTTCCCCAGGGCTGCTGGGCAAGCATAAGGGGACGCCTAGGTCTCTCTTGAACTTCGAGATCCAGACACCCAGAAGTCTTCTATGGCTCCTTATCACATCCGCAAATACCAGGAAAATGACCGCAAATGGGTCATAGACTTGTTCTCTGAGGCGATGGCCGAGCACATTCCTACCACCTTCTACCACATCCTGAAGCTGCCCCAAACCCTTCTGCTCTTGCTTGGGGGACCCCTCGCCCTAATCTTAGTCTCTGGCTCCTGGGTCCTGGCCTTTGTGGCCAGCCTCGCCCTCCTTGCTGCCCTGAGGTTCCTTGCCAAATACCCCTGGAAGCAGTTTGTAGTCATGTCTTTGCACACAGACATGTCTGACATCACTAAATCTTACATCAGTGAGAGTGGCTCCTGCTTCTGGGTGGCTGAGTCTAAGGGGCAGGTGGTGGGCATAGTGGGGGCACTGCCTGTTAAGAAGCCCACTCTGCAGAAGCAGTTGGAGCTGCTTCACCTCTGTGTGGCCCCTGAGCACCGAGGCCAAGGGATAGCCAAGGCCCTGGTCAGGACTGTCCTCACGTTTGCGCGAGACCAGGGCTATGGTGAAGTGGTCCTCACCACCAGCATACTGCAGCACTCTGCCCTGGCCCTTTACCAGCGCCTTGGCTTCCAGAAGATGAGCCAGTTTTTCTTATTCACGAGCTGGAGGCTAATTTCTTTCTCTCAAATTCAATTTACCTACTGCCTCCCCTCTGCTCAGGTCTCTCAGGCACTGGAGCAGGGAGGAGGCCTGTGATCTGTTTTCTAGCGGGTTAGTCAGGAGGTATCGGCTCTGCTGCAGAAACAGGCAGCCCCTGAGGTCTCTCAGTGTGGCGGCAGGGTAAAAGCTTATTGCTTGTTTGTGCAGGCCCTGGTGGTGGGGTGGCTCTGCTCCATTCAGTCTTTTGGGATTGCTACTGTTTCATTTACCTAATGCCAACAGATTGCTGCGTGAAAAACTACCACAAAACAATAATAAACCTTTTTCTTTGGCTCACAAGTCTGTGGGTCAGCAGCTCAGGCTGGGTCTCCCCTTTGGTGTCCAGGTGTCATGCTGGGGACCCTCCCCACTTTCAGTGAACGGAAATGCAAAATCATATGAAGAGGGCGTAGAGAAGGTGTGTGAGAAGAACCCACGTAAGAAGGACTGGGGCCAACGATGCCATCGATCTGTTATGGTTCCCAAGGTCCCGGCTGAAGGGGAGAAGGCAGCCAGGGACGGGACTAGAGCTAGAAGTGCCACCGCCTGCATCTCACTGGCCGAGACCAGGCCATGAGTTAGATCCAGCTACTGTTGTCTGCTGAGTCATACCTACTAGAGGCTAGAGGCCCTGAGGGAAGTTGGAATGAAGCTAGGATGTGGCTCTGGACCCAAGGTACCTGCGTCTGCCGAGAGTCTCTGGACCCACTCCACGGCTACCGAAGCAGACACTGTCTCCACAGAATCAACAAAAGGGCTCTCACTACATTACATGGCACTTCTAAAGAAAGACCACATTTTATCTCACAGCCCATTTCCCTTGACTGGCACTTTTAGATTGAAGTCTCCCACACACCCCTGGGAAACACTGCGTACCTCCCAGCACCTCTCCAGATGGAAAATAAAAAACCTTCTGCTGCTTGCTTTACTATAAGTCAATCAGAAGTTATTTATTTTCTATAAAAACACATATAAACAGGGACTTACTCTTGGCTAGAATTAAGGTAGTATCATTGTAACAAATATCCTTGTAGGTAAGGCCACTGTGGAGAAAGGACTGCTCCTAAACCATTAATAATCTTAGTCATCATTCTATCCAAGACTCTTTAGAAGGTAACTATTCCTACATTACACATGGACAACAAGTTTTATTAAACCAGACTCATAAAAGTAAGGACTGTGTTCCTCCAAGATGATAAAATATAATTCCAAGGCGCTGAAGAAAATACTCTTTATTTCAGTCCCAAGGAACTTTTCTCCCCAAGAGTTGATTGGTCACTTTCTGTGGAAGAAAAGAAAGGGAGGAAAGAAGTTAGATATTCTTGCCATCAGAGGCAGACAGCCACTCCTAGACGAGCTTCTGAAGAGATCAATGTGGTTCTCCCAAACCGTATCTTTCCCAGCTTCAGAAAATATGGTAATTATAATAAAAAAAACACTTCCTCAAGTGTTTAGGAAAGATGATCTACAGTCTGTTATAGTCTACACAGAAACATGACATTAATATAATCCTAACAGACTAATCCGTCCGTCAGTTCACAAACAGAAGCCCAACAAGCCTGGCCTCGGGACGCTGACACACCACCCAGCGGCAGCACCCGCGCCTCCCACTTAAGGAAGCCCAGCCCGAGCCGCCGCGCACGCTCCAGCAGCACCTCTCCAATCCCACATGGGACACATGGGACACTTTCAGAGTCCTCTGGGGGTGAAACAAGGGGTTTGGGAAAGAAATGAGAACAGTTGAAGGACCTAGACCTTCAGGTCCATCTGCTTTCTCAAGGAATTCATTGGCAGCAAGTCCCTGGCCTGTGAGGTTCTGGGACTTGTAGCATCGTTGATTCTGCTGGGGCTATGGGTAGGAAATGGTGGTGGTGTCAAGGTCCTGAGTCCCCAACTAGCAACTTGTATGCTACATTTGGACATTTTCCAGTTTTTCTGAAAAGTTTTAATGGTATATGATTTACCTATAAGCGACATAAAACTACCATTTGGGACTCAAATGAAAGCCCAACAATTCTGAAGGATGTGGGGATTTCCAGCATAGCATCTAAACTGACACCTAAGTATGAGATTTGGTTTCACTCCAAATGTGTCTGGAAGGTGACTTATTTATCTATTGAATAATTAAAAAAAATTAAAAAAAAATTTTTTTTTGGCCACACCATGCACCATGTGTGATCTCAATTCCCGACCAGGGATTGAACCTGTGCCCTATTGTGGGAGCACAGAGTCTCAAACACACTGGACCTCTAGTGAAGCCCCTGAAAGGAGCCCTTTTTTTTTTTTTAAGATTTGCCTTTTTAGATTTTCAGATTTGAAATCTAGTTACAAGTGCTTTTGTCTTCTAAATTTCAGTGGTGGTAGAATGTGTTTATTAGCTTAAGTTCACTCTCCAAATATGGTTAATTCAAACAGGCCTCGATTTCCCTTTCCCTGGGTAAACCTCATCAATCCTGCTCTAGGACCAACTGACCTTTTTATACAGCTGGGCTCGCAGCCGGTATGACTTATATTCTGACCTCCTCTTTTCTTCTTCTCTCTTTTTCATTACTTCGGGAAGCTGTTCATAAATCCTTAGAAATGGTACCGGTGGAAAGACAGAAGCAGTGAGGTTACTGACCACAGAGGCACACAGTCACTTCTGCCCACATCTCCTAAGCCCTACTGCTCTCTAGGCCCTCAGTCCCTCAGACAGCCTGTGGGCCTGTTGTGGGCCCAGCTCCCTGTTAGACACTCGGACATAAAGAACCCTGGCCTATTTTCAAGATCTTGAAAGAGATACAGATAAACAAAATCATATAAAATTCTGCTGATAGTGGTCACTTCTGGGAAAGGAGATGAACTTCTTGGCACTCAGTATACAAAAATGTATGGTTTCACTCTAAGATAATGACTACACACTACTACCATACTTCTAAAGATGAAAACTAATGCAAAAAAGTATAATGGGTCATATCTACAAAATGCTACACAGAGTTATAGGAAATGAAAAAAACTTATTCTGATGGAAGGAGGTCAATGAAGACCAAAAAGAATAAGTTTGAGGTGGGTCTTGAAGAAGAAGTTAGGAGTAGAAAGGAGATGGGAGGAGAATGGAGTGTTGGTAGGAATAGAGTCAAGGTTTCATGGAGAGAGTGCAGGGGAAACGGGGTGAAGGTCTCAGAGTCAAATGAAAATCTCAGGCTCCATTCATCACGGATTGGATGCCACTGATTTTAAAGAATCATGTTTTGAGGAACAGGATCAAAGATGCATTTGATATATACACTTTAATTGGAAATAATCTAAGTTTCCAACAAGAAAACAAATTATGGACTACAATAAAATTATTACAAAGCACAAAATGTTTCAAATAGCTTTTATGATATGGGAAAACATTCACAATACTCACAATATAGTGTTAAGCAAAATAAAACAAGCTACAAACTTCTGTATATAGTATGATCAACCATTTGGGGAAAAAGAAGTATTGCATTGGCCAAAAAGTTCCTTCAGTTTTAAAGTGAGAATAAAAGACCTGTTTGTCATTCTCACTAAGAACTTCACTGAACAGTGTATTCACTGTTTTGTTCCACTACCTTCTGCCATTTTCCAGGCAACTTCATAATTCCATCCTCCCAAAACTTTTTATCTTTTTGAGCAAAGAACTGTTTCAGGTGCCTTTCACAGTCTTCCAGGGAATTGAAAATTTTTCCATTAATTTTATAAAGACCAGAATAAATGTAAACCTGAAGGTGCAATGTCTGGTGAACATGGCAGATGAATCAAAACTTCTCAGCCAAACTGTTAGTTTTTTCTTGGTCAACAAAGAAACATGCGGTCTTGTGTTATCCTGATGAAAGATTATGTGTTTTGTGTTGACTGATTCAACAGAATTAGTCTGACTCACTTTTCTGCGCGTGTTGCTTTCAGTTGGTGTAATTGGGAGCAGCACTTGTTGAAATGGTTTGGTTTTCGGGAAGCAGCTCACAGTAAAGGACTCCCTTCCAATCCCAGCATATATACAACATCACCTTCTTTGGATGAAGATCGACTCTGGTGTGGTTGGTAGTTCATTTTGCTTGCCGCATGATCACTTCCTTTCCATATTATTGTACAGTATCCACTTTTGATCACCCTTCACAATTTGTTTTAAAAACAGAATGCTTTTGTCATGTTTAATAGAGAATCACATGCAGAAGTATGGTCAAGGAGGTTTTTTTCGCTTAAACTTATGTGGAACCTAAACATCAAAGTGATTAACATAACCAAGTTGGTGCAAATGGTTCTTAAAGACTCAACATTTGGTCTGGATATACTGAGTACATTGGCTGTCTCTGGCGAGGTATAATAGTGATTGTTCTCAATGTCTCAATTTGATCACTATCAACTTCAACCTGTGGAACTTCCAGCAAGAAATCTCCAGCATGAAATGAAACTTTGTAAACCGCTTTTGATACATTCGGTAAGTCACAGTACCTTCTCCATATACTGCACAAATCTTTTTTTGCACTTCAGCTGTGTTTTTATCGCTCTTGAAATAATAAAGTATAATACACTGAAAATTTGCCCTTTTTCTTCCATCTTCAATATTAAAATGGATACACAAAAATTCACCAATCTTGATAAGTTTTAAAATGCATTCTGATATGACAGACAGCTATCACAATACAACCTAACAAAATTGTTTTGAAAGAAGTTAAAGACAAGTAAGCGCTGTAGAGCCATCTTCTGGAAAATCCTGGATTTTTGCCAACCCACTACGTGCCTCTATGTAAGCACAAACACTGTTTAAAAGACTACAAATGGTGGCAGTGTACATGATTCTGAAACTTTATTTCAAGTTTCAAACTTTATTTAGATACAAGCCTAATGTGTTATATCTCTGAGATTATTTCCTTATCTCTTATTATATTGGATACAATTCCTAGAAAAAGGACTGCTTACAAATAGAGCCCCAAATAACTATTTATTTTTATTTAGATTTAAGTTTCTAACAAAAACAAGCCTGACAAAAGCATAAAAATTCATGGCAACTCTTGGTATTTTTTGAGGCCTCCATACCATGATCTGCTAATTTTCATTTCCATTTTAGAACCATAAGTGAGAAACTGTTTTCATAGCTAATTTGCTCATAATGTTGTAACTAGAGCATAATGCTTTTATTCTGGGCCAAGCTACAGCTCCTGACCATTTGGTGGCCTAATTTATACTTCTATAGTTACTTATTCTTTTGGCCTTACCGTTTAGACCTCTGAATCATTTCCTTCTTTCCAATAGGTCTTTTCTTTTGGGCTGCCAGGAAGCCTAAGCAAGAGAAGAGATTTTTTTTAGTGGATTGTGCCAGTTTTTCTTTGAAGTGAAGAATAGTTGATTTACAATATTATGTAAGTTTAAGGTGTACAACATAGTTATTCACAATTTTTTAAAACTATACCCCGTTTATAGTTGTAAAATATTGGCTTTATCCTCTGTGCTATACAATACCTTCTTGCAGTTTACTTATGTCTGAATCCCCAATCGCTATCTTGACCCTCTCCGCTTCCCTTTCCCCACTAGTATAACCACTAGTTTGGTCTCAATATCTGTGAGTCTGTTTCTTTTTCTTATATTCTTTAGTTTGTTGTATTTTTTAGATTCTACATATAAGTGATATACTACAGTATTTGTCTTTGTTTGACTTAGTTCCCTAAGCACAACAACCTCCAGATTACTCCACGCTGTTCCAAATGGCAAAATTTGATTCTTTTTCATGGTTATCTAGTGGTGTCACCATACCAGCTCCTAAAAACTGTGGACTTATGTTTCCATACCAGACCCTGAGAGCTGGACATTTGACCAGATTTATCTCTGTGTTTATTTCAAAAGTATCTGGCATTTGGCAGAGATGTTTTGCAGCTGTACTTTGAGATATATAGTGGTCAACTGCCCCAAACCGGTTCTGACTTGACCACAAGAACAAGCCTGCGTGGATGCAACCTGAAAATGTCCAAAAGTGACTTTTGCTTCATTAACATGCTAAGGTCTCTGTCCAAAGGGGGCATTTATACTCTGCTAGGCACAAAGTTCCAAATATCAAGGAAAGATAAGAAAGCCTTCCTCAGCGATCAATGCAAAGAAATAGAGGAAAACAATAGAGTGGGAAAGACTAGAGATCTCTTCAAGAAAAGTAGAGATACCAAGGGAACATTTATGCAAAGATGGGCTCAATAAAGGACAGAAATGGTATGGAACTGACAGAAGCAGAAAATATTAAGAAGAGGTGGCAAGAATACACAGAAGAACTGTACAAAAAAGACCTTCATGACCCAGTTAATCACGATGGTGTGATCATTCACCTGGAGCCAGACATCCTGGAGTTTGAAGTCAAGTGGGCCTTAGGAAGCATCACTACAAACAAAGCTAGTGGAGGTGATGGAATTCCAGTTGAGCTATTTCAAATCCTGAAAGGTGATACTGTGAAAGTGCTGCACTCAATATGCCAGCAAATTTGGAAAACTCAGCAGTGGCCACAGGACTGGAAAAGGTCAGTTTTCACTGCAATCCCTAAGAAAGGAAATGCCAAAGAATGCTCAAACTACCGCACAATTGACTCATCTCACATGCTAGTAAAGTAATGCTCAAAATTCTCCAAGCCAGGCTTCAGCAATATGTGAACCATGAACTTCCAGATGTTCAAGCTGGTTTTAGAAAAGGCAGAGGAACCAGAGATCANATCTCAAGTGACCCTGAGAGAACTGCTTTGAGGAGATGAGGGGAGCAGCCAGGTTATATAGAAGTTTTATAACAAAGGGCAGGTAGTCAGAACGTCAAAAGACTGTTAAATAAAGAAAGCCAGATATCCCAAGGAATGTAGCACTTTTCTATGTATGGGAAGATGCATGAGTCTGGGCTCACTGAAATCATTCCTTTCGTATGCAGCTTAGCTCTCTGGGGCCAGTATCCTGTGTTTTCATTCACATCCTGAGCTTCCTTGGGGCTCACCATAGGGAGTGGCTGCAGCCTGATGGTTAACGATGGCAGGTGTTCTCCTTCCTGAGTGCTCTTAGGGCCACATTGAAGGACTGTAGTCACTGATGACTGTTACATCCTTGTTTACTGATGTGGCAGGAAATACTCCATTTCTCAGCAATAACCACTCCATTTCTCAGCAATAGCCACTCCATTTCTCAGCAGTAACCACTTAGTTATCTTGTTTACCTCCTCACTTTGGGAAACACTGCTATAGAGGAGAATCATCAGCATTCAATGGCTCGTGTCTGCAAGAAACTGTGTTTGTCTAAATGGAACACATTTCTCTTATAACAAAATCTGTACCTTTGAAAAGTACAAAATCTATCTGCTCAGATAGAAAACAAAATCTGTACCTTTGGTCCTTGGGGGAAAAAATTAAGCATCTTTATCCTTTGGCTCCAAAAAGAGGAAGGAATTTTATTTCTTCTATATGGTTTTGTTTACCATGAAACTAATTTTTATTACATGATATATAAATGAATCTTTCATCTAAACAGCAAACATATTACAGTTAAGACCAAAATCCTCTTTGATCAAGATGTGTATAAGAGACAGAGATATTACTTTGCCAACAAAGGTCTGTCTAGTCAAGGCTATGATTTTTCCAGTGGTCATGTATGGACGTGAGAGTTGGACTATAAAGCTGAGTGCCAAAGAATTGCTGCTTTTGAACTGTGGTGTTGGAGAAGACTCTTGAGAGTCCCTTGGACTGCAAGGAGATCCAAACAGTCCATCCTAAAGGAGATCAGTCCTTGGTGTTCATTGGAAGGACTGATGTTGAAGCTGAAACTCCAATACTTTGGCCACCTGATGTGAAGAGCTGACTCATTTGAAAAGACCCTGATGCTGGGAAAGATTGAAGGCAGGAGGAGAAGGGGACAACAGAGGATGAGATGGTTGGATAGCATCACCAACTCAATGGATATAAGTGTGGGAAGGCTGTGGGAGTTGATGATGGACAGGGAGGTCTGGCATGCTGCGGTTCATGGAGTTGCAAAGAGTTGGACACGACGGAGCAACTGAATTGAACTGAGGCACAATCTTTACCATATGCAAAAGACCATGGAGGCGTGTGCATGCCCTGGCTGCCCCTGAAAATCTCCGCCCCTTTCCTCAAGCCCTAATCAACCTATCTGCCTCCTCCTGCCTCCTTCAATTCCCTTACTCTGCTCCTCTTTAAAAAATGAGCCCTACTGGGACTTCCCTGGCAGCCCAGTGGTTAAGACTTCACCTTCCAGGGCAGGGGTGACAGTTCAGTCTCCAATCGGGGAGCTAAGATCCCACATGCCTCTTGGCCAAAAAACCAAAACATAAAACAGAAGCAATATTGTAATGAATTCAATAAAGATTTTTAAAATGGTTCACATCAAAAAAATCTTTAAAGGAAAAAAACAAACAAAAACATGAACACTCCTTTCTCCATTCTGTGATCAGCTAATGTTCTGCTATGCTGAACCTGGTCTCATTCAATTGACAACTGTGACTCTGGGCAAAGGATTCATTAAGGGGATCCTGACCCTTAGGGGACTGGTAACAGAGGATTGTGTCTTAAGAAGGAAGAGTGTGTTGCTCAAGAACTGTGAGAGGGAGCAGCTAGGGCTTTGTGCCCCTATGCTGAGCAGGCAGTGCAGGCTGGTGAGCAACGGCCAAAACCCGGGTTAGATGATGGTGACTATGACAGCAGCCTAAGGCTCCTGAAGACGCAACGCTGTGGCACAGACTAAACAGTGTGAATTGAAACACTGACCTGTTTACCGGTAAGGCAGTGATTAAAGCATTAGGGAGTACTTGATAGTTTTCACAGCTTTCGCATATTATTTTACTGAGATATTACATCTAGCATAATTGTTACGAGCACAGAGTCTAGCACCAGCCCACTGGGGTTCAAATCCGTTTGGGCAAGGTACTTAATGTCTCTTTGCCTCAGTTTTCTCATTTGTGAAACAGGGATATTAATAGTATCCACCCCAGAGAAGTGTTATAAGCATTAAATAAGAATAATGTTTGAGCAAAACACAAGAGCTATGTAAGTATTTATTATTATTATTACCTTTTGAGGGAAGCAAGCCACGTTAAAACATTATATTTTTGGAACTAACTTGTTCATAGTGACAAAGCTGGTTTTCAAATACACCATTCTCAGGAATTCCCTGGTGGTATAGTAGTTAGTTAGGACTCCACATTTTCACTGCCGAGGACCTGGGTTCAACCCGTGGTTAGGGAACTAAGATTCTGCAAGCCAAGTGCCCATTCTCACTGCACACTCTCATTTTTAAGACGTAGCGACAGGGCAAGATTAACTGTGTTTTTCTGGATCATGGAAGTGCTGAGAGTTTAATTAGGCAGGTTCTGTTATGTAAGGAGATTTGAGTCTCAACAGTAAAAAGTCATTTTATGAACTGTAACTGGCCTGGCATTGAGCAGTGCTGCCTTGCATGAAGCAGACTTTGCCCTCTCTACCGAGTAATAGGAAAGTCAACAGGCAGAGTGTACCTCTCTTATGGAGCAAGTGCATGGGGTCCCGGCTGCCCTGCCATTCCTGCACAGCATTGAACAGAGCCTCCCGCTCACTCTGTAACATATTCTGCAGCTTCCTCTCCTGGACTATTAACTTCAGGCGCTTTATCCGTTCCCGAGAGCGGGAGATGAAGTCCGGTCTGTGAAGCTGAAGTGATTCCTGAGGAGAAGAAAAAGCCCTCCAACCTCATATTAATGATGCAGTCTTTTCTGTAAGGGCCTAGAAAAACAGTACCTGCCCAGCGGGTTTGGAAAGCCTGTTTGTAACTTACAGAAAATACCTACAGCTGAAGGATGATCTAACAACTCCCTGAGTAGGAGAGTTCCAGGACGAAAATCAGAGGGATCAAAGAAATGCCTTTGGAATAAATCAAGAACTAAGATTATGGCAATTACAACTCTCCCCAATGTGGACGGGATAAAGTTTGGCTCACTGTGCGATTTTAAATTTCCCTTCAAAGAAATATATCATTAAATAACATTTTCTTTGGCTCCCAAGCACTTATAAAAAGGAGACTTGGTGCCTTTTAAACCCCGTAGTAAGTAGAAATAGGGGTTATATAAATGGAGGAACAAACATAAGACTGATGCAAACATCAGGCTCTATACACTCCCCGTGCAGGTATCTATCTGCAAAACCCAATGAGTAGCTACACAACATCTTCCCTTCTAGTGCCTTGCCCCTCTCAGATACTGAGGGTGATACGTGATTTATAATACTAACAGTAAGGCAGCCTTTGACTAATGAGTGTGAAACAGATGAACTGTGGAGGTGCCAGAAACAAGGGTCACGTGACTATACTTGAGCATGCCAAGTTACAGATTTACCCTTTCTTCCTCCTTAAACATACAGCTAAAATTGACTCAGTCTCACTGTACCTGGAGGGTTGCCCTCACAAACGGCTGCAGCGGCTCCTTGCCTGGCCCGGCTAGTGACCTGTGGCTGTCCCTGTGCTGTCCCTGCCAGTTCTGTTCCCGCAGCGGTTCCCTCCAAGGTTTGGTGCTGGTTATTGGTGCAAACCAGGAGACACCGGGGCCATGAAGCTTGGGCATGTTTTCCTTCTTGGGACCAGACTTCATATTTTCCACAGGAACAAACCATGAAACTCCTATAGGAGATATTTTAAGAAAGAAAAAAGATTTTTCATTTTTCTCATCAGAAACATATACATAATATAGGCTCTCAGGCAATCAGCTGTCAGGGGCCAGCAAAATGCCCTAGAGTCTGCTTACTGCAGGTATATAAACTGCAGCATTACATACAGCCAGCCCTCTGTATACATGCATGCAGAATCCCTGCATTTGGGGGACAGTGCTAGGTCCCCCAAAAGACTTGAGCATCCACAGCCTTTGGTATTCAGGAAGGGTTCCCAATCCAAGCCCCTCCAGATATAGAGAGATGACCGTATTCTGAAAATGTGCCAAGGTGGTGCTGGGTGGTCAACACTATGTTGTCTAGAAATGAAGAATCCTAGCATTGCAAGAGAACAGAAATTCACAAGTTTTTCTACTAAGAAAGCAGGACTTAGAAACTGACCTTCACAGCAGCTCTTCTTGTTCTTCTTTAACCTTTTGTCCGCAAGATAACTGGTAAGGAGCCTCTTCTCTTTTATTTTTTCTTCTGACCAAGAAGTCACATCACTGTCCTCTTCTATTCTAGCCTCACTAGAACTTGGAGTTGGGAAAGTCATTCCAACATCTCGAGTGTTTTTTCTGACACCACTCACAATCTCCAAGTTACCTGAGGGTAAAGATCACAGACCTCTCTGAGAAAAGCCTTGAGATTTAGTTGGGAGGTGCATTTAAGTCAGTAAATGAAAACTTAAAAAAAAATTAATCATTTATTTATATTCTGCAATGAAAAAGAATTGAGATCTATAATCTTCATAACTACATCTGGTAAAATAGGGAATTCCCAAGTGGGCCAGTGGTTAGGGCTCAATGCTTCCACTACAGTGGGCATGGGTTTGATTCCTGGTCAAGGAGCTAAGATCCCACATGCTGTGCAGCGTGGCCAAAAGAAAAAGTACATAAATAAATAAATCTGGTAAAATATCCAAAACAATCATCAAGACACATTTTAAACAAGTATCATCATGTAAAAATATTTGTTGAAGACAGTGCTCTGAATGAATATAAGCAAAAAGATAATGCAAGCAGAGTTGATATAAACAGTTTTGGAATCACATTATTTGATTTACTACATCAAGTGTCTTCAAAGTTTTATTGTAATTTCAAATACGTGAGATATCTCATTTTTAAGAACAAATTTGAGTTGTATTTTCTCTTATTGCCATCAGAAAGAATCCTAAACTATGATAAGTGATATACATCTTTTTCTTATTATGATGTCTGCATAAACTATTACCACTAGAGTTAGTTTTTTTTATTCTACTTCAGTAAAGTAAAAAAAATTTAAGGTTTCAGAACCGCAGGCTACTGACTCCTCTTGGGTGGGGTAAAAGGCTTTGAGAGAGAGAAGAGAAGGAAGATGAGGGTAGAGAGATGGAGATATTTGTGTGTGGGAGGAGTTCACTTCTGTCAGTTTAGATATTAGAAGGAAAGAACTACTAATATGGATTCACCAGGAAAAAGATTTCAGTTCTGATCCCAAGTAAGAAGGACAGTAAACGCAGTCACCAAGGTAAGGAAGAGGTTAACAGATGTAAAGACATGACTTGAAGGGAAAAATAATCAAGGGGCAGGTTTACTTCTATTTTACAAAATCAAAAGATATAGGAAGTCATAAAGTGAAAAGCCTCCTTACCATTCCTGTTCTCCATTAAGTTTATAACCCTGTGATTCCAGAGAATTTTTGCACACATTCAAGCAATTCTCTTCATTTTTCAAATACATGTAGTAGCATGCTATATACTATTCTGTACTTTGCTTTTTCTTTTTAATTATGTACCTTGGGGATCTTGACACATTAGCAGCAAAAGCTTCTTCATACTATGTAGGACTTAATTATGTGTGTTAGTCGCTCAGTTGTGTCTGACTCTTGCAACCCCATAGACCAGGCTCCTTGGTCCATGGGATTCTCCAGACAAGAGTACTGGAGGGGGTTGCCATGTCCTTCTCCAAAGACTTCATTATATGGATATATAATAATTCAACAGTTTAGCTACTGATGGACATCTAAGTTGATTTTACTTTAATGCTTATAATAAGTCAATACTTCAGAGGTTAATTCTGTCATTAACCATTTATCATTTTACACATTTGCACCATATATCTATAGGCTAAACTCCAAAAGTAAAAGTGCTGGGTCAAAGTAATTTTGATAGAAACTGCCAAGTTGTAGTCATAAGGGTTGCACTCCCAACTTATACACCTCCTAGAATATACCTATTTCCTTACATGCCTGCCCACAAACTTGCTTTCAAACTTAAATTTTTGTCTGATAGGTGACAAATGGCATTTGAGTATATATTTTTTTGTTAACTAAAAAAATTTACTTATTTCTTTTTGCCTGTGCCAGGTTTTAATTGTGGTGCGCCAGCTCAATAGCTGCCCCAAAGCATGTGGGATCTCAGATCCCCGGCCAGATATCAAACCCATGTTCTCTGCACTGCAAGGCAGATTTTTAACCACTGGACCACCGAGAATATACTTGAGTACATTTTAAATCTTCATTTCTTTTATTGTGAGTGAGGTGAGTGTCTTATCACAGGTTTAAGAGCTACTTATATTAATATTTCAATGAAAATGTTTAATTTACCTGCTTGTACGCCTTTATTTAACATATGTGCATTTTGCTTGTTGCAAAGGGTAGAGTTCGAGCTCCAGAAACTACTGGTAGAAGATGAAACAGAGTCAGAAGAGACATGGTCTGTCACCTGGAAAAACAAGAGATCCTGTTACCATTACTTGAGGTCAAAGGCATAGTTACCTACAGAATGAGAAAATATACAAGTCACCAAGAGCCCTTTCTAACCCAGTTCAAATGGTTGAGATGACATTGCCAGCACGCTTGCAGCAATGTGAACATGCTACTCTGTATTTTGCAATAGAGAGGTGGATGGGGTAGTTAGATAAGGGCTCAAGCTGTTTCAAGAAGCTAAGACAAGACTGGATGTGTTCCCAGGACTTGAAAACACTCTGAAGAGGGTGCTACACAAAGATTAGCCTGGTGTGTCTTGAGAAAGAAATTCTGAAGTGACACTACCACAAAACTGATAAGAGGGCAGAGGATAACTAAAGAGGCTGAGTGGTGAACTGCAGAGGCGCTTTCCAGTAAGATCCGACTTAGGCATTTATTCCTGAATAAATGCCAAAAAACTTAAAGGCCCTATGAGAAGTCCTGAATGTCAAGAATATTGCGAAAAGCACTTAAATATTTGAGCCCCAAAGGTTTTAAAGTTATATTCAGAGCAATGAAGGGAGCTGATGGTGGAATGTTTGTGAATAACCAAAAGATTACCAAAATATGGTAAAAAAATTTGATATGATATGGTATTTCTTAAACTGGTTCATCAGAACACTCTCCTGAGGAAGGGTCCTAACCCAGAACAATGAATTGGAGGTTTTAAGTGAGGGGTCTGGGTATCTACATTTTGAATAAATGCCAGGTGCTTGTCTGATTAAGGACGTTTGGTAGAGTAAATTGAAACCCAAGTCAGGAAAGGAAACAGAGCATCTCCTTCCCTGAGCTAGATAAACTATATTTCAGGACCTTCAGGGAACTTGCAACAGATCCTGCAGCAGAGGAACTATGTTAAATGTCTGGAGACAGGAAATTAACTTTTAAAAAGATAAGCATAGCAAACTGCAGGCTTTAAAAATGATGACCTGTAAAATTCTAGAATGGATCACAAATTTGATTATCTGCAAGCATATGCAGGTTAAAAAAAAAGATCAGCAAATTTTAGCCAAGGTTCACTAAAGCAGGCAGAACAAAACCCTGCCAGGTTAGCCTTTTTTCCCCCCAGTAGACATGGTCATTTAACTGTTGGACCAGAATATATAGCAGAGAACTAGATTTGAATAAAACAAAACTTCTCATAGCATATTTGAGGGCAAGATGGAGTTATAGGGGCTGAAGGATAAGCTGATGGAACCAGCTTTCCCAAATAAAACATCCAGGAGGGACTAAAGGGCTGTCAGGATCCCTAATAATAACAGGAATGACAGGCCAAATCAAACAAGGGATAATTGTAAAGTCTTATGCATCAGGCAGGAAGAATGGCAGTAACTCTGATACAGTAGAAAAAGTTGTGAGTCTGGAGTCCAAATACCTAAACCTGTCTTAGATCTTCCCTTTACTAGCTGTCTCTTCTTGAGCAAGCCACAATCTCTGTTGTCAGTTTCCCCATCTAGAAAAGGGAACAGCTGCATTCCTGCAATTATGGAAGTGTTACAAAGAACAAATAATTTAGATGCAAAAAATGTAAAAAGCTAATATAAAATTAGGAGACAAAGATTTTTTTTTTTACAAAGATCATGTTAAACCAGTATGTATGAAAGTGTGGTGAGAAGATTTGACTGACTGGTAATACACTATAATTTTTCTGCAGCTGTTTTTTAAAAAAGGGAAGAATAATTTACACACTAGAATGGACTTTCAATATAAATGGTCAAATACAAAAAGCAAACTTTGCTGCCATTTTTGAGAAAAGGGAAGAAAATATATGCAATATATACAGTTAGTTGCTTTTTATGTATAAAATACCTGTGAAAGAAAAGAACCCAGATTGGAAAGGAAGAAGTAAAACTTTTTATTTGCAGATGACATGATGCTATCTGTAGAAAATACTAAGGAATCTACAAAGTGTTAAAGAAAAAAACTTTAGCCAGATTGTGGAATATAAGGTCAAGAAGATAAAAAAATCAATTGTATTTCTATATTCTAGCAAGGTGCAATCTGAAAATAAAATTAAGGAAACAAACTCCATTCACAGTAGCATCAACAATGAAATATCAGCAAATAAATTGAACAACAGAAGTGCAAGGCTTGTACAATGAAAACTATAAAACATTGGTGGGAGAAATTAAAGGTCTAAGTAAGTTGTGAGAGTATGTGGGATGGACAAAAGATTTGAATAGATATTTTGCCAAAGAAGATGTAAGAGTGGCCAATAAACATATGAAAAGATTTCAACACTATCAGTCATGAGGGAAACAAACTAAAGTCACGATGAGATACCACTTTACACCCACTAGGATGGCTATAACCAAAAAGATGTGCAGTACTAAGTGTTGACAGGGAAGTGGAGAAACCGGAGCCTTCACAAGCTGCTGGTGAGAATGCAAAATGATACAGCTACTTTGGAAAACACTTTGGAATTTTCTTAAAAACATAAACTTACCTATGACTCAGCAATTCCACTCCTAAGTATATACTCAAAAGAAATGAGTCCACATAAAATTTTTTGTGTCTACACAAATATTCATAGCAGTATTATTCATATTACCCCTCCCCCCCCGCAATCAAACAATCCAAATGTCCAACAACTGGCAATCCGATAAACAGAATGTGGTAAAGCAACACAACACTAATCAGCAATAAAAAAGCTGAATTGTGGTGATGACTGCACAGCTCTGTAAACTTACTTCAATAAAGCTGTTTAAAAATCTCGAATGATATGCGAGAACTCGTTTAATACTGAGTAAACTCTGAAAAATGGGTGCCTGGGGAACAGGAGAGGGAAGATACTTTATCAAATACTTAATATATTTAAAATTTTGTACCATGTGATTGTATTATCAGTTTAAAAAATGAAATGAAACAAAAATAAGGAAGTGTGGCAATAAAGGTTTAATGACTTTGATGAGTTCAATAGGAGTAAAACATGTTAGGGTGAAAAGTGAAGTTGCTCAGTTGTGTCCGACTCTGTGACCACATAGACTGTAGCCTACCAGGCTCCTCCATCCGTGGGATTTTCCAGGCAAGAGTACTGGAGTGTGTTGCCATTTCCTTTTCCATGGGATTTTTCCAATCCAGGGATGGAACCTGGGTCTCCCGCATTGCAGGCAGATGCTTTACCAGTTTAGTTTACAGAAAAGAGGATGATAAATCTGCTGTCACTATCTGAGGCACAGCATATGTAATTCAAAGGGACATGTTTAAAAACAGGATATAAACAAATAGACCCAGAAGCTGCCAACTTAGGAAAGTGGAGTAGAAAGGATGACCTGTGAGAACTGCTTCAATGAGTGAAGACCTGAGAAAATACTTCAGGGAAGGAAGTGGGTGCCTGAGAAGATTAGATCTCTTTCCTGTGCCTTCAGAGAGCAGAACTGGGAACAGAGCCAGGAAATCTAACACGGGCAGATTTTGGATCTTTTTAAATTTTCAAAACCTTTGCCAACTAGTGCCTAGACAAATGAAATGAGATGCCAATGAGCAGTGAGTGAGTGGTGGAGCTGTTGAAGCAGCGGCTGGAGCACCTCATGGGGCAGAGGCAGCAAAGTGTTGATGGTCCTTTCCAAGAATGAGTCTGAGGACCTCCTGCACTTCCAAAGCACACGACTGGGCGTGGTATGCACCACTGGGTGTGAAAGAACACGTTTACATCTGATTAAATGAGGAGTCTTGGTATGTGTGTTTCTGCTTCCACTTTAAATCTGATTAAGTTCATTCCTGTCTGTAAAAATGTAAACATTTAAAAATAGAAAATAGTCTAAAACCAAATTCTTGCTCAACAAGAAATATCCAGTTAAGTCTCTAGCATGGTGAAAATCAAAAGGCCAGACAAAAACAAGTTTTCAAGGATGTGGAGAAATGAGAACCTTCAATATTGATGCTTAGAATGCAAAATGGTAACAATATTTTGCATAACAATCTGGTAGTCCCTCAGAGGGTTAAAAATAGGCTTACCATATGATCCAGAGTCTATCCACTCATAGGCATATGCCCCAAAGAAATATAAGCTATGTCCACATAAAAACTTGTATATGGATGTTCACAGCAGCTCTGTTAATAGTAGCCCCACAGTGGAAGAAATTTAAATGTCCATTAACTAATAAATAGTTAAGTGAAATATGCATATTCATATAATGGAATATTATTTGATCACACAAAGGAATGAATACATTCTACACCATAGATGAACTTTGAAAATATTAAGTGAAAGAAGCCAGTCACAAAAGATCACATATTATGTCCATTTACACGAAATGTTTAGAATAAAGAACTCTAGAGAGAGAAAAAAAGCAGATTAGCAACATAAGCAGGGAAGGGGCAGGAAGTGAGAAGAAATGACTGCTAATGTGTATAGGGTGTTTACGGTAGGTATTGAAAACACCTTAAAATTGGTGGTTTTATTGCATAGCACTGTGAATATATTAAAACCCACTCAACTGTACACTTAAAAACAGGTGAATTTTATGGTATGTGAAACATCTCAAGAAAGCTATAAAATGTGTGTATTTGTGTATGCAAACTGAAATACAAGCAGATTATGAAGTCTTTATTTGGAGAAAAATTGCTGCTCATGCTTGGTGGTCTTATATCTCCTGTCACTTAATCATTAGGGATACAAGAACAAAGGAAGGTACCAACAGTGTCATCTTCATATAATAGTGAACAGTCCTAACAAAAATGTGGGCACTGGATATTGTACATATGGTAGCACTGTATACATACTATGGCTAGAGTTAAGTGCAAACTGTTACAGTGATGCAGTCATGCCATGTTGACTTCCTCAAACAATCACAATTTACAGCCTTGCACTGTGTCTGACAATCTGTGCTGAGGATCCAACACAGGATAGAAGGTAATTTTTGCTGAATTCATTTACAGATGCTGTTGGTAACCCACAATAACCCACCTTCCTCAGTCCAAGGGAGAGTCTTAGGCATCTCCTATAGTGATCTCAGCATCTCTCATGGCCTGGAGGTGAATTAGCCCACTCAGTTCTCTACAGTTGGGCTTACACATAAAGATTTAAATGATTACTATAAGTCAACTGACATTACCAGCTACCATCATTTTTAAGCTTTCTGTTGCAGAGTTGAAAGGAGATAGATACTGGCTGGCTTCTTCTGTTTTAATTTCTATTATTGTGAGAGTAAACTCACCTGTTGATGCCTGATTACAACTGGGAAAAAAGTAACTGCCACCATCTCACAGATGTTTCAGGTTTTTTGTTGTACTTCTTAATTAAAATCTAGGTGAAATTCATTCCCATATTCATTGATCAGACACACCATCAGATAGACCCAGAAAAAAAAGGTTTTCAAATAATTGTTTTTCAGGGGAAACTGAGCTTAGGAAAACATCAAATGTTGGAGAAAGTCTATGTTTTCTTACACGACCTTATATGGTTATTCTTCATGTATGAAGATTGTTATCGCTGACCTTCTGCCAGCAAGGTGCCTGCTGAGAGATACTTTTCTTTCAGAGTAATGGATTTACACTAATTCATTTATAACTACTCAAGTTTAGTGCCAGAGATACACATTGATAAAGCAGAGTCAAAATCAGAAACACAGTCAATAGCACCCAAAGACAGTTTTTCTTGTGAAAAGTTTTTAGATATGTGCAGCTCAAACTGGCAACTGTAGATTCAATACTAAAACTTATTAACCAGTAAAAGATGACCCAAAGTGTGTGCCCTCAAAATAACATTTTGACATAGATTTAATTCTGAGAGGCAAGATTAAATCTTAAGCAGAACTCAGGTGAGCACTATTATTCACCATTAGAAAATCAGAACTGGTCAATTATTTCTGCAAGTATGGTAGATGATAACTATAAAATATCCTGCCCCCTAAAATGTATTGTGCCTGCAGAAAGGTCCTCAGAAAATTTATTTTCATACAAAAATGAATAAAGATTGCAGAGATGTAATGAATCTGGATAACGCCAAAATTCAAAGTAAGGCCATGAGACTGTATAGTAAAAATGTAACAGCAGTACTTGTCATTAGAACTGAGGTTAAAAAATCTCTAACAGGATAGTAAAGTTTTCCAGATAATGGTTGGGTTTGGGGTAGAGAAGAAAGAAAACCAAGAGCTGAAGTCCTCAATTAATATATGGGAAAAACTAGGTTAGAAAATGATCATTACAATTTTATAGATGGTGGTAAAGCTAGATGACATGAGTCTCAAAAATTATGGTCTGGAAGTGGTCGTCTCACTCTTTTTCTTCTCTGCATTCTCTCAAATCTTTCCTTTTGGCTCTAATATTTATAAAGATTATGATCACCTTTACATGGATGGCTCTAAACTCTTCATTTCACTCATGAATTCATGTATATCTACAGTTTTAGACATTTTCACTTGGATGCTCTGATCCAACTTCAAGTTTAATAAATACTCCATAATTCATAAGTCAGAATTAGTTTCCTCTTCTTATCGCTCCATTTTGATTACCGTATCACATAGGTCTTTAGTTGCTTTGGGCAGAAATTTCAAAAGAACCATGGCTATTAATTACCAAGTCCAACTAATCAAAGCTCAGCTTAAAAACAATATTAATTTTTCTCATAAATTAACTTGTGAATATCACTATCTTATTTAAAAATCTGACAGTTAGCTAAACATTGCTGCTGTTGCTGCTGCTGCTAAGTCGCTTCAGTCGTGTCCGACTCTGTGCGACCCCACAGATGGCAGCCCATTGGGCTCCGTCATCCCTGGGATTCTCCAGACAAGAACACTGGAGTAGGTTGCCATTTCCTTCTCCAATGCATCAAAGTGAAAAGTGAAAGTGAAGTCGCTCAGTCGTGTCTAACTCAGCGACCCCATGTACTGCAGCCTACCAGGCTCCACCATCCATGGGAGTTTCCAGGCAAGAGTACTGGAGTGGGATGCCATTGCCTTCTCCAGCTAAACATTAGGCAATAAAATTATACCTAGACACGCCAAAATAAATTCCATGTGGATTAAGGATTTAAGTTCCTTGTCCTCTACCCTAAACACGATAAAACAACGACAACAAACCAAGGAGAATACTTCCTTATAATCTTGAGGATGAAGAGACCTTCCTTAGCATATGACAAATAAATAAAGTTGAGTATACAACAATGCTATCACACCATTAGATGGTTTTAGATAGTACATGCTCAGTCAGGTTCGATTCTCTGCGATCCTATGGACTGTATGTAGTCTGCCAGGCTCCTCTGTCCATGGAATTTTCCAGGTAAGAATATTGCAGTGGGTTACCATTCCCTTCATTAATATAATTAATGCTCAACAATTAATAAAAATTCTTCAGAGAAAAATGTGCGAGGTATATAAGAAGTTAATTCTCAAAATAAGAAATGTAACAAGCAACCTCTGAAATCTAATATTTAAAAATCTAATTTAAAGCAGTGAGTTTTTCCACACATTAGATTAACAAACACTGAAAGGACTGATACTACTCAAACCTGGCAAAGGAATGAAGAAACACTCCCTCATACTTTTGGTGGGCACATATATTCGTACAAAATTTCTGGAGGGCACATAGTTAGGCGTGGGAAGGTCTATAGATTTATTGATGGTCTTTTAAATTTGTTGTTAATGATCTACTTAGATATTTTCTTAGAAAATCATCCATCTAATTTATGTTTTAAAATATATCAGCCTAAAGTTGCACATAGTAATCTTCTTTAAGAAAACCACATCTTTGACTGGAGTTATATCCTTCCAACCTAGGATTTGGTCTTTTTTTTTTTTTTTTTAAAGAGCCAGATCTTGGTTATATTGATCAATCTGGGGGACTGATTTTTAGAATGCTTACTTTAATTACTTCCTAGTTGAATTTGCTCAACTAAAATATTAAAGGCTCTATATTTTCCTCTAAATATAGGTTTAGTCACACCCTGTAAGATTTGGATATTGCTTTTACTCTCATTGGGCTTCCTTGATAGCTCAGCTGGCAAAGAATCTGCCTGCAATGCGGGAGACCTGGGTTCGATCCCTGGGTTGGGAAGATCCCCTGGAGAAGGGAAAGGCTACCCACTCCAGTATTCAGGCCTGGAGAATTCCATGGATGGTGGAGCCTGGTAGGCTGCAGTCTATGGAGTCGCAAAGAGTTGGACACGACTGAGCGACTTTCACTCACTTTACTCTCATTAATGAAAAAAAAATTCTACAATCTCAATTTTTAGTTATCCCATAGCCCCAAAGTTTAGAATATTTTAAAATATTTCCTTAAAAAATTATAGCCGTTAATACCAACTTTACAGTATTGTGGTTAGAGAATATAAGTTTAGTTAGTAATCTACTTTGGGGATTTATCAACATTTTGCCTAAGTGTATCTTTGTAAATATTCCACGGGCATTTGGAACAAATGTGAAAGCTGTGTTTTAGAAATAAAGTTTTATATGGATATCTTAAATCAGCACTGTTAATACTGCTATTAAATACTGCTATTTTACCTGTTATATATCAAAATCTGATTAAAAAAAACAATTAAAATATTCCATCCTGTACTTTTGTCACATTCCATATTATAATTATGTTTGGATGAACATATGAATGCATTCTGGTTGCAAGCACAGCAGTAATTTTGGCAGTCACTGACAGACTTTCTTCCCTTGGAAATTACAGAGTGGAGATAAGGTAGACTCTCACAAAAAGTAACATTTAATTAAAAATTACAAAAAAACCCCTAACCTTTCAATGGTATAGAAACTCGTATTTCTAATCTGGCAAAACTATAAATTATTGACTAAAAAATCAAAGTAAAGGAATTTTCATGCACTGCATGTAGAAATACAGACTAGAAAGTAATTTGATACGAATGCAGAAAATTATCTATCTATATAATTTATGATCCAAGAATTCCACTTCCGGATTTATTTGCCAAAGATGGCCTCACAAGGTCCATAAAGCAATATGAACAAGGATGTGCACTGCTGGTGTCTGGCATTGTTGAGAATTGACAACAACATGGGTGTTAATTACAGGGAAAGGTAAACTGGTAGATGCACTCAGTTGGAGGGCTGTGCAATGATCAGAAACCTGAATTAGATGTATGAATAGCAATGTAGATACATCTTAAAAATACAATGCTTAGTGAAAAATCATAAAAGTAATGATATGCATTTTATATAAGCTGAAAATACATGACAACTACAGAATATATATTTTATAAGAACTCTTCTAAGTCAAAAGATATTTACATAACAAGGCCAGTTGTATATAGGAGGAGAGGAAAGAAGATGGGATGTGGGAACCAAGGTTTTAAGAGACGCCATGAACCTAGGAGTATATCAACTCAATCCTTAGCAGCTCAAGTTAAAATTTTATTTTATTTTGGCATAAAAACTGTGTATAGTACTTTTCTAATTCTATTCTTTCACTCTGCTTCTCGAAGGATTTATGATGTCTAGATTGGAATTCAAACAGGCACTATTGGCAGAAACTAGAACACAATGAGAAGCTTAAGAATTCTGTTTTCCGGCTCTTAACTGATGTTTTGTTTGTTTGCTCAGTCTGGCTGAGGTCACTTTTTAGTTAGTGCCACAAAATTTTTTTTATGGTTTCATATTAGAACATACTTGATTCTTGTTTTAAAAGAACATGAAAAGTTAAAAAGAAAAAAATGTATAAACCCATAATCTTAAAATAACCTAATATTTTTAGCTATATAAATACATGCGTATGTTGCCTTTTATCTCTTAACACATAATGAAATTTATCCTTGGGTTCAAAGATACTGCCTTTGACTGTTGTTTCTCTCCATACATGTGCGACTGTGAAGAGTGATATGATATTAGCCTGTTTTATAAAAATGTAAGAAACACCAGTAAACATTTAAACACTATTAACACTATCATTTTATTCTCTCATGGATGTCTCCTTGGTAGTTAATGTTGTTCATCTGCCCAACTGCTGGTAACATGGGCAATTGGAAATAATGAGAGGTGAAAAATACAGCAAAATCATTCATCTTTAGCTTTTTCCTCATAAATAAAAACTGAATGTGACTTCTTTTGTATTGACAGGAGTAAACTATTCCTTTTCTTTGACCACAGTAATACAACCAGACAGTGAGAGAGGGGAGAAGAAAGAAAAAACAGAGGGAGAGCAGGCAGGCACAGCGAGAACATGAGAGAGAGAGAAGGAAAGGAGCAGCTTAGAAAAGATAGTGAGACAACAGACAGCATCAAGTGGGGTGGGAGAGCACAAGAGAACAGAATGTGGGTGCAGAGGCAGAGAGAAAGAACACCGAAGAAGGCAGGGTGCGAGGACTCTGCAGCACGAATCACAGAGTGGGGGGAGAGCCTGCACAGCCCCATCAGAGACAGGCACAGACAGCGAGCCGCGGACGATCAGGTGTAGTCGGAGGAGGAGGGCAGAGCAAGCAGGCACTTGCAGTTACTCCCTTCTATCGACTCTTAAACCCTCACACGTACATGTCCTGGATACACATGTTCAGGGAAAAAAAGCATGAGCATATCTAAGGACACTCGGTTTAAAGAAAAGATAGGCAATTCAAAAACAAATACAGAAAAGAAAATAAAAACTCAGTAGGTGTGATCAAACAAATAGCAGTCAGGATAGATACCGTATTTCTGGCCTATATGGCAAATATTTACAAGAATGCTACTGGCAGGTATTGAATCAACATTTCCAGAGGATAATTTAGTAGTGTGGATTAAACATTTTTCATGTACGTACTTGGTAACCCAGAAATTCTATATTTAGAAATGTATCTCTAGGAAAGAAAAATTCATAAAGATGTACCAAGACTACCCACCGAAGTGAAAATTATGATAAAGTACAAACAAACCCTTAAAACTAACTATTGTATTTATACAATGAAACTCATAAAGCTATTAAAAATGACTAATAAATCTTTATTTATTGGCATAGAAAGATGTCTATATTAAGTGTAGAGTTTCAAAACAATATACATAGTATGATTTCGTGTTTTTTGGACCACTGTTTCTCTCCATATACGAAAATGATTGTGAAGACTAATATGAAATCAGCCAGTGTTATAAAAATGTAAGCAACAGTGATAAAAATTTAATTGGACAGTAATAAAGGTCTCATTTTATGCTGTCACAGAGGTTTCTTCATTTGATATTTAGCTTCATTAGAGTGCCGATCAAGCAGATCCAGCGTAAGCAGTAGGTGTGTGCAACATAAAATATAAACCTGGAAGCTTATTTATGAAAATGTTAATCATGATTATTTCAGGATGGTGAGAATTATGGGTGATTTCCAAGGTCTTTATATTTTATGTATTAAACTCTTTATATTTAGTTATCTTTTTACTTTTATATTCAAAAGTAATAAAATATCTTTTTTCACAAAAATAGTTGTTACTAAAGAGAAGAGAAAGATGTAAGGTGGCTGAAGCATCAACAAAAGCTATCATGACAGGCAACATCCTCCACTATAGTCTATGATAAGCACAGTTTTAGTTGAGAAGGAGCCTACAGAAAAAAGAAGAAAGTGAATATGAAAGAGAGAGAGGAAAAAAAAATCCTAAGAAAACAGATAATGGATTTTGGAAAATACGATAGCACAGAGACAGGCTTAATGAATCTCTTTCATAACTGAAATACACAAACAAAAACCATCAAAAAGTGAAAAAAGTATTCCGAATCTAGGGAACAGACTCAACTCACACCACCACAAAACTCTTCCTACACAAAGGATCATACAGAAGGGTAAAAGGTGAGTCACCTGAATTAAAAATATCCCACTGGTATCTCAGAAAAGGGACTGATTATAATAAGCGGCCCAGGAAAAAGAACATGTCTTCCAAGGGGAGATACATTCCCAGTGAAAAAATAGCTTCTTCTGTCCTAGCCAGAATGGTTTACTGTATACCCTCTTTGGCCAGGAAGAAATCAGAAAAAGGGATAGAAAATAACCTCTTAAGTCTAAAATTAAGTCTTTAGTTTGATTACTAAAATTTGCTAGAAAAAAAATAAGGCCTCTGCTATATCACTGTCCACACAACAATGCTATGAAAGCAGTTCCCAGCTGACTTTACAGTAGTACAACAGCAAAACTCAAGGGCATGTCCTATAGAACCAGGTATTTTCTCACCTCCACACTTAGAAAAGTGACCATCAGTTTATGTTTCAAAATTATGGCAGAGAAAAATATCACCTGCTAAAGCTGTCCAGAGTCCTAAAATCAATGATTATCTTTCTGCCTCTCCCAAATTCTGAAAGGCAAAAAAAAAAAAGAAAAAAAAAAAAACAAAAACAAGCCATATACAATCAACCTTCAGGTTCACGTCCTAGGAAGGGGACTCAGTATCTTGTAAACAGGTAATAAGCCAGTCAGAAGGAATTTAACCACACTGACATTTGACATTGAAGTTGCTCAGTGGTGTCCGACTTTTTGCGACCCCATGGACTGTAGCCTACCGGGCTCCTCCGTCCATGGAATTTTCCAAGCAAGAGTACTGGAGTGGGTTGCCATTTCCTTCTCCAGAGATCTTCCCGATCCAGGGTGTGGGATCAAATAAATGGTTTTCACAAAACTGTTTAGAGACAAAGGTAATCTGAAAAAAAGAGAAGATAATACGAAAATATTCTACAGCATTAAAGCGGAAGAAAGGAAGAACAAAAAAGGGGGGAAGAATTTACTTTGCCAGGTTTACCCATTTTAGTCAATAAAGAACTGGGGACTTCCCTTGTGGTACAGTGGATAAGAATCCGCCTGGCAATGCAGGGGACACGGATTCGATCCCTGATCTGGGAAGATTCCACATGCCGTGGAGCAACTAAGCCAGAGTGCTGCAATTACTGAGCCCACGTGCTCTACAGCCCACAGTTCATAACTACTGAGCCCCTGCATCCAGAGACTGTGCTCCACAATGAGAGAAGCCACCACAATAAGCCAGTGTACCGCAACATAGAGTAGGCTCCCACTTGCTGCAACTACAGTGTCGGTGCCCAGCAACAAAGACCCAGTGCAATCAAAAATAAATAAATAAAAGAAAAAGAATCTGCATTTTCACTTTAGAGGAAATTAAAAAGAACATGGACTTAATGAAACAGATTCAAGATAAGCTGGGAAAACAGGGGGAGATTAACAGGTTGTTGACAAAATTAACACAATTCAATAACAAGTTAATGAATATATGCCATATGTTGGAAAACCAATGCCAGGCATCAAAGGAAAAAAATGAAGACAGTAATTATGTTGTTATATCATTGCAGAATTAATCTATGCAAAATAAAACAAATTTGATTTTAAAAAAATAAAGAAAACTTAGCCAGTGGAGCAGAGTACAGTTTTAAAAGGTCTCCGGAAATGTAGAGAAAAAGATGAAGGGAATGAAAATAATTAGAATG
The DNA here is from genome assembly GCA_006410875.1 of Neotragus pygmaeus. NCBI lineage: Eukaryota > Metazoa > Chordata > Mammalia > Artiodactyla > Bovidae > Neotragus > Neotragus pygmaeus. The sequence goes on from SJYV01018322.1 coordinate 490,798, forward strand.
CAAGAAGAGGATTATATATGCAGCACTGGCCCCAACACTCACTTGTAAGACAGAAAATAGGTTAAGAGGAAAGGAAAAAANAGTGGAGCAGAGTACAGTTTTAAAAGGTCTCCGGAAATGTAGAGAAAAAGATGAAGGGAATGAAAATAATTAGAATGCAAGAAGAGGATTATATATGCAGCACTGGCCCCAACACTCACTTGTAAGACAGAAAATAGGTTAAGAGGAAAGGAAAAAACATTCTAGGATACAAGTTTTTGCTGAAATCAAAAGTAAATCTAAATGTACAAGGGATACAGAGTTATTTGGTACCAGAAAAAAATTAATATCCAGAATACATAAAGCAAAAGGGACAGAAATACAGGGAAACAAAGACAACTCAACAGTAATAGCTAGAGACTACAATGTAACACTTTCAAAATGGATAGAAAAATGTGACTGGCCAATAAGGAAATTGAAGGCTTGAATAACACTATAAATCAAGTAAATCTAGAGACATATACATAATACTCCAACCAATGGAAGCAGAATATACATTCTTCTTGAGGGCATATGTAATGTTCTCCAGAAGAGACCATAGGTAGGTCAAAACAGTCACAATACATTTACATTTACTGTGATTTTTAACGCAGTATTAATATGCTCTCTGACCACAATGGAATGGAATTAGAAACCAAAAAGGAACTCTGAAAATTTTAGAAATAATAGAAATTAAACAACACACTTTTAATTGCCAATGTTCAAAGACAAAATCACAAGGGCAATTAGAAAATACTTTGAGATGAATGAAAATGAAAGCAAAACATAACCAAACTTACGGGATGCAGTGAAGGCAGAGCTTATAGAAATTTGTACCTCTAAATGTATACATTAAAAGAAGAAAGATTTCAAATTAATAACCTCGTCTTCAATCTTAAGAAACCAGAAAAAGAAGAGCAAATAAAATCCAAAGGAGGCAAATGAAGGAAATTATGTAGATTAGAATGAACATATATGAATCATGGGCCTCTCTGGCGGCTCAGCGGTAAAGAATCTGCCTGCCAATGCAGGAGTCATGGTTCAAACCCTGGTTCGGGAAGAGGCCACATGCCGTGGAGCCACTAAGCCTGTGCGCCACAGCTCTTGGGCCTGTGCTCTAGAGCCTGGGAGCCATAGTTAGTGAATGCCACATGCCTAGAGCCTGTGCTCCACAACAAGAGAAACCACTGCAATGAGAAGCATAACAGCTAGAAGGTAGCTCTCACTAGCTGCAACTGGAGAAGACCCGGCATAGCAGTGAAGACCCAGCACAGCCATAAATGAATCTTAAAAAAAAGAGAAAATATATGAATCAGAGAATAAAAAAAAAGAGAGAGAAAATAAATCAAAAGTTTGTTCTTCGAAAAGATCCAAAAAACTGGACAAACCCCAAGGGGAAAAAAAGGGAAAATGTAAATCATTATAAATTAAGAATGAACCAGGGGGTGTTACTATCAATCACACAGAAATTAAAAAGGACCATAAGGGAATATTATGAACAATTATATGTCAACAAATTAGATAACTTCGATGAAACAGATAATTTCTTATCCCACATGTTGTGGAGCTACTAAGCCTGTGTGTCACAACTATTGAGCCTGTTGTACTAGAGCCCGGGAACCAAAACTCCTGAGCCCACGTGTCCCAACTACTGAAGGACACACACTCCAGGGCTTGTGCTCTGCAACAAGAGAAGCTACTGCAGTGAGTAGCCCCTGCTTGCCACAACTAGAGAAACCCTGTGTGGCACTGAAGACCCAGCACAGCCAAAAAGAAGAAAAAACGAGGAGGATCACTTCCCAATTCATCCTATGAGGACGGTATTACCTTCAGAAAAAAAGGCTAAGATATAATAAAACTACAGACCAGTACCCCTTATCAATATAGAAGGAAAATCTTCAACAAAATACTAGGAAACTGAATCCAGCAACACAGAAGAATTATACATCAAAACCAGAAGGGATTTATCTAGGGAATGCAAGGTTTGTTTCATATATGATTATCAGTCAATGTAATACACATGTTAATAAAGAAAGAAACAGATGATCATTTTGTTATACATAGAAAAACCATATGGCAAAACCCCAAACCCTTCCATAATAAAAACACTCAACAGGGACTTCGCTGGTGGTCCAGTGGTTAAGATTCTGCCCTTTTACTGCAGGAGGTACAGATTAGCCTAGCTGGAGAGCTAAGATCAGGCATGCTCTGTAGTATGGCCAAAAAGTAAAAAACAAAACACTAAGCAAAATAGGAATAGAAGAGAATTCCTCAGTCTGACAAAGAGCATTTATACAAATCTCTCAGAGTAAACATCATCCTTAATGTTGACCAGAAAGATTTCTCCCTAAAATCAGGGATAAGACAAGGATACTCATTCTTACCACTTCTATTCAAGATAGTACTGGAGGTTCTAGCAAGGGCAACTAGGCAACAAAAACAGATTAATGACATATTGGAAAGGAAGAAGGAAAACAATCTCTATTTGCAGATGACACAGTATTCTACATAGAAAACATCAATGAACACACACAACTTAAACATACTCAAACTTGTAAACAAGTTCAACAAAGTTGCAATGACCAAGATAAATATGAAAAAAATCAGTACATTCCTGTACAGTTCAGTTCAGCTGCTCAGTCATGTTAGACTCTGTGCAACCCCATGGACTGCAGCACGCCAGGCTTCCCTGTCCATCACCAACTCCCAGTGCTTGCTCAAACTCATGTCCATTTAGTTGGTGATGCCATCCAGCCATCTCATCCTCTGCCATCCCCTTCTCCTCCTGCCCTCAATCTTTCCCAGCATCAGGGTCTTTAAAATGAGTCAGTTCTTCTCTTGCTACACTTGTTAGTCTACACTAACAAGGAAAAGTCCCAAATTGAACTTCAGAAAACTAGTTATGTTGGTTATTAAAAAGAATAAAGAACAAAATACTCAATATACTTTTAACAAAATAAGTACCAAACTACAAAGTGGAAACTACAAACATCACTGAAAGAAATTAAAGATGACCTAAGTGGAAAGACATTCTATGTTCATGGATTAGAAGATTTAATATCATTAGAGTAACAATATTCCCTAAATTCTTATACAGTTTCAATGTAATCCCTCCCCAAGATTCAAGTTGTCTAGTTTCTTCTTTGGGGCAGAAACTGACAAGCTGATCTGAAAATTCGTATGACCTAAAAAAATATCTGAAGGAGATCAACCCTGGGATTTCTTTGGAAGGAATGATGCTAAAGCTGAAACTCCAGTACTTTGGCCACCTCATGAGAAGAGTTGACTCACTGGAAAAGACTCTGATGCTGGGAGGGATTGGGGGCAGGAGGAGAAGGGGACGACCGAGGATGAGATGGCTGGATGGCATCACAGACTCGATGGACGTGAGTCTGAGTGAACTCCGAGAGATGGTGATGAACAGGGAGGCCTGGCGTGCTGCAATTCATGGGATCGCAAAGAGTCGGACACAATTGAGCAACTGAACTGAACTGAACTGAAAAATAATAAGCTTGAAAAGGAAAAAACAAAGTTGGAGGATTCACACTAATTAGACAGTGTTGTAGTGGAATAAAGAGAGACATAGGTTCAGTGTCCAGAAATAAATCCTTACATTTATAACTCTATCATTAAAAAAATTAAAAAAAATTTTTTCCTTTATTTATGATCAATTGGTTTTTGCCAAGGGTGCCCAGACAATTCAGTGGAGGAAAGAATAGTCTTTGCAACAAATGGTATTAAGACAACTGGATATCTACAGGCAAAAGAATGAAATTGTACTGCCTCAATACCACGTTCAAAAATTAACTAAAAAATGTTCATCAAACTAAAAGTAAGAACTAAAATTATGAAACTTTTAGAAGGAACAAAAAAGAAAATATTTTGTAACCATGGATTAGATAACAGTTTTAGATATTATATGAAAAGAATAAGAAATAAAAGATAAATTGAATGGTTTTGTCAAAATTAAAACTTTTGTACCACAAATAATACCATCAAGAAAGTGAAAAGCAAGTCACAGAATGTAAGCACAAGTTTGGAAAACGTAAGGGACTTGTATTCAGAATAGACAAAGAAATAGTAATAAAATGACAAGTAACTCAATTTTAAAATGGGCCAAGGATCTGCACAGATATTTCTCTAAAGAAGATATACAAATGGCCATCAGGCATATGAAAATTGCTCAATATGAATAGCTGTTAGGCAAATGCAAATTAAAATCACAGTGACATAACTCTTCACATCCATTAGATGGCTATTATCAAACGACAGAAAACAAGTGGTGATGAAGATATAGAAAAACTGGAATATGATCTAGGTGCAGCTACTAGATGCAGATGCAAAATGGTGCAGCCACTTTCGAAAACACTTTGGCAGTTACTCAAAAGCTTAAACAGAGTTACAACATGATTTAGCAATTGTACTCGTAGGTATATATACACCTAAGAAAATGGAGGAAACATGTTGACACAGAAATCTGTACATTAATGTTCACTGAAGCATTTTTCCTCATGACCAAAAGAGCAGAAACAATCCAAACGTCCAACAACTCATGAATAAACATGTTGTACATGCATATGAAATACTGTTTGGCCATAATAAACAACAACTGGCTCATGCTACAAAATGAACCCTGAAAAAATTAAGGGGAGGCTAGGAAACGACTGTTAATGGGCATGGAGTTTCTTTGTGGTATGAGAAGAACGTTCTAGAATCAGTGGTGATGGCTGCACTTTAAAAGAATGAACTGTAGGGCTTCCCTGGTGGCTCAGTGGTGAAGAGTCCGCCTGCCAATGCAGGGACACTGGTTTGATCTCTGGTCCAGGAAGATCCCATAGGCCTCAGGGCAACTAAGCCTGTGCACCATAATTACAGAATCCTGTGCTCTACAGCCCAGGAGATACAAATACTGAGCCCATGTGCTGCAACTACTGAAACCCATGAGCCTGAGAGTCCGTGCTCAACAAGTGAAGATCAAAAAGAGAAGCCCATGCAAGGCAACTAGAGAATAACTCCAATTCCCCACAACTAGACAAAAGCCTGTGCAGCAAAAAAGACCCAGCAGAGATAAAAATGTAAATAATTAAAAAAAAGAATGAACTGTGAGGTACGTAAATTTTATTTTTTGACCAACAATGAGACACACCCTGGGAAAGTAAGAAAACAAATTTTAAAAATCTGACAAATTTTGAAAATCCAGGATCCAACATAGGGAAAAAAATATCATGGTTGCATCTGGCACAGATATATTATACATATGTACCCAGAAAAGGGGGAACAAAATTAACTGAGCTCTGAATTAAAGATTATTACTGGGATTTCCCTGGTGGTCCAGTGTTAAGAATCTGCCTTGCAACACAAGAGAGGTGGGTTCGATTCCTGGGAGGGAACTAAGATCCCATATGCCACATAGCTACTAAGCTTGAATGCCACATCTAGAGTCCATGTGCCTCAAGGAAAGATCCCACACTGCACAATGAAGATCCGTGTGCTGCAACTAAGACCTGAGACAGCCAAATCAATAAATAAATATTCTAAAAAACTGTTAAAAGTTTTATACTCAAACAAGTTGTTATTCCTATACAAGGGTCACAGAATGATAATCTCAAATTTGCTAGAACTGAAGAGATGCTCACTGCTGAAAAACTATTGAAAAATCTATCCAAACAATAAAATTATTTAAATTAATAAACTCAGTTATATTGAAAAGACTTGTGACAAACACTGATGCTTTTAAAAAACATACAGTGATTTTCCTTATAATATTAAAGAAAAATGTTATACTTCTTGAAAATAAAGCCAATCAATACAGGAATAACACTTCCAGGATAAACAAAATTAACAAAATAAATATTGGTACATTGGGGGAAGTGTGCTGTATGTGGGGAGAAGTAGGGCAAGCAAAACCAACTTCTTAATTCTTTGTATAATAGTGGAGTCAATAGATACTAACTTCATTTCTGACAGTGATACATTTGAGACAGTGGCTTAAGCGTATTTGTTATTTACACGGCTGCTAAATTAGCAAAAAAAAACTCAAAGAAATCATATACCAATGAAAAAAATTGAAAACTGTAAGAAATCACTAAAAGTGATAAGCAACACTGAAGAACCAAGACAATTTTGGAAAAGAACAACAAAGTTGGAGGATCCATACTTCCCAATTTCAAAACTAATACAACAGTGAAATACTGGCATAAAGATAAGTAAATCAATGGACTAGAACAGACAGACAGAAATAAACCTTTGTGCCATATGGTCAAATGATCTACGATCAAAGGATCTCTGACCTTTGACAAGGGGCCAAGATCACTCAATGGGAAAAAGAGTAATTTTCTTAACAAATAGTGCTGGGAAAACTGGATATCCACACTCTTAAAAAGAATGAAGTTGGAACCTTACCTTATAGCATATACAAAAATTACCTCGAAACAAAATAAACACCTAAAACCATAAAATTCTTGGAAGAACACATTAGGGGAAAGTTTCATGTCACTGGACTTGGTAATGCTTTCAAAAGTATAGGAAGCAAAAGTCAACAATTGGCACTGCATCAATATTATAAGTTTCTGTGCATCAAAGAATACAAGCAAAAAAAGTGAAAGAAAAATTTATAAATCATGTATGTGATAAAAGGTTAATACTCAGAATATATAAAGAACTTCAACAACTCAATGACCAAAAAATAACATGATTTAAGAATGGACAAAGTATTTGGACAGATATTCTTCCAAAGACGATATATGAATGGTCAAGAAGCATGTAAAAATATGTTCAATATCAGTAATCATGAAAGAAATGCAAAGCAAAACTGTAAGATATCACTTCATACATATTAGGATGCCATTATTAAAGAAACAGAAAATAACAAGTGTTGGCAAAAATGTGGATAAAGTGAAGACATCTGTCTTGTTAGTGGGGCTGAAAAATGGTGCAGCTACTGTGGCAAACAGTACAGTAGCCCTCAAACGGTTACAAATAGAACTGCCACGTAACTGATTCCCCTTCTGGATATTCGTCCACAGAAACTGGAAGCAGGGTCTCGAACGGATATCAGTACACCCATGTTCACAGCATCATATTCACAACAGTCTAACGGTAGAAGCAACACAAGTATTTACTGATGGATGAATAAACAAAATGTGGCGTATACATGCATACACATACACTGCAGTATTATTTAGGGTTTTGTTTTTTTTTTTAAACAGACAATCCTGTCAGATGGTACAACACTGATGATCCTTGAGGAAATGCTAAGGGAAATAAACTTGCTACTTAAGGATAAATGCTGTATTCCACTTACATGAGGTAACTAGTGTAATCAAATTCTTAAGACACAGAAAGTAGAATAGTGGTTGCTAGGGGAGGAGCATTAATATCACTGAACTATACTATGCACAAAAATAAATTCAAAATGGATTAAAGACAAACGAAGGTACTGAAACTACAACCAAAAAAAGGCATAGCAGGAAGCTATGTGATGCTGGTTGGTCTCAGTGCTTTTGTTTGGATGTATCCTCTCAGGCGTGGGAAACAAAACCAAAAATAAATAAATGGGACTACATCAAAATGAAGAGCTTTTTCACAGTAAAGGGAACCATCAAGAAAAAGAAAAGGCCATCTACTGAACGGGAGAAGATAACTGCAAGCAATTTATTGGAGAAGGGGTAAGTAACCAAAATACACAAAGAACTCAGATAACTCAACGTAAAAAAACTAAACAACCTGATTTTCAAAATAGGCAAAGGATCTGAACAGACATTTTTGCAAAGAAGACATGCAGATGGCCAAGAAGCACATGAAAAGATGCTCAACATCACTAATCATCAGTAAAGTAAAATGCAGAAGTACAATGGGATATCACCTAACACACGTCAGAATGACAGTTAGCAAAATACAACAAATAACAATGTGGAAAAGGATGCAGAGAAAACAGGGGGCTCACGCACTACTGGTGGGGATGGAAATGGGTGCAGCCATTACGGAAAAAATTCCCCATAAAATTAAAAATAGAACTACCACAGGACCCAAGAGTTAACTTATGCGTATTTTTCAAAAGAAAACAAAAACACTAATTTGAAGAGATAAATCCACTACTACATTCACTGAAGCATTATTTAGAATAACCAAGATATGGAAGCATAAGAATTCTTGTCACAAGGAAAATATTTTTTTCTATTTCTTTAATTTTGTATATATATATGAGATGATGGATGTTGACTAAACTTACCGTGATAATCATTTCATGATGTATACATCATGTGAAATGCCAGGCTGGATGAATCACAAGCTGGAATCAAAATTGCCAGGAGTAATAACAACCTTAGATGTGCAGATGAGAACACCCTAATGGAAGATAGAGAAGAGGAACTAAAGAGCCTCTTGATGAAGGTGAAAGAGGAGAGTTAAAAAGCTGGCTTAAAACTCAACATTCAAATAACTACAATCATGGCTTATGATTCCATTACTTCATGGCAAATAGAAGGGGAAAAAGTGGAAACAATAATAGATTTTCTTTTCTTGGCTCCAAAATCACAGCGGATGGTGACTGCAGCCATGAAATTAAAAGACAATTGCTCCTGGGAAGAAAAGCTATGACCAACCTAGACAGTGTATTATAAAACAGAGCCATCACTTGCCTACAAGGGTCCATATAGTCAAAGCTATGGTTTTTCCAGTAGTCATGTATGGATGTGAGAATTGGGCTATAAAGAAGATTGAGTGCCAAAGAACTGATGCTTTTGAACTGTGGTGTTGGAGAAGATTGAGAGTTCCTTGGACCACAAGGAGATCAAATCAGTCAACCCAAAGGAAACCTGGATATTCATTGGAAGGACTGGTGCTGAAGCTCCAATTCTTTGGCCGCCTAATGGGTAGAACTGACTCACTGGAAAAGACCCTGATGTTAGGAAAGACTGAAGGCAAGAGGAGAGGAGAGCAGAGAATGAGATGGTTAGACAGAATCACCAACTCAGTGGATGGGAATATGAGCAAACTCCAGGAGACAGTGGAGGACAGAGGAGCCTGGCCTGTTGCAGTCCACGGGATCACAAAGAGTCAGACAAGACTTAGCGACTGAAGAACAAATAAAAGATAAGTCATTATGCTGTACTCAAACAGATATGTCAATTATATTTCAATCAAACTGGAAGAAAAATAACATAACACTTGTACACTGACAACTACAAAACACTGCTGGAAGACATTAAGGATCTAAATAAATCAAAAGACATCCTGTATTCATGGACTGGAAGACAATATCATTAGGGTGGCATTAAGCCCTAAAGCAAACTACCTATTAAATGCAATTTATATAAAAATCCCAATGACATTTTCAGCAGAAATAAAAAAGCTGATCCTAAAACTCATATGGAGACAAGACCCCAACTGGCCAAAAGTGTCTTAAAAAAAAAAAAAAAGTTGTAAGGCTAACACTTCTCAATTTTAAAATTTACTGGTAGTCCAGTGGTTGAGAATCAGCCTTCCAAAACAGGGGATGTGGATTCAATCCCTGGTCAGGGAACAAAGATCCTACATGCTGTGAAGCAACTTAAGCATCAAAACTACTGATGCCTGTGCTCTACAACAAAGGACTCTGCATGACACGAAGATCCTGCTTGCCACAACTAAGACCCAAGGCAGCCCAATAAAAACAAATAAATATTTTTTTAAAACCCCAAAACTTACTACCAAAACTACAGTCATCAAATTAGTGTAGTTAATGACATATAGATATGCATGTAGATCAAAGGAACAGAGAGTCCAGAAATAAACCCTCACATCTGTGGTCAATGGTGTCAGGACCATTCATTAAGGAAAGAACAGTCTTAACCACTGGTGCTGGGACAACTGGATATCTATGTGGAAAAGAATGATGTTTGACTTCTGTGCTGTGCTGTGCTTAGCTGCTCAGTCATGTCCGACTCTTTGCAACCCTATAGACCATAGCCTGCCAGCCTCCTGTTACTGGAGATTCTCCAGGCAAGAATACTGGAGTGGGTTGCCATGCCCTCCTCCAGAGGATCTTCCCAACCTACGGATCAAACCCAGGTCTCCTGCAATGTAGGCGTATTCTCTACCATCTGAGATGCCAGAGAAGCCCAAGAGTACTGGAGTGGGTAGCCTATCCCTTCTCCAGGGGAACTGCCTGACCCAGGAGTCTAATCGGGGTCTCCTGCATTGCAGGCGGATTCTTTACTAGTTGAGTTACCAGGGAAGTCTGTTTGACCCCTACCTCATACCATAAATTAACTCAGTATACATCCAAGATGCAAGTGATAGAACTGAAAGTATAAAATTCCTGAAAAAAAAAAATTGGATTTGGCAGCAGCTTCTTAAATATGACACCAAAAGCACAAGCAGCAAAAGAAAAGATAGGCACACCGGGGCTTCAGAAAACACATATTTGCAGATTACACAGCTGGTACGATTCCACAATCCAGAATATATAAAGAACTCTTACAACTCAAAACATAAAGAACAAACAATTTAAAAGTGGACAAAGACCTGAATAGATGTTTTTCTAAGGAAGATATAAAAATGATCAACGAGTACACAAAAAGGTACTTTAACATCATTAGTCGTTATGGAAAGGGAAAGGCAAAACAAATCACAATGAAAATGACCGTGAGTATGAGATACAACTTTGTACCTACTGGGATGGCTAAAAAAGGTAGAGTGTTGGTGAATGTGGAGAAGCTGGAACCCTTAGAAATTGTTGGTGGGTATGTCAAATGAGGTAGCCACTGTGGAAAGGAGTCTGAAGGTTTCTGAATAAGCTTAAAATTATTGGGTTGGCCAGAAAGTTCAAGTTTTTCCATAACCTCTTATGGAAAAACCTGAATGAACTTTTTGGACAACCCAGTACCATGTGACCCAGTAGTATTTCCAACTCCTACATATATACCCAAAAGAACTGTATGTAGGTGTTTGAAAATTTGTACACAAATGTTCATGTTAGGTCAATTCACAATAGCCAAAAGGCAGAAACAACTAAAATGTCCACAAATGGATGAATAGATAAATAAAATGTCGTCTAAACAAATATTATTATTCAGCCATAAAAAGCAATGAACTACTGACAGATGCTAGGACATGGAGAAATCTCAGAAGATTATCCTAAAGTCAAAGAAGCCTGACACAAAGATCACATATGATGTGATTCCAATTAAATGAAATAACCTGAGTAGGAAAGTTCAGAAACACGAAGTAGACTTCTGTGGTTGTCAGGGACTGGTAGGAATGAGAAAAGAGTAACTGATTAATGAGGTTTCTCCTAGGGTGATGAAAAGTCCTGGGATGAGACATGGTGATAGTTGTAAAACACTGTGAATATATTTGGTAGCATGGAATTGTACACTTCAAAATGATAAAACTATAGACTTCACACTATATATTTTACTACACTCCTCCCCTCTCCAAAATGCTCTATCTGCATCCTTTCCCCCTATCTCCTCTATGGAACAAAATGCCTCAATAGTGTCTTTCCCTATTCTTTGCTTACTTAAAAAAAAAAAATCTTATTGTACTATTTATACATGTAAGTATTGTCATTAAATACCTACCAAAAACTCAATTATGAGAAATATTTATGGTAAATGTCTGAATGTTTTGTGCCTTCTTCCCACTAGACTAGTGGTCTCCAAATTGTTTAAATCATTGGGTTCTACTGATAAAAATTTCTGAGCAGAAATTATTAGATACCTATGAATTATGTATTATTGCTGTATTTATATATTGTAAAACATAGACAAAACATAAACTTTAAAAGGTTCATATTCCAATGAACCATTTTACAAGTACCCTTATTTGGAGAGCACGTCTCCAAATAAATTTTATCTTGGATTAAAGTGATGGTCTGCATTTACTGACCCTGTAAAATCTGCCTTTATGGAATTCTCTAAATTAAGGCCATATTAGCCTCATATGACTATTGTTACTGAGAACATACTGTAAGGACTCCGTTGAGGATTTTGTTACACCACAATGCCTTCTTGAGGACAGATGAAATTTCTCTCAAGTCTTTAGAACCAGAGATATCTGTACTGCTCTTGAAAATTTTGTTTTTCTATTAGAGTTATGTAATTGATCACAAAATTCTACCAATATTAACTGGCAGAAAACATAAAGCAAAATTTGTGACTCACTTTTAGGAACCACATCCAAAAGGTATCAACTTGTCTTCCCATTCCTCTTAATTATTCACTCATTTGCTTTAAAAACCATGTTGTAGCTCACTCCACCCTGGCTGCAATCTAGCTTTCTATCATTCCAACTCTTCCTCTACTTAAATAAATCATATCATATTACTTATATATGTATGTGTGTGTGTATATGTGTGTTTAAAAGAACCTCAAAATTTCTTAAAAGATAGGGAGGAATGAATAAACAAAATCAACAGACAAAAAAGAAGCAGGCAGTATTGTTCAGAATGAAGGTCATTCTAAACTTGAAGTTCCCCTGTACCACGGGTGTACGTACACTTTGCAGATTCTGAAGCATTTAGCAGCAAAGCCTTTCATCCAAAGGGTAATTTGTAAACGAGTGTTGATGAAAAGAANCTCAATTATGAGAAATATTTATGGTAAATGTCTGAATGTTTTGTGCCTTCTTCCCACTAGACTAGTGGTCTCCAAATTGTTTAAATCATTGGGTTCTACTGATAAAAATTTCTGAGCAGAAATTATTAGATACCTATGAATTATGTATTATTGCTGTATTTATATATTGTAAAACATAGACAAAACATAAACTTTAAAAGGTTCATATTCCAATGAACCATTTTACAAGTACCCTTATTTGGAGAGCACGTCTCCAAATAAATTTTATCTTGGATTAAAGTGATGGTCTGCATTTACTGACCCTGTAAAATCTGCCTTTATGGAATTCTCTAAATTAAGGCCATATTAGCCTCATATGACTATTGTTACTGAGAACATACTGTAAGGACTCCGTTGAGGATTTTGTTACACCACAATGCCTTCTTGAGGACAGATGAAATTTCTCTCAAGTCTTTAGAACCAGAGATATCTGTACTGCTCTTGAAAATTTTGTTTTTCTATTAGAGTTATGTAATTGATCACAAAATTCTACCAATATTAACTGGCAGAAAACATAAAGCAAAATTTGTGACTCACTTTTAGGAACCACATCCAAAAGGTATCAACTTGTCTTCCCATTCCTCTTAATTATTCACTCATTTGCTTTAAAAACCATGTTGTAGCTCACTCCACCCTGGCTGCAATCTAGCTTTCTATCATTCCAACTCTTCCTCTACTTAAATAAATCATATCATATTACTTATATATGTATGTGTGTGTGTATATGTGTGTTTAAAAGAACCTCAAAATTTCTTAAAAGATAGGGAGGAATGAATAAACAAAATCAACAGACAAAAAAGAAGCAGGCAGTATTGTTCAGAATGAAGGTCATTCTAAACTTGAAGTTCCCCTGTACCACGGGTGTACGTACACTTTGCAGATTCTGAAGCATTTAGCAGCAAAGCCTTTCATCCAAAGGGTAATTTGTAAACGAGTGTTGATGAAAAGAACGACAACTCACAATAGCACTGTGCTACACTTTCTCACTCTTTTCCAGTTGGTAAGAAATATTATAGGGAGGAAAGGGCAACTGGCTTTTTTCCACTTGTGTGCAAAGCTTAACCAAAGAAGTCCATGAAAAAGACAGTCACATTGCCAGATGGAATTTGTAGCCATGTACCTGGATGTGTTTCCTTCTGGTGTGCTCTGAAGTCATTTGGGGATAACCTGTATTCAATGCTTTCTTGTTTTTCTTGCTCCGCTTCTCAAGGTATCTCCTCTGATGGTCGGTGATACTGCTATATAACTTAATTCGCCTGGGTGACAAACAAACTCTTTCACGGCCAAAAGCATGGATCAGTCGGGCAGTGTCAATGGTGGAAACTGAGCTGCTCCTCTCATGCAGAGTCACTTCCTTATCTGTTTGGGTCAATATATCTGACTCCACAGGAGAAGCGGAGGGAGAAAGGACGTCGGAGGCCGAATCTGTGAGCAGCTCACTATCCTCTGAGGGTCTAGAATCTGAAGAAGTGTTATTTATACAATGAAAACCTGGCTGTTTTCTCAGAATGTATTTATCAAACTTAAACTGTTCAATTTTAATCTGATTGGACCTCCCAGCTTGATGAGTAGAAAGAATCTTATTTTTTTTAAGATCACCTGTGTTTTTAGGGCATTTCTCCAGGCTTTTATACCGTTTCTTTTTCTGAAGCTTGTTTTTCTGCTGCTGCTGTTTATCACTCCATTCCTTAACATCTTGTTCCCCCCTGCTGTCATCCTGTGTACTTTCTGAGGGCTGAAGAAAATGTGTGATGGGATGCTGAAGAAGTTTAGCCAAACGATCAAGTCGCTCCACCAAGGAAAGCTCCTTCTTGGCACTGAACTCAGGTTTCTGTTGCTTCTGTCGTTCCTGATATCTGTTCCAGAGCTCGTTCAAACTCACAGTGTGCTCGGTTGTTAGCTCTGGGGTGGCCTTAGGATCCTTTGTTAGATCATTAACTTGTTTGTCAGATTTTGGAAAATCTCTAGCCTGACTTTTAGTAGCATGCTTCAATTCCTTGTTTTCCAAGTTTACATTGATACTGAGGCTCTCTATCCTGGTATAATCTGTCTTTGTCTTTTCCATATGTTGACAAGGGGAAGGAAGACAAGTGTATTCTCTTTGTTTGTCTGGACGATGTTGAAAGAAATCTTTCCAAGAATGCCTCATGAAAACACTTCTTCCTAAGGATTCATGGCAAAAATCTTGATCACTTGATACGTGCACTGGATGATGAAAGTAAAACTTAGCTGACCTGAATACAGAATGGGTAGTATTTTCAAATTCTGAATGACATCTGGATTCTGAAAAGGAGGAAAAAAAAAAGATTTTGAAGTACTTTCAAAATACCTGCATTCCATTTAGAAATAGTATTCACATTTAATTCTTTATACACAAAACAAAGACTGAAGGAAATAACGGTTTATATAGATCAGGGATGCAGTTAGGCAAGAGTGGGCAGTCCCCAAGCCTTTCCTGGACTACAAGGCCGTCAGCTTGGCCTCCCTTTCCACAGCGATGGGAAGGTGGGAGAAGTTAACTACATGACAACCAGACTGTATCCATGAAATAAGCTACCACAATTCTGAAAATGGCCTCAAAGAAATGGGAACAAATTGACCCTGGAATTGAAGATTAACTATACTTAAAACAGTTAAGATGATGCTGATCAAACCACTGAATGACCAATTTCAAGATGACTGTCAGAGCTGACTGCAGTTTCTGTATGTAGTCCCCTCCTTCCACGTATACACCCTGAAAGTGAAGTCACTCAGTCGTGTCCGACTCTTTGCAACCCCATGGACTGTAGCCTATCAGGCTCCTCCATCCATGGGATTTTCCAGGCAAGACTGCTGGAGTGGATTGCCATTTCCTTCTCCAGGGGATCTTCCTGACCCAGGAATCGAACCCAGGTCTCCCACATTGCAGGCAGATGCTTTACCATCTGAGCCACAAAGGAGAACTCTGAAACTTGCCTTTAAAAGCTCTTACCCACTGGCTGTCAGTGGGGAAGTCAGCCTTTGAACATAAGTCTCACCCACCCTCCCCCTGGTCTGCTAGCCTCCAAAAGAAAGCAAACTTTCCTTTCCATTAAAAAAATAAAATAAAAAGAATGGTTTATATAAAGATTCAGAAAATTCACTGCCTGTAAAAGGATTCATGCCGTGTGCCTAGTGTCCAGACTGGCATGGTAATACTTCAAGAGACTCGGGGTCAAAAGACCCAGATTCTGGGTTGGATTCTGCCACAAACTGGCTGTATGACCTTGAGGAGGGCACTCTGGTTATTGGGACTGTAACAGCAGCTGCTATCTATCACTGCCTGCTATGTGTGGAGTATTATAAGATATGCTTTACCTCTGTTTTTTTCTCTCTTATAAAACTGATAGAGAGGTATGATTAACCTCATTTTCAGCAAACAAACCTGAGACTTCATTTTTATCATCAGTAATTAAACAGATAATATTTTCAAAAATGCCAACTCTTTACATGTTTTACAGCCCAGGAAAATTCCTCTTTTGTGAAATATCTTCACACCTTCCTCCACGCAGATAATACCACTCTACTGGCAGAAAGTGAAGAAGAACTAAAGAGCCTCTTGATGAGGATGAAAGTTGAGTGAAGACACTTGCTCCTTGGAAGAAAAGCTATGACAATCCCAGACAGCAATTTAAAACCCAGAGACATTGCTTTGGCCACAAAGGTCCTTCTAGTCAAAGCTATGGTTTTTCCAATAGTCATGTATGGATGTGGGGCTTCCCTTGTGGTTCAGATGGTAAAGAACCTGTTTGTGATGCAGAGACCCAGATTCGATCCCAGGAAGATACCCTGGAGAAGGGAATAGCAACCTACTCCCGTACTCTTGCCTGAGGAATTCTATAGACAGAAGAATCTGGCAAGCAACAGTCCATGCATGGGGTCACAAAGAGTCACAAAGAGTCACAAAGACGTGACATGACTGAGCAACTGACATACATGCACGGATGTGAGACCTGGACCATAAGGAAGGCAGAGCACTGAAGAATTGATGTTTTCGAACTGTAATGCTGGAGAATTTGAGAGTCCCTTGAACTGCAAGATCAACCCAGTCAACCCTAAAGAAAATCAACCCTGAATATCCACTGAAGCACTGATGTTGAAGCTGAAACTCTAATACTTTGGCCACCTGATATGCAGAGCCAACTCATTGGAAAAGACCCTGACGCTGGGAAAGACTGAAGGCAAAAGGAGAAGGGGGCAGCAGAGGGTGTGATGTTAGATAGCGTCATTAAATAAATGGACATGATGCAAGCAAACTCCAGAAGACAGTGAAGGACAGGGGTGCTTGGCATGCTTTAGTCCACATGGCTGCAAAGTCAGACATGACTTAGTGACTGAACAATGATGCTCACTGGAATTAAGTGGAAACATGTGGACATTGGTGCTTGGGGGCACACATGCTCTCTCTCTCTCATAGCTCCTATCCCGCCACCCAATCCCATTACCTGCAATATCTATCTGTAAGGATTTCTTTTCTTCTGACCAGGCTTCCTTAGTAACCTTCTTCTTACTATGGATCTCCTCTTTCTGTTTAATGTCAGTCTTTGTGTCTTGTAGTCGAGTTGAGTGCTGTGAAGCAGCAGCAGTACCGGAACCTAACACAGGAAAAAGAAGACTATAAGTTGACAAAACTTATTTTAAAATACCTTTCAAGCAGCTACCCTGGGTTGGGAAGATCCCCTGGAGAAGGGAAAGGCTACCCACTCCAGTGTTCTGGCCTAGAAAATTCCATGGGACTGTGCAGTCCATGGGGTTGCAAAGAGTCAGACATGACTGAGCAACTTTCACTTTTCGCTTTCACTAGGGTGAGAAGACAGTTAGGATGGGTAAACACTGAGAGTGAAAGAGAAAACATCTTGGGGAAAGGTGACTACATACGAAAAAAATGGAATCAGGAAAGCAACTCAACATCTAAGAAACAGAACAATTATATAATTTATTTGATTATAGAATTTGTAAGCACTGAAAAGTTGTTTGGGAGCCAATTCTACTATTCTGAAAGACTAGGCTAAAGAGGATTATTTTTAACTTTTAAGGACTATGAAAACTTTTTGATGTGGAGATTAACATGATCAAAACTTTTCTGAAGCACTGATTTAGCTACAGCAAAAAAGGGGGTAAATTTTTGAAGTTTTGCCCAGAATACATATAAGATCTGAAAAAGCAGCAATACACACAAAAAAGAGAAGTGGCTAATTATACTCCAAAGTATGTTTCAATATTTATAACTGTGGCAGAAACTACCAGCTGTCTTCTGAAATTGATTTCCCTCTGCCTCTAAAATAGAACCTGACTTAGCTGGGCATATGTTTACCAGAATAGAGATATTTCCCAGCCTCCCTGGCATCACAGGTTGGTGTGACCACCTGAATAACTGGCTAACAGGATGGGAGGGGAATGATACATTTAAATTTTGAGAAGTATTTAAAGGAAGAAATATACTTTTTTCTTTTCCTGTTTTCCTTTCTACTGGCTGTAATATGGGTCTGACAGCTACAGTATCAGAATGAAGGCCAAAACGTTGAAGCAACAGGAGAGAAAGAGCTTTGTTACCTGGTATTCTATCTTCTTTAAGCCAATGTCTTTTTTGTTTTATCTCTGAGAGCTAAAGCTAATCCTAACTTAAACACACTTGAATAGGCATTTTTAATTAGTACAGTCCTACTGAAGTGTTTTAACTGAGTAGGTAGTTAGGAAGTAAACAAGCTAAATTCCTTAAGAACAAAAGCCTGTGTATGACAATGTTATTAAAGAGCTAGCATCTTATGGCACCAAATATTTTTATCAGTGGTGTTTTTAAAAATCCATTATGCGAATTTATGGCAATCAGATTAATTTGTGTACAATATACACAAAGTTTTCCAAAAATATTTCAAAGAGCTTTAAAAACGTTAATTTCACCTGCCAGTGCATACCAAAAGTTGCAGCTAATATTCTATTTCAGATATGAACAAGATGAAGACAACTGGATAACACTTTTCTATTTATTGATATATTCATTTTAGAAGGGCAGAAGAAAATAAAAGGCAGATAATTCAGTTCCTCTACCTGTGGTATCTTTCTGCAAGGATTCTTTTTCTTCAGAGCCAGCAATCTTGGTCACTGCCTTTTTAGTGTAGATCTCCTTTTCTTGGTTTTTGTCTGAGAGGTCCTCATCCCGAGTGATGAGAACTTGAGCATCTGGAGAAGGAAAAGGTGACACCAGAAAGTAATACACCACCCTCCCCGCAAAAACAAAACCTCGTTATATACTAGAGGAAAAAAGCATCTCATAGGCTCAACCATGTAAAAGCTGTGGCAGTTCTGAGGACTTTATAACATATGACAGTTTTGGGGAGTTTGGAAAACTTTCCATATTTTTCTGTGTACAATCATTTTAAATAAAATCTGCTCTTTGCTGATTTGATGCAACAGTAAGAAAAAAAAAAGGGGGGGGGTCCAGATCAGGTATCTTNTCCCAGAGTGCCAGGAGCCAGCACAGGAGATCAAACCCATGACAAAGGTCATGAGGAAGATGCCTGACAAGCAAAAGCAAGTCAGGACTCGAGGGACCCCCTGGACCTGCTTGAGCATCTACCCCCAAACCAGAACTTGCCTGTCTTGCTATTTTTCACTAACTCCTCTGATACCAACAGGGGGCTGTCTCCGACCACCTTTCTCTGAAGAAAATTAACTTAAAGCTCTAGATAATAAGTCTCCTGGGCGTAATTGGAGTGTTTCAATTCAAACCCCTCTGACAGCTTTCTAAATTGCCTGACAGGTTTATCCAGACTTTTTCAACTAAGCATGTGATTGTTTACAGCCTCCCATCTGCCAGAGGCACAGGAAGCTTAAAACATTCTAGGAATGTAGAACCTTTCAAGGAGTTAAAAATCATCAGAATATAACTGATTAAGGGTTTCATTCTTGAGTCAATACTTACTCCAAGTTTTCTTATCTTTTATTTGTTGATATAGTTGGTATATAGAAAAAATTGGTAGTAGCCCTGGCGTTAGCAACATTGATCTTTGAGTTAAGTACTTTCTTTGTGTAACCCACTGCACCTTTGTTCTATANACACACAAAATGTTTTACACACACACGCACACACACCCCCACACATGCACACAGTAAGTCTTCTGATATCTGGTATGGCAAGTTCTCTACCTTATTCTTTAAATATACTTCTTGATTTTCAAAAAAAACTTGGAATCAGCCTGTCAAGTCCCAGGAAAAATTCTACTGGAATTTTAAGTAATGATGCATTGAATTTATTTAGGGTTCCTTACTGTAATTCAATGAAGCTTAATCATTTTCTATGTCCTTTGTTAGAGTCATTTCTAAGTACTTATTTTTTGTTGTTTTTAAAAAATGTTATCTTAAAAATACCTTTTGCATTATGTCTCAGAAGACACATACCAAATATTGCACAGAGAATTCAGTGAATTGTTTAAAAAAGTGAACATGTACCAGGGTTTTAAAAAACACCTGGCTAGAAGTATACATGCTCCCCTCATTCTTTCTTCCAATCTCCCCCAGGCTGGTAATTAACAGCCCATTTTAAATGCAACAAACTACTTATATTTCTGAACTTTCTGTCAATAGGAAAAAGAGCACATAGCCTTTATGTCTTGTTTTCTTCTCTCATGTTGTATTTTTAAGATCCATTAAGTGTTAAAACATATTTGTCCTTTACTTAGTCTCATTTTCTGGTAGTATTCAACAATGTTAATACAATTCATCCATACTACCGGGCATTTGGTAATTTCCAGTTTGAAGCTATTACAAGAACTGCTGTAAAGAATATTCATGTGTGTCTCTTGGTGCTCATGCACATCCTCTTCGGTGGAGTATATAACTAGGATCAGAATTGCTCAATTTACTCTGTATAACTTAGTAGATAATGGCAAATTGTTTTCCAAGGTCACTCTCGAAATTTACATTTTCATCAGTAGTGAATAAATACTTCTTGTTTTATATTCTTACCAGCACAGTACTGACTTTTTCATTCCAGCCATTCTAATGGATATGCAGAGAGATCTTATTGTAATGATCCTAATTTGCAAATCCCTGCTGATGAATCAAGTTGAGTATTTTTGCATATGTTCACTGGCTATTTGATATTCTCTTTTATAAAGTACCTAATTCAAGTACTTTTGTCTTTTTCAAAAATTGGATTGCCCACCTTTCTCACATTGATTTGTATCAGTTCATTTTATATTTAGATAGAAGTCTTTTGTGAGACATGTATTGAAAACATCTTCCCCACTCTGTGGCTTGCCTTTTATTCTCCCATTTGGTGGTTAATTAATAAAATACCTTAATTTCATGTGATACACTTGTCAATATTTTCTTTTATGGTTACTATTTTGGGGGCCTGGGGATTCAATTTAATAAATCTTTTCCTATTCCAAGATTATGAAGACATACTCCTCTGTATTTTCTTGCAGACCTATGCCTTTCATATTAAAATCTATGAAGTATATGGCATTGATTTTGACAAGTAGTGAAGTGGGGGGGGGGCGGTGTTTCCCCCCCACCCAATATCCAATTTACAATAACATAATTTTACTAAAAACATCATCTTTCCCCCCACGGTACTGCAGGGGTAGCTTTATCATCAATCAGGTGTCCATATATATGTGAATCTGTTTCTGGAGTATTCTCTGCTCTGGTCATTCTGTTTAACCTTGTGCCAACATCACACCGTCTTGATTACTACAGCTTTATAATAAGTTTTGATACTTGGTAGTGTAAATCCTCTAGATTTGTTCTCCCATTTCAATTTTTTATTATTTATATTTAAGGGTATACCTTTACCCTAAGTATCACTTTGGCTATCTTCCATACATTTTGATATCAGAGTTTTAAATATATTTCAACTTCCAGTATTACTTTAACTTCTGAGTTACTTAGAATTACAGTTTTAAATTTTCAAATATATAGTTATTGCAATAGTATATGTATATAATATTTATATCTTATGTATATTAGTTTCCTAGGGCTACCACAGTAAATTATGACCAACTGAGTGGCTTAAAACAAAATACATTTATTCTCCCACAGATCTGGAGTCAAGTGTCAGCAGGAACATGCTCTCTCAGGTTATCTGGGAGAATTTTTCCTGGTCTCTTCCAGCTTCTAATGATCCCTAGTACTCCCTGGCTTAAGGCAGCACAACTCCAGTCTTTGCTTTTGGATCTCTCTCTTCTATTCAATAAATACATGAATCACTGGATTTAAGGTCCACTCTAAACCCAGGATGATTTAACCTAAAGATCTTTAACTAATTACATCTGCAAGTAACATTACATACTGAAGTTCTCAGTGAACATGAATTTTGGGGGAATACTATTCAACCCATAACACACAGATTTTTGTTTTGTTATTACAACTTTTTATTGTTCATTTCTAATTTGGCTACAGTCGAAGAAGCTGTTCTGTTTGAACATCAATTCTTTAAAAGCAACAACTTCATCAATTTTTCTAAGTGTTTCACCTGTTCTTTAAAAAAATGCAAAGTTCTCAATAAATCAAATTTTAAAATTCCATTGTTTAAATCTTCTCTAACTTTAAATTTTTTGTCTTTATTTTTCCCCCTTTTTATTATTAAAACCCTTGTGTGGAGGGCTGACATTAAACAGAACTCAAGAAGGGAGCTTCTCTGCTGCTTAGGAAACCCAAACGCAGAAGCAGGTCATCTGTGAATGGTTTAGAACCTGACAGGTGAGGGGGTGGCTGCCTTTCTGGCTGTACTGCACTGTCCAAAACCAAGCTAGGCATGCCACACCACACCCCCCGGGTAGAAACTTAATGCAGGCTGCCCCGGGGATATGGGCAGCCGCCTGCCAGAGAGGCACCAGCTACCCGAACCCACCAAGGCTTCCATGGTGCTGCCATATGGTTCTACCTCAGTGGGATTCCAGAGGTCTACAGTCTTAAGTCTCACAGATGGTAGCTTTGCCCAATTGGCTCCTCAAGCAAGCACATACACTTTAATCCTCTTTCCAGCATCTCTCAGTTTCTGATGGATATGAACTGTTGGGTTTACCTATATCTTCCTGTCATTTTTCCTGCATACAAGTTTGAGTACATGAAAATAAGCTCAAATTTTACCTTGCCTGTTGGTATATTTGAGCCTTTTTTTACTGCAAGGGAAACTCGTGTGTGCATGCATGTGTGTGCATTCAGTCGCCTGGTCATGTCTGACTCTTTGTGACCCCATGGACTATAGCTGCCAGGTTCCTCTGTCAATGGGATTCTCCAGGCAAGAATACTAGAGTTTCCATTTCCTACTCTTATATATAGATATAGGCATATATATACAATTCATAAGTATATATAATTTCATAATTATATAAATATATTACATATTTATAATTGTATATTACATATTATATATTATAATTAATATATATTATTATTAGGAATATTCCTACTCCTAGGAGTATATATATATAATATATATACATTATTTTTTGGCCTATAATTTTATTTTGTCAATATTAACACTGCTCACTACCTTTTCTTTGGTGAGTATTTGCCAAATATATCTTTTTCCATCTCTTTTAGATGTTTTGGGAGGTAACACAAAATAAACAGTAATCTAATCAAAATATCAGAAAGTTGAATAGTTCCATTAAGCTTATAATAGAAATCAACAGTTTTCAAATACCACCAATTCATTTAGTCATTTCTTCCAGTATCACTAGCCTTGTTTCCAAGTAACATGCTTCATATTGTTGTATCCTTTTTAGTTCCAGAAAATTTTTTATTTTCTTCTATGATCAATAGGGATTTACCTTTTAGAAAGCTTTCCTGTCACAGCCATATTCCCTCATTCTAATCTTTTGAAGTTTTAACCCTATACTAATGTTCAATAAGAGTCTTGATTTAATCAATGTTCAGTTCATATGTGATTATGTTTCTGTTATTTACAGTTAAACCAACTAGAATACTGTAATCATATTTATTTTCTTTTACAATGTCTTGCTTTTCCTGAGGCGTTAACAACTGCCTATTTTTACATTTGCTAAGTTTCTCTATACCATTCCCTTCTTCATCCTTATAAATGGAAACAGAATCGAAAATCTCTTCCAAATACAGTCAGCTCTAAAAGGCAGTCTATCGACTTGGCTCTCTTCTGACAGCCCTCTGTCTGAGCTTGTTCTAGACCCTCTGTGCCACTGCTGCAATCTTTCCCACTCTCCTAGGCTGACTTCATTTCCTTCATTCTGTGTTTTCCTTTAAAAAAATTAAATCTTTAATTAAAATGAAATAATTTTCCCTCAGAATTTCAAGGCATTATTCCTTTAGTTTCTAGTCCCATGCATTACTTTTCTTTTTTTAACTGGAGTATAGTCACTTTACGGCGTTGTATTAAGTTTCTACTGTACAGCAAAATGAACAAGCTATACCTATACATATATCCCCTATTTGGGGATTGCTTTCTCATTTAGGTCACCACAGACCACTGAATAGAGTTCCCTGTGCTATACAGTAGATACTCATTACTTATCTATTTTATAGATAATATCAATAGTGCATGTAATATTTTTAAAAAGTTTAACATGAGTCTAATATCATTTCTTTATATAGTACTTGTTTTCTCTTTGGAAGCTTTTAGAATCTCCTCTTGCCAGTGTATTAAAATTTCAAACAGGCATGTGCTTTGATGTGGATTTTTATGTACATAATAGTTCCCATTAATATGAAAATTCATATCCTTCACTTTTTCGATCTTTTCCTATACTAGTCCTTTGATTTCTTCTTTTTTACCTTCTCTATCTTATGGAACACCTGTTTTTTGATGATGACCCTTTGGAGTCAATCTTGAATTTTCTTTTCGTTTTTTTTTTTTCCTTTTCTTTTCTTGTCCCTTCTTTTTACATTCTATTTCCTATCAGATTTTCTTACTTTTATATTCCAATCATTCTGAGATTTTTATTTCTGATATATTTAATGGGTTCACTTAGCTGGTATACAAAAGCTTTCTCCAGNCTCTTTTCGTTTTTTTTTTTCCTTTTCTTTTCTTGTCCCTTCTTTTTACATTCTATTTCCTATCAGATTTTCTTACTTTTATATTCCAATCATTCTGAGATTTTTATTTCTGATATATTTAATGGGTTCACTTAGCTGGTATACAAAAGCTTTCTCCAGCATGTATCTTCTCCCTATTCTTCTTCACCCTTTAAAGTGAGAGGTTCTAAGGCTGGGCTTCTCCCACTGTTAATCAGGAGGGCTTTTCCTTAGGATGTAAAATCTGAAGTAGACCAGCAATAGTAACAGATGATCCCTATAAGAAGCAGGAAGTTACAGGGGTCCCTCAAGTAACAAAGCCCAACTTTATTTTAAACATAACATCCTTACCAAATGCAACCTTGAGATAAGTTACAGTTAGTAAGTTCATTGTGCAGACTTCCAATGGAGTTCCCTTAGTCTATCACTTTTTGTTTCCTGTCAGTTTTTGCATATCCAGCTTCTTCACAAGTGTCTAACAGTGGGATCACAGGGTTACCTATATGAACCAAATTGCCACTAGTACATAGCTGGTATATGAGAGTTTTCATTTATGAACTACATTTTGAAAAAATATTTGCCTTTTTATTTACTTGGTGGCCTCAGTGCTAACTGGCAGATGAGCTTATCTCATTTCAAAAGACCTCAAAATGCTTTTGAGTGCAACAAAAAGTTATCTGGAAGAATGTCTGCACTTTAGCAAGCAGCCTTTCATTTGGCTTCCTCATAAAAGCACTAACACCATCACAGGAAATCATTAACACTATGCCAAAACTAGAATATAGAGCCAGCAGCCCTTGTTTGAATACTGCCCCAAGATCAGTAGCTCCTATCTGGCTAATCTCTTTGAACATGAATAAAAAACTGTAAATGTAACAAAGTAACACATGTAAGTATACATGTAGCGTTTTTAATGGCTCCTGGAATTTTCATTTAATAAATACTACTGTGTATCAATTCAAGAAGCACAATATCAGTGATGCAGAGGGAAAAAAAAAATCAAGGAGATTCCTAAAGGTTAAAAGCTTTTATAAAACACTGGGGCCTTTATCTGGGAATAAGAATGAAGACCCAAGATCGATGAATGAAGCTGACTGAGTCTTCGTGAGTCTGAGACTCATGTGGACTGATGCAAACAGAAGAATGTATATCCTTTCTGCAGAGGACAGTCATGCCTCAGGGTTCACTGATTATTGCCAAGAAGGAACACAAGCTGAGTGCAACCTGATATTCTGACTTTTCAAAGGAAGCCCAAAATCTTATTTTTAAATGCTGGCAGCAAAATTTTTAAAAATTCAAAACAACATGTAAGCCACAGACTTTCTTGCAGAATCCAATTGATGAGATATTTATACCACTTGACAGATAAATTCATGAAACATTTTAATCAAGACTTTCTATGGATTTTAGTCTTTAAAACATTTAATTGGATATAATTTCATTTTAAAAGCTGCAATATAGTTTCCATAGTGAAACTAAAGTTTTTTGTTTTCAAAAATTTGAAGCATTTAAAAAGATTTTATATTTTCCTTCTTGTACATACCCAATAAAACACCTAGGAGAAAAGGTCACATTAATGAAGTAGAAAAAAAAGAAAGGACAATACTCCCACTTAGGATGAATACGGGGAAAAAAAAAAGGCCACAAAATACACAAAGCCACTCCAGTCACCTGCATTATCTTTCTGAAAGGGTTTTTTCCCCATTGACAAGGATGCCTTAGTTATCGCCCTCTTACTGTAGATGCCCTCTTTATGTTTAATGTTAACAGTGTCTGCCAGGTCATCATCCCTTGTGCCTAGCACCTGAGCCGGGAAATCTGGAGCAATAGCATCATTGGATCCTACAGAAAAATGGGAAAGTAGTACAGTTAACATAAGTACGGATATGAATTTAAAGAAAAACAAAAAAAAATTACCTTTTAAAACCACTTCTATAAAAAAGGCACTACCATGGGAATGTTATAGGGTAATTAGGAGACGTCAGTCAAACTGAAGCTGTCAGAAATGTACAATATTGCAACAATATAGTGGAGAAGCAAATGACATAAGAGTAGACATATAAAGCAGAAGAGCAGTTCAGAAGGAAGATCAAATTCTAGCTCAGAAATCTTTTCAGATGAGGAGAAAAGATTTCTGAAATATGGAGAGGAAGGAAGAGACAAAAGCCTTTTAGGTAGAGGTTATTGCATTAGCAAAGACAAGGAAAACAGTAAATAAGAAAATCAGATACTTTTGTAGTCAGACATTAAACAGAGTGGTGGGAGATATTAAAAAGTAATTGGGACAAAATTCAGCAGGGCATAGAATCCCAAACTAAAGGGGGTAATAATAAAGGGAAATACAATCAGTCACATTTTAGGAAGGTTAATCTGAAATAATATAAAATATTATAAGTAAAGTTTTATATGATAAATGTAAGATTTTTTTTTCTTTTAACTTACATTTCAGTATTAAGTCCACTAATATAGGAACTGATAAGAAGTTTACCCATGTCACAAAGAAGAGGCAAAAGAACATATCTGGATATATGAGTTTGTAGTAACTATAGAATTATCTTCTACAAAAATGTTTTTTTNTAACTTACATTTCAGTATTAAGTCCACTAATATAGGAACTGATAAGAAGTTTACCCATGTCACAAAGAAGAGGCAAAAGAACATATCTGGATATATGAGTTTGTAGTAACTATAGAATTATCTTCTACAAAAATGTTTTTTTTTTCCTTCTTATCTGATATTCCATATCTCACACATTTTGTAAGCACCGAACAGGTATATGGCCAAAAAAGCTAAGTAAGTATCAGTTCAGGTGGTTCAGTGGTAAAGAATCTGCCTGACAAGCAAGAGATGCACGTTCAATCCCTGGGTGGGGCAATTCCCTGGAGAAGGAAATGGCAATGCACTCTAGTATTCTTGCCTGGGAAATCCTATGGACAGAAGAGCCTCATGGGCCGCAGTCCTTGGGGACACAGAAGAGTCAAACGTTGACTTAGTGATTAAATCACCACCACCACAAGTATCAGTCCATTAGCACAGTATAAATATGTCATGAGGACAGACTGCAAGAATCCTATTAAGCCCTCTGGGTTGTATGTCCGTTGAGCTTTTCTATGCTACTGTGGCATCACTTTCTTTTATTTGCTCCCTATCCTTCAGGTAAATCCTCATTGTCCTTTCTTCACCTAAAATTCTCAATGCTAGAGTTCCTGAAGGGGTCAAGAACTGGGTTCTCTTCTCTTTCTGGATGAACTCACCAATCACCAATGTATAGAAGTGTATGCTGATGACCAACACATATGTATCTCTAGTTGGAACCTTTCTTCTGAGCTTCAGATTCTAGTACTTAGGACACAACTAGCCTCTACAGCATTTGGGGGAGAAACTGTTGTAGCAAAAATAGAAATGACACTTTTCTTAAATAAAAATGAGAGTTTTCTGATAAACAAGGAAAATAAGGAAACAGTGAAGGATAGNAGATTCTAGTACTTAGGACACAACTAGCCTCTACAGCATTTGGGGGAGAAACTGTTGTAGCAAAAATAGAAATGACACTTTTCTTAAATAAAAATGAGAGTTTTCTGATAAACAAGGAAAATAAGGAAACAGTGAACAGGCTGGGGAAACAACATAAACAGGCCTGAAAAAGTTGAGCAATCTCGGCTTATTCTTTACTGTTACTACTAACACGTGCAGCTAGACTTCTCCTTCACAAAGCCAAACAAAGCTAATTACTCTTTGACTTCATATGAATTGTACTCTGCACTTGGCATTCTTCTCCCCCTATACTCAGTAGCTTCTGCATTCCAAAAAGGTTAGGATCAATAACTTGCGGGAGAGGCAGGCCCAGTTGCTGAGCTGCCTGATGCCAGCTGTGGCCTTTTCTGAAATTTTGCAAAGGAAAAACAAAAACAAACAAGGGACATCCCTGGTGGTCTAGTCGTTAAGAAGTCACCTTCCAATGTTGGTGATGTGGTCCAGAAACTAAGATCCCACGTGAAAGTGAAAGTGTAAGTCACTCAGTCAAGTTTGACCCTGTGACCCCATGAACTTCAGCCCACCAAGCTCCTCTGTCCATGAAATTCCCTAGGCACAAATACTGGAGTGTGTGGCCATTCACTTCTCCAGGGACTCTTCCCCACCCGGGGATCAAACTCAGGTCTCCTGCATTGCAGGCAGATTCTTCACTGTCTGAGCCGTGGGGAAGTGGGGTACCTTGAGGCAACTGGTCCCTTGGGCCGCAAACTACTGAGCCCACAGGCTACAACTAGAGAGAAGCCCACACAGTGCATCCAAGATGAGCCAAAAGCAGACAAACAGATACATTTTTTAAAAATGCAAGACCTTCATTTTGATTCTCTTCCTATTACCCAAAGAAAAGGGGCATAGTTCTTAAGACACTAGCCTGCTGTCTTTTCCCCTTTGCTGGACAATGAAAGAATAAAGCCATCTTTCTCCTCCTCCAAAACTGTCTATACTTCTGTTGGGCATCAATGCACAGAAAGCCAAGAATTTGGCGGCAAAACTAGAAAAAGACTTCCTTTCCTCATTTAAAAAAAAAACAAGTTTTTATATATTATGGAACAACACAAACAACTGTACATGAGGGTTTTTTTTCACAACTTCCCTTTATTCTCCAAGAGAGGTGATTATGTCAGCTTCAGTGGTGGGGAAGAATACAGTTCCTGAGAGCGGTAGGTATATATATAAAAGAGAATCAACCTCATTGGAGCCAAGAGGGAGTTGAAAGAGAGTGCAGCCACACAATATATATATCCCATTGAGTGTATGCATATTTATTTTCCTGCATCTGTGTTCAGCTGTAAAATGTATCAAAATAAGTACAGATTAATGTTTGGAACAGGAAGAGAGCCCAGAACNAAGAGGGAGTTGAAAGAGAGTGCAGCCACACAATATATATATCCCATTGAGTGTATGCATATTTATTTTCCTGCATCTGTGTTCAGCTGTAAAATGTATCAAAATAAGTACAGATTAATGTTTGGAACAGGAAGAGAGCCCAGAACTCTAACAGGAGATTTGGAATCTTTACACCCACCTGGATGTTTTCATAAAAAATAGCCTATGTTTATGATGTGTCATATTCTATGTAGTGCACTTGCATACAAACACATCTGTAAACCAACTCTGTCTAAACTCAACTGCAGATTTAACATCTCCACATGGATGCAGAAATCTCATTTTTAACATGTCCAAAGCAGGTATCTTGACCATCTTTCCCAAATTCACTTCTTCCTCAGGCTTCTCCATCTCAGTAAATGTCACTTTTTTTTTTTTCTTTTTACCCAGTTGCTTATTCTAGAAGACTAGAAAGCATTCTCTTTTCTAACCTCCTCTCCCTCATTCTCCATATTTTATTACCAAGTCCAGGAGGAACTATTTCCTAAAAAATAAGTTGAACGTTTCCATTTCTCCACATCTCTATCATCATCACTCTAATCCTAGATGCTACCCTTTCTGATATTGACTACTGCAACAGCCTTTAGGTAACTAGTATCCTCATTTCCACTTCTTGGCACCCTACTTTTCATTCATCAGCCATCCTCCATGTAGCAGCATGAAAAAATTACAAATGTAAATCAAACCATAGTTGCCAACTGGAAGAAAGTTCAAATGCCTTAATATGGTTTACACAACCCTGCCTCATCTTGAGCCTACCTATCTTTAACCAACTCTAGTCATAGCTCTGCTCTACCCACATTGCCTTCTTCTCATTTGCCAAATGCATCAAACTTCCCTGTTGGAGCTCTGCCCATATTGTTCCTTCTGGCCAGAGCACTTTCACTCCTCACACTGTCTGCCTAATTTACCTCTATCTTCTAGATCTCTTTAGCAAGGTCTTCATGAGCTCCTAAAATTAACCTGGATCCTCTTATTATCTTAGACCTCTTATTTTCTTAATGCGTCATTTGTAATTTATGTACTTATTTGTATCTATTTGTTCATATCTACCTCCCCACTTGAACATATTCAGAGGGGACATGTTTATTTTGCTAAACCCTATAAATGTAGCACCTATAAAGTATTTGTTGGGAATACTGGGTCATACTTAGAAGTAGAATTGTTAGATCATACAGTAATTCTATGTTTAATGTTTTGAGGAACCACTATACAGTTTTCCATAGTTGCTATACCATTACCATTAGCAATACCCTAAGAGTTTCAATTTTCCATAGTCTTTCAATCCTTGTTCTTTTTTATTTTATAACAGCCATCCCACTGGGTATATCTTCATAGTTTTCACTTGCATTTCCTTTGTAACTAATGATGTAAAACATCTTTTCACGTCCTTTTTGGCCATCTGTATATCTTTCCTGGATAAATGTCTCTTTAGATGCTGTCCTCATTTAAAAATGAGACTGTTTCTTTGTTGTTGAGGTGTAAGAGTTCTTCAGACATTAAGGATATTAATCTCTTATCAGATATATAAGAACTGCAAGTTTTTTTCTCAACTCTGTGAGCAAACTTTTCACTATGCTGATAATTTTTCTGGGGTAGCGACAGTTATGTTATTAAAGTCCAATTTATTTTTTCTTTTTTTGGCTATGCTTTTAGCATCATTAGTTGTAGGAAAACCAAGTCATGAATAGAATGAAACCTCTTTAGTGTCTTATATTAAAGACAAAAAATACAATTGTTTATTCTTTTTGTGCCTTTCATTCCAAAATTAACTTCTGACATTTTCCCCTCACTCTGTAACTAAATTTTCTATTTAGATGAGTGTTGTGTTAAACTGACTTCAAAGTTCACCACCATTTTCAGCTTCATTTCTCTGTAATGAATTCTTCATTTTGATTCATCTCTTCAGCTGGATGAGTCTTCAAGTAAAATTTTCAAGAAGGTACAGAGGTTGAATATACTTTCTAGCTCTTGTATACATGTGAAAATGTCTTTTCACTGTTATACTGCTTAATCAATATGCACTGGGTTTATAAATCCTTGAATTATATAATTTTCCCAATAAACACAGACTTGGTTCCATTATTTTTACATTTAGCATTTCAAATAAGCCTGATATCAGATTTAATTTTGTCCTCTTTTTTCAACTGTGTATTTATAGGATTTTTTTCCCTTTTATTTTAATACTCAAAAATCTTTTTCTGGTATGTATCTCAGTCTCTTTCTACTCATTTTTGCCGGGATTTTTATGATAACTTTCAATCTGCATTCAGTGTTCCCTTTTTTAGGAGAGGGATGTTTTCCTCAGTTAAGCCTTTGAATATTACCTTTTTCCTCAGCTACAGATAAAGTTCGTGGTTTCGTTTACTCAGCTCTGTTTCTTATGCTTCTCCTCATCTTTTGCAGCATCTTCTTATTTACTTTTGGTTGTGCTGGGTCTTTGCTGCTGTAGGTTGGCTTTCTCTAGCTGCAGCAAGTGGGGACCCCCCATTCCTTGCAGTGTGCGGGCTTCTCGTTGCAGAGCACAGGCTCCAGGCACACAGGCTCTAGCAGGTGCAACCTGCTAGCTTGAGGGTGTGGAGGCTGCAGNCAAATTAGCTGGCATATTGAGTGCAGCACTTTCACAGCATCATCTTTCAGGATCTGAAACAGCTCAACTACTGATATCTAATTCTAGAACATTTTTGTTCCCCACAAAGAAATCTTCCATATGGTAGCAGTTACTCCCTATTTTCCCATCCTCTACCATTCCCTTGGCATGCACTAATCTACTTTCTGTCTATATGGATTTGCTTATTCTGGGATTTCATGTAAATGAATTTTATAATATATGACCTTCTGCTATTGGCTTGAAATATTTCTCCCTTTAATAATGTTTTTTTTTTTTTTTCAGTTCTGTTAGTTTTGATTTATGTATTTGGTACTCTCCTGTTAGGTGCATATACATTTTATAATTGTTATATTTTCTTGATGGACTCTTTTATCATTATAAAATGACATTCTTTGTCATTAATAACAATTTTTGTTTTGAAGTTTGTCTCCTAATAGATACTCTAGCCCTCCTTTGCTATTACAGAGCATAGTCTATTCTATCCTTTAACTTTTAACTAATTTATCTTTGACTCTCAAGTGAGTCTCTTTTTTTGGCCTCACTGCATGGCTTGTGGGATCTCAGTTCCCTGAGTAAGGATTGAACCGGGGTCCACGGTAGTGAAAGTGCTGAGTCTTAACCACTGAACCACCAGGGAATTACCAAAATAGGGTCTTTTTCAGAGAAAGACAAACATGATATGATATTACTTATATGTGGAATCTAAAAACAATGACACAGACAAACTTATTTATAAAACAAAAATAGACTCATAGATGTAAAAAAACAAACTTATGGTTATCAAAGGGAAAGCTGGGGACAGGGGGTAAATTAGGAGTTTGGAGTTAACAGATATACACTACTATATATAAAGATAAAAAAACAAGGATCTACTGTATAGCACAGGGAACTATATTCAGTATCTTATAATAACTATAATGGAAAATAATCTGAGGAAATATATATAGGTAAAACTGAATCATTTTGCTATATACTTGAAACTAATACAATATTGTAAACAAATTATACTTCAATTAAAAAAATAATAAAGTGAGGCTTCTGTAGACAGCATGCAGTTAAATTATGTCTTTTTAGCCAATCTGTCAATCTCTGCCTATCAAAGTATAATCCACTTACATTTAATGTAGTTACTAAAACTGTAGGATTTAAGTCTGCTATTTTTCTACTGTTTTCAATGTTTTATGCTTTTTTTTTTGCTCTTCAGTTTCTGTACTATGCCCTTTTTGTGTCAAATAGCTATTTATTAGTATATCATTTTAATTCCTATGCTGACTTTTGCTATATATAAAGTTATTTTCTTAGTGATTGTCCTGGGAATTCACATTCACATGTTAATATAAATCAACAATCTACTTAAATTAATACCAATTTTAATAGTATATATAAACTTTTCTCCTTTGTAACTGTCCCCTCTCCTCTTTATGCTATTTTCACAAGTTATAGCATTACACATTTTGCGGCCAATAACGTAAATTTATGATTACTGTTTTGCATTTGTCTTTTATGTCATATAGGAGGGAAAAGGAACTACAAATAAAAGTACCTTTCTACTGTCTTTGTATTAACTTATGTAGTTACTTTTATTTCTCTGTTTTTTCATTATTACTCCATTTTCATTATTATTCTATTTTTTGGATTTGAGTTACTATTTAGGTTATTTATTATTTCATCTTGAAAAATCTCTTTAGTATTTTCTGTGAGTCAGTTTGTTAGCAATGTAGTTTCAATTTTTGTTTGAGTATCTGAGAATGTCTTAATATCTCCTTTATTTTTGAAGTTTTATTGGGTACAGAATACTTGGTAGGCAGTTTTTTTTCCCTCAGCCTTTGAATACATCATTGTAATGCCTTCTGGTCTATAAGACTTCTGATGAGAAATCAGCTATTAGTCTTATTGAAGAGACTTTGTACATAACTCATGCTGGCTGCTTTAACATTCTTTGTCTTTTGATGGCTTATGATGTATCTAGACATGGATCTCTCTGAGTTTATCACGCTTGGACTTCCTTGAGTTTTTTGGATGCACAGATTAACAGGAGGCCTTAAATTTGCCAGTTTGGGGCCATTATTTCTCCAAATACTTTTTCAGTCTTTTTCTCTCTCTTCCTCTCATTATGCGTATAACAGATTGCTTGAGGGTAATCCACAGGACTCTGAGATTCTGTTGACCTCTCTTCATTCTTTTTTTTATTCTGTTTCTCACACTGGATAATCTCAACTGACCTATCTTCACCAAATCACTGATTCATTCTTCTGCCTGCTCAAATCTGATATTGAGTTTTCTCTAGTGAATTTTTTATCATAGTTATTATACTTCTCAACTCCAGAATTTCTGTTTGGTGACTTTTATAATTTCTATCTCTTTTACTGATATCCTCTATTTGCTAAAACACTGTTCTTATCCCTTCTTTTAATTCTTTGTTACCTTTTGTTTGTTTATTTGTGGCTGCGCTGGGCCCTCCTTGCTGTGTGGGCTGTTCACAGTTGTGGCGAGCAGGGCATACTCTCTAGTTGCAGTGCATGGGCTTCTCATTGCAGTGGCTTCTCTTGTGGCTGAGCATGGGCTCTAAGGGCATGCAGGCTTAAATAGTAGCACGTGGGCTCAGCAGGTTGTGGCTCATGGGCTCTAGAGCACAGGCTCAGTAGATGTGCCTCAGGGGCAGGGGCTTAATTATTCTACAGCATGTGAGATCTTCCCAGATCAGAGATTAAATCCTTGTCTCCTGAACTGGCAGGTGGATTCTTTACCACTCAGCCACCAGAGAAGCCCACTTTAGTTCTTTAGACATGGTTTCACTTAGTTCTTTGAACATACTGTGACTTATGATATTTTTTTAAAGTAACTTTTCTAAACTAATTCTATAAACTCTACTGAAGTACCTTAGTGATAAGCTAAGATACAGATATCCTTAAACATCTATAAACAATAAATCTCTGTCTTTGCTGAGGGATTACGTGCACAGAGCCTTCAATACTGAGGGCAGGAAGTTAAAAATTCTGCCTTAGCCTTTCCTTTCTTATGTCCACAGCCTTAAGGGCAGGCAATGGTTAAAAGTCTCAGGTCTTTCCTGAGCATGCACACAGGCTGTGCAGATATGTAAGTCTTCTAGAGTCCTAGGAATATGTCAATGGTTTTCAAAATATCTGTAGACATCTCATCTTCAGTTTTTCCTTTAAAGGAGGCTCATACACACTGGACAGCTCTGAGTAACGTCAAATAAAGACAAGACTTTTGAGTGGAGTCTTGAAAGAGGACTAGCTCTGTTCTACTACCTCTAGTCCTGGAACTATAGGCTGGTATTTTTCAAGATTCTCATTGAGCTGAGTGTGGGGATGAGAAAAGAGTAAATTAAAATGCCACAAGCTTACTATTCTTATCAAGGTTCAGACATTTTTCTTCAATAAATGCTTACTACAAAAGCTACAAGATTTTGATTTCCAGAGTTTTGGAAAAGTTTTGCCAAAACTCTGTTGTTTTTATCACAGGGCAAAAATTTTCATGCTGCCATGTTCTTTCTGCTATAATTTTCTCTGCCATTTTTTGGCTATAACTTCTCATCTTCTTTTAAAAATTCCAGCCTGTTCTCTCCCCATGGCTTTTTGCTTTTACTGACAGTTAAGTATTAGTAGTATATACATAAATATATATATATTTATATATATATATAAATAATGTCTCTAAATGAATATAAAAATAACATCTATACTTTATATCGATATGAAGTATAAACATCTTTAAAAACAGACACGGTACCTATCTTCACAGAACTTACTCTCGAATATAACTGGAACCTTGTTACTATTTCACAGTGTTATTAGTCCCAAAGAGTGTATTTCTAATGTCTATCTCTTTCTTTCATTTCAGGGAATATTGTCACCCTGCTTACTTAACTTAATTTAACCACTGCAGAGTACATCATGTGAAATGCTGGGCTGGATGTAGCACAAGCTAGAATCAACATTGCCAGGAGAAATATCAATAATCTCAGATACGCAAATGATACCACTCTAACGGCAAAAAGTGAAGAGGAACTAAAGAGACTTTTGATGAAAGTGAAAGAGGACAATGAAAAGCTAGCTTAAAACTCAACATTTAAAAAACTTAAGATTATGGCATCCGTTCCCATCACTTTATGGCAAACAGATGGGGAAACAATGGAAACAGTGATAGACTTTATTTTCTTGGGCTCCAAAATCACTGCAGAAGGTGACTGCAGCCATGAAAAAAGACGCTTGCTCCTTGGAAAAAGAGCTATGACCAACCTAGACAGCATATTAAAAAGCAGAGACATTCCTTTGCCAACAAAAGTCCATCTAGACAAGGCTATGGTTTTTCCAGTGGTCATGTATGGATATGACAGTTGGACCATAAAGAAGGTTGATGCTTTTGAACTATGGCATTGGAGAAGACTCTTGAGAGTTCCTGGACTGCAAGATCAAACCAGTCAATCCTAAAGTAATCAACTCAAAATATTCATGGGAAGAACTGATGCTGAAGCTGAAGCTCTAATACTTTGGCCACCTGATGTGAAGAGCTGACTCATTAGAAAAGACCCTGATGCTGGGAAAGATGGTTGGATGGCATCACTGATTCAACAGACATGAGTGAAGCTCTGGAACATGGTGAAGGACAGGGAAGCATGGTGTGCAGCAGTCCACGGGGTCCCATGGGGTCACAAACAATCAAACACGACTGAGCGACTGAACAACAAAAGCCAATCTCTTTTTTTGTGAGATTACCTTTGCCTTGTGTTTTTGTTTTTAAAAGGATTTTATGAGTTCAACAGTTTACTCATTCTCAATTGAGAAATTTTTCAGCCGAAATATCTGCAGTGGTTTCTGACTTGCCCTCGGCCCCAAACTCTAGTTGGATCCTCCACATATCTATGGAAACACAATATACTCTTTAGACAATAGCTATAAGAACAATTTCAAGGCTTTCACCAGTAGCTCTACTGGTGTAAGAAAGTATTATTTTCTATTGTTAACTCCATCCACTCTCAGAACAGATGGAAGAACATGAAAGAATGACAACCTCAAGTATATAGCTAACAGATCTCTTGTCTAACTGATGAATTTTACTTTATTTACAGGGACAATATTTCTCATGATACAATGTACCATTCCTGAGTCATTTTCTCTTCCCTCTACTGTCCCATTTTTCTCAAAGTTAATGTCTCCAGAGGGAAGTGTTAGGGATGTAAATGAGCAAAAGTACACAGGAGACCTCAAAAATACTGAACACTTGATCAGATTTCTATTGGTACATTTCTGTCTTCTGAACTAGGGGGCTGAAAGTGAGACTGAGACCAAAGATGTTCCTACCTACAATCAATTAAGTGAGCTTATTTTATTTCTGGTAGCCATTAAGTGTCTTTTTAAAATCATAGCCATGCAAGTAGTGAAAAATTCTGGATCTTGGTTATAGGCTTAACAATCAATCCTAACACTGGCATCACATCGGGAAGTCAAAAGCAGCAGGAACAGGGATTTTACCTCAGTTACCATTAGACACTAGTTTGGTTTTCTTAAAATCAAATCTGTGTAACACCAGGGACAACTACTTTCTTTTTAATTTCTACACACATAAAGATGTCTACTGACCAATCATGAACAATTCATATTTAAACTGAATCAAATCATCTCCCGTGAACTAATTAATATGTTACCCAACAATCAAAACCCCACATCCTACCAACTCAGTATCTGTATCTTATACTTTTCCACAAAAAATGTTTATTGAGCTCTTCCATGGGGTGCTATTCACTTCCTAAATCTACAGTTCTCTAAAGAGACTTTAGAGACTTTACAGTCCATAGGGCCACAAGAGACTCAGCACACACAGCACGTACACTACAAAAACTAGCACCTAAATGTTTCAGCATTAGATTCTGCTACATTCCTTTCAACTCTGTTGTATCTTTGCAGAGTTGGGTTTCTGACTGTTTCTGTAACAAAAATAGTAAACAAGAGTGGTTGTGTCCCATTTCATCTCATGGTTTGAGAAAGTTTACAGTGCCCAATAGCTGCACATATCTCATCAGTAAGTAATTATGGGTATTTATGAACACAGTAAAATATTTTCTCTCAAACACAAAACCAAAAAAAAACCTAATGTTTTTGCTTATTAAGTTGCTAGTTCAAAACAGTATTTTTATGTGCTAATTACACAATAGCTTAGTATTTGAAAAAAATACTTCTTGTAATTCTATGCTGCTGATGACTCATATCCATATGATGATGGGGAAAAAGATCACCCAACCAAAAAGTAAGGTCACTGTGAACAAAGAAAACTTGGAAACCTTTGTCCTAGATGGAATCCACTAACCAAAATGTGTAACTGTTCACGCAATTTTTGGAAATATTTTTTAAATGTTTGAGTGCACACAATATATCTGAAACAATATAACTGAACCAGAGACTGATCAAAAATAGTTCCATATTTCACTTAGAAACTCAACAGCAATGAGCTGTCATATGTCATACCTGAGTGTGAGCTCTCAATGGTGGTGTCGGTTTTGGAATCCGTAGACGAAGGGATCTGTGTTAATTGTGGAACATAGTACATCTTCGTACTACCAGAAGGCTTATATGGCAATAGTAAAGGCTGGCCTAAGGAGATCAAGATCAGAATAATTATTAAGAAAACATTTATTGACTAACTGAATAAATATTAAGTATCCTTCAAGATTCTTGGGATATATTCATGAACTAGCATTCTAGAACAAGATAAACAGTAAACAGTTAGCACACTAGTAAACCATCTAGTATTTTAATAAATTATTAGTGATATAAAAAATTAGAAAAATGCTGAGGAAGATAGGAAGAAACTGCAGCAGCACGTGGTTTAAATAGAGTGGTTTTAGCATCTATTCCAATATACAGCAATCTATTCAAATATATTTCTCTAACTAAGAAACAGTTTACCTTATACAGAACCCAAACCTGGTCACTCTTAACTACTACAACTCAACTTTGGAGGTTCTGCCTCTAGAGTCATAGGAAATAAATCTATTATATGTGGCAGATTTTCAAACTAAAAGTTTTCTATTATAAAAGTATAAATTCTCATTATTTAAAAAATACACAAAAGTAAAAAAGACAAAGTTCTACTATCAAAGATAGCCATCATTAACATTTTAATGTATTTCCTACATGTCTTTCCTCTGTATTTGTTTACATAGTTGTGTACAGTATATATAACTTGGACTTCACCTTTTCCACTTTACATTAATACAATTTTCATTTTATTTCACAGCTTCACATTTTTAAAAAATCATTATACTAAAAATTAAGTATATTTAACCCTTAGATGTGTATAAGAGACAGGCTTTTAGCATCATTAGTTGTAGGAAAACCAAGTCATGAATAGAATGAAACCTCTTTAGTGTCTTATATTAAAGACAAAAAATACAATTGTTTATTCTTTTTGTGCCTTTCATTCCAAAATTAACTTCTGACATTTTCCCCTCACTCTGTAACTAAATTTTCTATTTAGATGAGTGTTGTGTTAAACTGACTTCAAAGTTCACCACCATTTTCAGCTTCATTTCTCTGTAATGAATTCTTCATTTTGATTCATCTCTTCAGCTGGATGAGTCTTCAAGTAAAATTTTCAAGAAGGTACAGAGGTTGAATATACTTTCTAGCTCTTGTATACATGTGAAAATGTCTTTTCACTGTTATACTGCTTAATCAATATGCACTGGGTTTATAAATCCNGTCATTTATAAAGTTGTTTTATTATAAACTTCTAAAATTCTTTCTAAAATATGTGACAGTATAATAATTTGATTATAGAGGATGAAGCCTTTTTCTGTATACTTTTATTTCATGATGTGGTAGAAACATTCATTCTATAACAGCATCTTTAAAAAAAATTAATCAGTTAATTAATGGCTGTGCCGGGTCTTTGTTGCTACTCGCAGGCTTTCTCTAGCTGCAGTAAGTGGTGGCTACGTTTTTGTTGCGGTGCATGGGTTCTAGGCACCTGGACTCCACAGTTGCAGCTCATGGGCTTAGATGCCCCAGAGACATGTGGGATCTTCCCAGACTGGGGATCAGACCCATGTCCCTGTTCAGTTCAGTCACTCAGTCATGCCAGACTCTTTGCAACACCATAAACCGCAGCACACCAGGCCTCCCTGTCCTTCACCAACTCCTGGAGTTCACCCGAACCCATATCCATCAAGTCAGTGATGCCATCCAACCATCTCATCCCCTGTCGTCCCCTTCTCCTCCTGCCCCTAATCCCTTCCAGCATCAAGGTCTTTTCAAATGAGTCAACTCTTTCCATGAGGTGGCCAAAGTATTGGAGTTTCAGCTTCAACATCAGTCCTTCCAATGAACACCCAGGACTGATCTCCTTTAGGATGGACTGGTTGGATTTCCTTGTAGTCCAAGGGACTCTCAAGAGTCTTCTCCAACACCACAGTTCAAAAGCATCAATTCTTTGGTGCTCAGCTTTCTTTATAATCCAACTCTCACATCCATACATGACCACTGGAAAAACCGTAGCCTTGACTAGACGAACCTTTGTTGACAAAGAAATGTCTCTGCTT
This sequence comes from Neotragus pygmaeus, assembly GCA_006410875.1. Classification (NCBI taxonomy): domain Eukaryota; kingdom Metazoa; phylum Chordata; class Mammalia; order Artiodactyla; family Bovidae; genus Neotragus; species Neotragus pygmaeus. The sequence continues at coordinate 531,518 of SJYV01018322.1, forward strand.
TTTAATATGCTGTCTAGGTTGGCTATAACTTTCCTTCCAAGGAGTGTCTTTTAATTTCATGGCTGCAATCACCATCTGCTGTGATTTTGGAGCCTGGAAAAATAAAGTCAGCCATTGTCTATTTGCCATGAAGTGATGGGATGGGATGCCATGATCTTAGTTTTCTGAATGTTGAGCTTTAAGCCAACTTTTTCACTCTCCTCGTCACTTTCATCAAGAGGCTCATGTCCCCTGTATTAGCAGGTACACTCTCAACCACTGGACCACCATGGAAGTCCTCTGTAACAGCATGCATGTGTGTCAGTCACATCCAATTCTTTGTAGCCCATCAAGCTCCTATGTCCATGGGATTGTCCAGGCAAGCATACTGGAGTGGGTTGCCACTTCCTTCCCCCAGTATATTCCTGATCCAGGGACTGAACCCACGTCCTCCACTCCCCCCACCATCGCCTGCATTGTAGGCAGATTCTTTGCCACTGCAATACCTGGGAAGTCCCCTCTGTAACAGGATCTTAATATTAGGCTGGGTACATACTGTCCATCTGTACACTGTATTTCCCAATCTTCCCTAGAGCCATGTATGGACATATGACTCAGTCTGGGCCCATAAGTCAAGTGTGAGAATAATGTGTGCAACTTCTAGGCATCCCATTAAAACACTCCATCAGCTACTGCTAAAATTTATCCTCTTCATTACTCTTCCTTTTCAGAATTTTCCTTGTTATTCTCCATGATAAAATTTACGATCAGTTAAACAAGTACAAAACAACAATTTTGCTAGAATTTGAGTAGAAGGCAACCCACTTCAGTATTCTTGCCTGGAGAATCCCAGGGACGGCGGAGCCTGGTGGGCTGCCATCTATGGGGTCGCACAGAGTCGGACACGACTGAAGCGACTTAGCATCAGCATCAGCATCAGCATCAGCAGCATGTTAAGAGTCTAAATTCATTTGGGAATAAATGACACCTTTACAATATTCAGTTTTACTATTCAGAAGTATTTCATCCCTTCTTTTAGTCTACTGGTCCTTTCTTTTCTATCCCTACACAGTGAAAGTGAACGTGAAAGTGAAAGTAGCTCAGTCGTGTCCAACTCTTTGCAACTCCATACAGAATAGTCCATGAAACAGAATCCATGGAATTCCCCAGGCCAGAATCCTAGAGTGGGTAGCCTTCCCCTTCTCCAGGGGATCTTCCCAACCCAGGGATCAAACCCAGGTCCCCAGCATTGCAGGCAGATTCTTTACCAACTGACCCACAAGGGAAGCCCAAGAATACTGGAGTGGGTAGCCTATACCTTCTCCAGCAAATATTCCTGACCCAGGAATCAACCTGGGGTCTCCTGCATTGCAGGTGGATTGTTTACCACTTGAACTATCAGGGAAGCCCCATCCCTACACAAAGGTTGTATAAAATTCTTGTTCAGGTTACTTCTGAATATATTATGGAGTTGTATGACATTTCTGAACAGAATTTTGTAGACAGCTATCACCTCTGATCAAACAGACCAGCTTCTTCAGTTTATCCTTACAGACCATGATTTTCCCTTGCATCCTGTCATCACCTCTAGATGGACTCCTAGTTACACATGTCTAGTTTATAAAAATTACTTGATCTTAGCCAAAAGGCCAAGAAGTGATACTCGAGACAGAATCTGATAGCCCCAGGAATGAGAACTCCCACACTCTGGACTCAATAACTTTTATATTACTTGGAACTACCACTCCATTATTCTGATGATTTGATATGAAATCTGTATTACTAGTACCCTGCTTCCAACCAAGGAACTGACTTCAGAGTGAAGGAATGAGATAAGAGACTGAGGCCTAAAGGAATTCACTGTTCTCATCACAAATCTGATCACCCACAACTATGGTAAACTCAAAAAAAAAGAAAAAAAAAGTGAGTGAACAATTCACTGAAAACCACTGTGGCACACGCTGGTGGGTATCACTTTCTGAGGCTGGAATGCTAGCTTACAGAATATGGCACATGCTCAGAACCATCCTACAGACAGCATGCATGTATTCAGCAAAAAAGGTAGAAGCCTTTAAAATTTTTCCTTTCCATCTCTGTGACTGTGCTTTGTTAGATGGAAGATATCAGAAATAAGGGAGGAGCAATTCTATCAAAAGACAGGAGCCATCTAGTCATTTTACATTCTTTATGTCACTGAAATAGTGACATAAGCAGGCAATAGGGGGTCACAATGTTGACTAAACTATGACTGACCTTAACTATCAAGGAGAAATAAGGTTACCTTAGAAAAAAGACAGTCAATAGAAGTCTGGCTAATAACAAGGGGACCACTTTACCAAGCTTGATCATAGAAATTAACAAAAAATTATTTTAAACTTATATGTGCAGGGCTAGTAAAGTTTTAGCCTTGTTAAGAATACTTGTACCACTGCAACAAGCAAAAACCCAGCTAATGAGAACCTGGCTGAATTCAAAGGGGAAAAAAAAAGAGATGTATAAACGATGGAAGAATTTAAATAATAGAAAAAATGGGCTATAGCCTTTACTTCTATTTGGACACGCTGTAGTCCTCATTGTTAGAATATTGATTTATTAATTTTCTTCTNCCAGCTAATGAGAACCTGGCTGAATTCAAAGGGGAAAAAAAAAGAGATGTATAAACGATGGAAGAATTTAAATAATAGAAAAAATGGGCTATAGCCTTTACTTCTATTTGGACACGCTGTAGTCCTCATTGTTAGAATATTGATTTATTAATTTTCTTCTTCTGTCAGTGTATGTAAATTTAGTTCAAAGTTTGCAGAAAATGGACAATAACATTTGGGCAGAATTACAGTGGACCTAGAGCAAGAATGGCTATCATGTGAAGATGGAGAATTCTGAGAGAGACAGGTGAGTTTTTGAATTGTCAGCAAGTTTGTATGTACGGATGTAGAAGTCTTAAAGTATGAACTGCCTTTCTATGGGGGAAGAAGCCACTGTACAGCAAATAATAATTGTTTCTGGAAGAGAAAAAAGGACTGGAGAATGGTAAAGAAGAAAGTTCAAATGTAAAATTTACTTCTTCAAAAAACTTGAAAATGGAATTAAATGCAGACATACAGCATATTACCCTTAATTTAATTCAGAGCAGTGAACACCCAATCATAAATTTAACTTATTATTCTGTATATTTTAAAATATTTTTGAAAATTTTACTTTTAAATTCACAGAGTTAATCTTTTATTGGTAAACCAAACAATATTTAACTTTTAAAGTAGTTTTTTCTCCCAAGTACCTGTATGTAAATGTAAAACTATATAAACTATGGCCTCTATATAGACTGATCCATTTGATGTCAGAAGAGGTATAAAATACACTTTCATAGTTGGATATCCTTGCTTGTGCTTCTGCCACCAACATGAGAACACAGCCAAGAGCAGCCTGGCTTTCAGAACAAGGCAAGTAGAACAGACCCAAAGCATTTTTGTATCCTGATGCCAAACTTCAACTGATTAGTAAGCCCATGAGTGAGAAAAGCAAATCTTTGCTATAAACTTCTGAGATTTTTGAGGTTCTTATGTGGTATAACAGTGGCAATAGGTAACTGACACGTTAAAGATTTATTAGACTATACATTTTGGGGGTATATTTTTATATTACAGTAAAAATATATCTATCTCAACATATAAACGTATTTATTCAAATTAAATTCAGTGCAATTTAAATTCAGAACAAAGCAATTTTCTTTATACATTTAAAGCATATCCCATCTTTATCTACAGACCCATAAACTTTTTGCACAAGTAGGAAAACTTAAAATTTATTTTGAATAGATTTGTACAAGTTACTGGATAGTTTAAAATTAGTAATTTAAAGCTTCCACTTTTATTTAGAAGAAGAATAGGAAGTTAATTTTCCAGTTACTGGTCTGAAAAAGAAAATAGCCTGCTATAATTTTGAATGTTACATAGTATAAGCACTGTCAAAATATCACTGTCAAGATAGCATACAAACACCCTAAATGTAGACCCTATGGTAGAGATTGCTAGCTGTTCACCAAATCTTATTTCTTCTTCACCCTGGAAAGCACACTTAAACTGACCCTGGTCAGTGGAAGGTGATCTGGGCCACCTCGAGGCCCAGCCCATAAGAGCCTCCCACACGTGCACCTCCATGTCTTCCTTCCCTTGCAACTGACTATGATGGTGAATCCACCGTTCCATGTTTTAAAGACAGCAGGGTCATAGCCAACCTGGGTCCCTGGTCAATGTTTCACGAGCAAGAAATAGACTGGTATTGTGTTTGCAAAATCTGTTTAACATATTATACAAAATGATAGTTTAGGGAAAAAAAAAAAAAGCCAAATCATTCACCTGCCTCTCTTAAACTGAACCTCTACAATTATTTCAGCTTTCATGAACTACTTGCACTCTTATGACAAGTATTATGAGATGAAAATATGTCAACCACAAGTAGCATGCATTTCACATAGGTTGTTAAGTCCAATGGAATAGAAATAAAAACATAATAAACTATATTCTCCTTATAGCTATGAAAAACAAACGATATAACCATGTACAGCCTAATGATTAAAATTAAAATCAGGTTTTTTTAACTAAAAGGACTCGATCAAGAAATTTCTTAATTACACATGAAAGTTGGTAATATGACCTAAAATGCAATCATATTCTCTTACCATCTGTACCATGAGGAACAGCAATCTGTTGAACTGAAGATGATGAAGCAAACTTGACAGGAACATTGCCCAACTTCTGTGTATTGAGCTGTGGAATTTCACGTCCATGATCTTCAGCATTAACAAAAATTTCAGATGAAAATGTGGCTTTACCTGGACTTTCTGTTGTTATCTGAGTGATTGCATCAGATGATACTTTTCCAGAGAAGGGAGAAAACAGGGTCTTAATCTCCTCTGGTGATCTGAAGAAAAAAGAGAAAGGGCACAGCAGGTCATATTCTTGGCTTATCACAAATTGTTATTTCTTTCCAAACACCTCTTCAGTATTTTGTGGAGACATATCAGACTCCAATGGTAAAGTTATTTCTGCAGTACACTTTGCTTTTTTAGATACTTATTACAATGTGATCACATTTTTTTTCTTTTTTCACATTTATTTTAAAATCGACTTTTATTTTCAATTCACAATGCTATTTAATAAGGACAAGGTCCTTTTCAGTTGAAGTGAAAATATAGCCATTCAAAAATAAAATTACTGGAAGTACACTATAAATTAGGGGAGTATGCTAAACACATAGAGTGTACAAAAACAAACAAGAAATAAAACCTTTCCTCAAAAAATTTATATGTCAGTGGGGGAACTAGAGGTTTTTAAGGTTGCAATTATGTATAAATATTATAAAGAACACACATTACGACATAATGGAGTAAATAAATGACTGTATAAACAACTAAATAATAGGAGGGAGAAGACAAACCATGCTAATAGAAAAACCCCATATGTATGTAAGCCCCTCTTGCCATTAAGCTTCTCCGCAAGGAGGTGAAGCTTAATCTTCTCCTTAAGTCCAGTCCTGAGGTCACTGAGTTCCAAAGAAGAAAGCAAAAACAGGAGAAAAAGTAACTTCACAGTGGAGAAACCTGGCAAACACCACGTTATCCAAGTGACGATGGTTCACATCACCAGTGATACCATATGGACATCACATATTCTCTGTTATGAGGTGGTGAGCATTCACCTATGGTATTCTTTGCCAAATCCCAGAACTCCAGTCTAATCATGGGAAAAACAACAGCCAAATTCAGATTGAGAAAAACTCCACAAAAGGTCAGACCAATATTCCTCAAGACTGTCAAAATCATGAAAAACATGGAAGGAATGAGGAACTGTCATAGACCAGAGAGGACCAACGATACCTGACAACTAACTAAATACAGTGAGATTCACTAGATTGGGTCCAGTATATCGGGAATAGGAAAAGGTCGCCAATGGGAACACTAGTGAGATCTAAATAGTCTGAAGTTTAGTTAATAGTAAGATATAAATGTTGGCTTTTTAATTTTTTTAAAATATACTATGGTAAACAGGTTAACTAACAGTAGGAAAAACTGGGAGAGGAGTTAACTGTGTTATGTTTGTATCGTTTCTACAGATTTTAAATTATTTGAAAATAAAAAGTATTTTTTTTTTTTTAATGTAGTAATATTGGATTTCCCTGGTGAGCCAGTGGTTAAGAATCCTCCTGCCACTTCAGGGGACATGGGTTCAATCCTTGAAGTGGGAGGATTCCGCAGAGTGGGGTGACTGGGCCCATGCCACAGCTATTGAGCCTGTACTCCAGAGCCCACAAAAGAAGCCACAACAATGACAAGCCAAGCACCAAATGAGAGAAAGGCCCCACACAGAAGCAAAGACCCAACACAGCCAAAAAAAGGAAAAAGGAGTAATACTGTATTGTACCATATTGATGTAACAGCTATATCACAAAACCAGAGGAGCTTTTAAATCCCTATCGTTTGTCTACTAGTCACTAATTAAAAGGACAATTATGAGAAAAGAAAGTAGGCCCATCTCCCTTATGGATACAGAAACAAAAATCCTAAAATGTTAGACAACCAAAGGTACAGTGAGTGAGTGAATGTCTGTGTGCGTCTGAATGAATTCCTACCAAGCTGGTTACTCCAGAAGTGCAAGGTAAGTTAACACTCAAACATCAACCAACATGATTCACCACATCAGAAGAAGAAAATCTGCATGATCACATCAATATAGTCAGAGAAAACATTTGGTTAAATTAATAATTATGTATGAATAAAAACTTGTAGCAAACGGAAACTACAAAAAACTTTAGAGCCACGATCCTATTTATAGTGAAATGTGAAGAATGTCCACTGTAGGAACAAAATAAGGATGCCAACTCTTAGCTTCTCTATTCAGTATGTTAGTAAAAGTCTTAAATGGCATTAGCAGTAAGGCAGGAAAAAGAAATCAGACATATAAGGATAAGAAAGGAAGAAATAATGCTGCCACTTTTCATATTTGATATAATTAGGGATACAGAAAATCTAAAACAATCGATAGATAACTTATAAAATATGTTAACTTTCCAGAAGAGTTACCAGATAAGAGAACAAACTTTTAAGAATTCCCCTATATTCTTTGGTATCTGAAAAGTTATACAATTAAAAACCAAAAGAAATGCAATATACATTATCATCAAAACATCATATACCAAAGTATAAAAAAGAGATAAGAACACTAAACAGAAAACTATTGATACATCACAGAGAGAAATTAAAGGTGGTCTGAAAAGGATTTCCACTTCCAGTTATGACATACAGGTACACCTCATTCTATTGCACTTAACTTTATTGTACCTTGCAGATATTGCATTTTTTAAAACAAATTGAATTTTAGTTAGTAGTAATAGTAATATATAGTAAATAGTAATATAAAAATGTTGGCTTTTTAGTTTTTAAAAATATACTATGGTAAAGAGGTTAACAATAGGAGAAACTGTGGTAACCTTGTGTCAAGTAAGTCTACTGGTGCCATTTCCCCAACAACATTTGCTTACTTTCTGGCTCTATGTCACAATTTGGTAATTCTCACAATATTTCAGACATTTTCATTATTATACTTGCTACATGATCCATGATCAGTGATCTTTGATGTTACTACTGCAAAAAGATTATGCCTTTCTGAAGGTTCAGATGATGGTTAGCATTTTTAAGGTCTACTTGTAATTAACAATGTACATTATTTATACATAATGCTATTGTACACTTAGCAGACTACAGTATAAACAAAACTTTTACATGCCCTGGGAAACGAAAAAAATTCACGTGACTTGATTTACTAACATATTCTCTTTATTGCAATGGTCTGCGACCAAACCCATATCTCTATAATATGTCTGCACTAGGTGGCCACAGAAAATCACTCCTATTGCAACAAGTAAACAAAATTGAATAAATTATATAAACATTATAGTTTAAAAATATCACAGAGCTACAGAAGCAATCAAGAAACAATATCAACTAATATGCTAAAAGGGACATTTAGAGATTTAAGACAGGAGGATTTGGTGTAGGAACGCATACTCTTCTGGAAAGAGAAATTACCAGAGCTTTTGCTGAACTCATTTGCTGGCACAATGGAGTGAACTCTAGCAGAAAACAAAGTCAAGCTGATGGGGGACTGAGTCAAGAAAGCTGAGTGAAATTTCCTGCACAGTCATAGAACTAATGAAACAGAAATCCCACTAGATAAAGGGCTTGTGACAGACATTAGCCCTCTTCCACAAGACATTTGCCAGTTTTTGAACCTACATAAGACAGGAAGCTAAATAACTAATGCTTGAGAGAAAGAAATTTCAAGTGACAAATCCAAGACCAGGAGATGACTGTGGCTCAGATCATGAGCTCCTTTTGCAAAATTCAGACTTAAACAGAAGTAGGGAAAACCATCAGGCCATTCATGTATAATCTAAATCAAATCCCTTATGTACAGGGATCCCTTCCGTTTCCTTCCCACAGTGGAAGTGACAAACAGATTCAGGGATTAGATCTGATAGAATGCCTGAAGAACTATAATGGAGGTTCGTAACATTGCATGTAGGTGGCGACCAAAACCATCCCCAAGAAAAGAAACGCAGTAAGGCAAAATGGCTGTCTGAGGAGGCCTTAAAAATAGCTGAGAAAAGAAGAGGAGCAAAGGAGAAAGGGAAAAATATACCCATCTGAACGTAGAGTTTCAAAGAATAGCAAGGAGAGATACGAAATTCTTCTTCAGTGAACAATGCAAAGAAATAGAGGGCAAAAACAGAATAGGAAAGACTAGAGACCTCCTTCAAAAAAATTAGAGATACCAAAAGAACATTTTATGCAAAGATGGGCACAATAAAGGACAGAAACAGTATGGACCTAACAGAAGTGAAAGATATTAAGAGGTGGTAAGAATGCACAGAACTGTAAAAAAAAAAAAAGGTCTTAATGACCTGGATAACCACGATGGTGTGGTCATTCACCTACAGCCAGACATCCTGCATTTTGAAGTCAACTGGGCCTTAGGAAGTATTACTATGAACAAAGTTAGTGGAGGTGATGGAATTCCAGGTAAGCTATTTCAAATCTGGAAAGACAATATTGTTAAAGTACTGCACTCAATATGCTACCAAATTTTGAAAGCTCAGCCTAAACTATCCCTAAGTAAAGAGGCTTTGACCCAATTAGTAAGAAATTAAAATTAATTGGTTGGCACTGACAAATTGGATTAACAGCATTTGTATATACAAGCATCAAATAACCAGAAAATACAAAATCTAAAATGCCATATACAAAATTATCATAAAACATAAAATGCTGAGGAATAAATTTAATGAAAAATATGAAAGCCTACGCAATGAAAATTACATCTTACTGAGATATCAAGCCAGTGGCGAGGAGGGAGGAAGGGGAGAACATGTTCATGCTTGGGAGGGACTCCAGTATTACCAAGATGTCAATCATTCTCAAAATGACTATAGATTCAATGCAATATTGAACAAAATCCCAGGAGGATTTTTGAAGAAACTGAGAAGACTATTATAAAATTTATATGGAACTGCACAGAACCTAAAATAGAAAAAAATAATGTTGAAAATAAAATAGAGGACACAATCTGATTTCAAGAATATAAAGCTACAATAAAAAAAAACATCATGATACAGCTGCAAAGATAGATAAATAGTTCAAAGGAACAGGGTAGAAACTTAAAAATAAACCCCCATATAAAAGGTCAATTGATTTTTGACAGAGGTGCCAACTACTTCAATAAGGAAATAAATAATTATTTCAATGATGGTGCTGGAATATCCAGTAAAAGAAAATGGTCCTGAATTATGTAAACTACAGTATGTACAGAAATTAATTTGATACAGATGAAAAATATAAAAAAATAAAGCTAGAACTATTTTCTAGAAGAAAATGTAGGAGAAAATTTCATAACACTGGCTTAGGCATCATTCTTAGACAAGACACAAAAGAGTACCAACCATAAAAGAGAAAATGGGTGTCCATCAACAGATGAATGGATAAAGAGGATATTGTATATACATTTATATATACAATAAAATACTCAGCCATAAAAAAAGAAAGAAATTTTGTCACTTTCAACAACTTGGATGGACTAGAGGCTATGATATTAAGTGAAATAAGAGACTGAGAGAAAAAATGTCATATGACATCAATTATATGTGGAATCTAAAAAATACAACAAACTAGTGATTATAACAAAAAAGAAACAGACTAACAGATACAGAAAACAGTCTAGTAGTTACCAGTGGGGAGGGGAAGGGCAATATAGGAGTAGAGGATAAAGTGGTACAAACTATTATGCATAAAATAAGCTACAAGGATATAATGTACAACACAAGGAATATGGTTAATATTTTATAATAACTATAATAAATGAAGTATAACCTTTAAAATGGTGAATCACTATATTGTACACTTGTAACTTATACAGTATAGAAAAAAAATTAACAAACTTGATTTCATAAAACTTAAAACTTTTTCTTCATGAAGCCACCAGGAAGAAAATGAAAATCAAATCTTATTCTGTGAGAAAATATTTGCAATACACAGAGGATCTGTTATCCTGAATATATTAAAAATTCTTAAAAAATCATGACACAATCCAATGGATAATAGTGAACAGATACTTCATAAAGATATAAAAATGGCCAAGAAGCACAGAAACAATACTCAACATCATGTGTCATCACGGAAAAACAAATTAAAACCACAATAACATATCATTTCACATCCACATTTAGAATGGCCAAAACTAAAAATAACTGGAAATACCAAGTGTCAGCAATGGAATTTGCATATGCTGTTACTGAGAACAAAAAATGCTAGTCAGTTCCAGTTTTAGATAATCAATCATAACCCATTCTGTCTCTTCTACTAAGTGAAGCTATAAAACTGAGACAGACTACATGGAGCAGTTATTAGAAAACTTTTGAGAAATGATAGGAGCTGGCAATTTGACTTACTGGTACATCTGAGGTACCAGTAAAACAGAGAAGAGTTTATCACTGTTCCCTCTGGTATCCAGTGACCTGAACTCAATAGAGTCTGACACAAGTAGACATTAGTACAGACAGAAAGACCTCCAGAAGAAGCCTTCTATTCAGGCATGAGAAGTGGAACTGAAAATAGTGTGAAAATCCCCTTTTCTTTTCTCTCCTTCTAGTAATCCCAAGCACTCAAGCGATTACATGGTGGCAGCAACACCAGCAGTAACAAGGAGTTTAAAATTCTGACAGAGGGAAACCCTCCTCTTGTGCTAGAGGAGGTGTGGTCTCAAGAGGGTAAGGCAAATCTGTGATTTTTTTTCTCTGTACTAAACCACTTGGCACTGACACAGTCACAGGAAGCACACAAAAAACACACAAAAGAAAGGGCTAAGTTAAGCCCTGCTCTCTGTTCTGAGGACCTGAAAAGGGGAGCTCAGGGTGAAACACATAAAGGAAAGCGTCTATTATAATGGCTAACAAACACGGACAGTACCACAAGTTGGTGAGGATGGAGAGTAACTGAAACATCTGTACATTGCTAGTGGGAATACAAAGGTACAGCCACTCTGGAAATCAGCTTAGCATAGTTTAGTTCTAAACAGTTCTTGTGAAGTTAAAAACACACACATACCACATGACTCAGCAGCTCTAACTATATATACATATATATATATATAAATATATTCTTATTTTTTTAGCTCTAACTATAATCAGCTAAAACTGGAAACAACCCAAATATCCTTTAAGGAGTCAATGTACATAGATAAACTGTGGGCTTTTTTATAACTTTTTACTGCTTTATGCTTGTAAAAAGTAAAAAGGTAATTAAAAAGTAAAAAAGTATTGATTCACAAAACAAGATGGACAAATCTTAAATACAGTTTGTAGAAGATGCCAAACCTAAATGGCTATTCTATATGTTATAATTTCATTTACGTGACACTCTGGAAAGGCAAAACTTGGACTGAGAGAAATGCTTCATATGGAACTGTGATGTGGATTAATCAAAACTGACAGAACTAACTTTTTAACCACAAAAAGTGGATTTGATAGTATGTGAATTTTTAAAAAATTAACCAAGTTATTGGGGCAAGATGGAATATAGGATGTAAGAAATGAATCTAATAGTAGTATAAGTGAATCATATCATCATGCTAAAGTGTATAGGGAAGAAAATAACTAACCTGGGAAACAGCAACAATGTCTGGACTGAATACTACACATAAAAACCTGTACATAGTTGGAGAATTTGTTTCTCACCTGGATATGGGATAAGAATTCTGAAACTATATATACTGGGGTAAATATACTGTAGATAATGAGAGCCATGTTTATCACCATTGGAGAAAGAAGTTTACAAATAAAATAAAAAAGCTAGAATCAACACCATGGTTCTGGACTGTTAGAGGTATCAACACTGACCTGTGATTTTTGAAAAAATTCACACACATAAATACACACACATATTACAATCAAGATATAATGACTATGGATGTAGACACGCGTGTGAGTTGATGCCTACAACCCTTAGCTTTATTCATTCAGCAGGGAAAGAAGCAGTGTCATCCTGTATGTCTTTAAAAAATCAAAACAGAAAGCAAAAATATCTTGAAACAAATGAAACTGGGAACAAAACATATCAAAACCTATGAGACAAAAGCAGTTCTAAGGACATTTATAATGATAAATGCCTTAAGAAAAAAGAAAGGCCTCAAATAATCTCATACCTCAAGGAATTAGAAAAATAATGGACCAGCCCAAAGCACACAAAGAAAGGAAATAAGAATAAGAAAGATCAAAGTAGAAGTAAGAAAAATCAAAGGGGGAAAAAAAAAGGATCAGAGACTAGAAAAACAGAAAAGATCAAGATTAAGAACCTAATTTTTGATGATAGACAAAAATGACAAACCTTTAGCTAGAATAAGGAAGGACTCAATCAGAAATGAAAGAGAAGACATGACAATTGATACCCAGGATCATAAGAGATTATTATGAACAGTATATGCCAACAAATTGGATAACCTAGCAGAAGTGGATAATTTCCACTATCCACAAGATACATACAATTTACCAAGACTGATTCATGGGGAAATAGAAAATATAAACAGACCAATGGAGTAAGGAAAAAAAATCAGTAATCAAATCTTCCCAATAGATGGTTTAAGGGGTGAATTCTACCAAATGTTTCAGAAAGAAATAATACCAATCCTTCTCAAACTTGTCCAAAAATTGAAGAGCGAGGACCATTTGCAAACTCATTTTACAAGGCCAGCATTACCCTGATGACCCAAAGCTAGGTGAAGATATAGAAAACTACAAACCAATTATCTGATGAATACAGACATAAAACTTTTCAACAAAATATTAGCAAATTGAATTAAACAGCACATTAGAATTTACACCAAGATCAACTGGGATTTATTCCTGAGGCATAAGGATAGTTCAACATATAAAAAATCAATAAACATGCCACTTTAATAGAATAAAAGATTAAAATAATATGATTATTTCAGTAGATGCAGAAAGAGCATCTGACAATACGTCTTTCTTGATAAAACTCTCAACAAATTGGGTATAGAAGAAACATCCCTCAACATAATGAAGGTGATGTATGACAAACTCTCAGCTAACATCAAACTCAATGGTGAAAAGATGAAGCTTTCCCTCTAGAATCAGGAACAAGATAAGAGTGCCCACTGCTAGCACTTTTACTCAACACCACACTGAAAGTCCTAACCAAAACGATTAGGCAAGAAAAGGAAATAAAAGGCATCCAATCACTAAGAAGTAAGCTGTCTTTCTTTGCACATGATATGATCTAACATCTAACAGAAAATCCTAGAGACTTCATTAAAAAAAAAAGTTAGAAATAATCAATGAATTCAGTAAAGTCTCAGGATGCAAAATCAACATTGAAAAATCAGTTGTACACTAACAACAAAATATCTGAAAAGAACTGAAGAGAATCCCATTCACAATAGTAACAAATCAATACCTAGAAATAAATGTAACCAAGGAGGTAAAAGATCTGTTCACTGAAAACTAAGACTTTGATGAAGGAAATTGAGGAAGACACAAACAAATGTGAAGACACATGAAATGTGTTCATGAACCAGAAAAATATTGTTTAAACATCTATCTTCCTCAAAGCCATCAATATACATTCAATGCAATCTCTACCAAAATTCCAATGCCATTTTTCATAGAAAGAGGAAAAACAATTCTAAAATCTGTATGGAGTCACAAAACACCATGAACTGCCTAAGCAATTTTGAGAAAGAACAAAACTGGAGGTATCACACTTCTTGATCCCAATCTATAACACAAAGCTACAATAATCAAAACAGTATGGTACTGGCACAGAAACAGCCACATAGATCAGTGGAACAGAACAGAGAACCCGTAAATAAACCCGTACATATCCATTCAACTAGTATTTTATAAGGGAGCCAAGAATACTCAGTAGAGGAAAAACAGTCTCTTCAATAGAAGGTGCTGGAAAAACTAGATAATCACATGCCCAAAAAATGACATTGGACTCCTATTTTAATACTAACAAATTAACTTGAAATGGGTTAAAGATTTAAACATAAGAGCTGAAAACATAAGCTCCTAGTAAAAACATAGGGAAAAACTCCTTGACATAGGTCTTGCCAGTGGTTTTTTGGATGTAACACCAACAGCACAAGCTATAAAAGCAGAAGTCAGTATGCAGTACTACATCAAACCCCAAATTTCTGTACAGCAAAACAGTCAACAAAATGAAAAGGCAACCTACATCGATGGACTTTTGCAGCAATTTGCAAAGCGAAATAAACCAGACAGGGAAAGAGAAATACCATGGATCACTTACACGTGGAACCTAAATAAGAGAACACAGAGAAGAATGCTGTCTACCAGAAGCTGGAGGGCAGGAGAACTGGGGAGATACTGGTCCAAGGGTACAAACTTCCAGTTAAAACATGAGTAAGTTTTGGGGATCTATGCACAGTACTGTGATGATAGTTAAAAATAATATATTAATATAGTTGAAAGTTATTTTAGAGTATATCTTAAATTTTCTCACCACAAAAAAAGTAATGATAATTATGTGATGTGATGCAAGTGTTAGCTAACACTATCACGGTAATTATTTTGCAATATAAGTGTATCAAATTAACACACTGTAAACTTTAAACAAGGTTGCATATCAATTTTATCTCAACAAAGCTAGGGGGAAAATCCTATACTCCAAAAAAGGAATAAGTATTCTTTGGGGAAATGATTGATTTCAGCGCTGTGACAGGGTACAGTAGCCAATCATGGTTTCAATTGCTAAACCTGAATCAATCTGAGTAGTACTGGATTACAATCCAAAGGATGAAATAAATGTCCCGGAGTCCATATCAATGTACATGGAAAACTAAAGGAAAAAATAAATGGGCAGAACAACAGCTCTTGCTTATAGAAGAATTCTGATTAATACACGTATTAGGAATGAAGGAAATGATTTACCTACCAAGATTCTCTCTTTACAGTGGAGAATCTTAGCATATACCATCTTTGTCAAGCAATCAAGGTTAACATCATCAGTAGTTGTGAATCAACTTAATGTGCTTCCTGATGAAATGCACTGAAAATGGATAACCTCATTTAATCTTGAGACAACATCAGACAAAACCAATCTGAAACCAAAATAACTAATTCTCTTCAAAGGTAGTAAAAAATAAGGCAGTCTGAGAAACTGCCTTGAGTTTCTCCCGGAGATTAAGGAGCCCAGGACAACTGGAGGAGGGTAACCAGAGAGAACAGCTAAATGCAAGGTGAGATGGTGGGATGGATCTCAAACAGAAAAGGTTCATTTTTGGAAAAACCAGGAGAAATCCAAACTGGTCTACACATTTAATTATAATTTTGTATGATGGAGAATTTCTTAGTTTTGGTAAATGTTTTATGGTTATGATGTTAGGATAAGATGTTAACATAAGGGGAGGTTTAGCAAAGGGTATATTGGCAACCTCTAAAATATCCCCCCAATGGAACTCTCCTGGTGGTTCAGTGGTTAAGACTCCATGCCTCCAATGCAGGGGTAGTCGGGAAACTAAAATCCCCCATGTCACATGGCATGGCCAAAAACAAACAAACAAAAATCCCCCAGGTGATCTCTGCTTCCTGGTATTCATGCAATTGAGTAATCCCTAACCCATGAGGGTTGGCCAGAAATACTGATTCATTTCTTTCTAGTATTAGAATGTGGCAGAGGTGATGAGATTCACTTCCAAGGTTAGGTTACAAAGTAAAGACTGTGTTTTGTCTTGGGCACATCTGAACTCTCACTTGTTCACTTGAGAAAAGCTTAACTGTCGCAGCTGCCTTAAGGAAGGAAGAAGCCGTTTCTGGCCAATAACCATGTGAGTGAGCTTAAAAGGACACTGGTCTTAGTCATGTCTTGGGATGGGACCACAGCTGCAGCCAATACCTTGTTTGAACCCTATGAGAGACCTGAAGCCAGAAGCACCTAGCTAAGCCACGCCTGGATCTCTGACCCACAGAAACTTGGGGTAATATTTACTGTTTTAAGCTTCTACATTTCAGGGTAATAGGTTACACTGCAGTAGATAACATAGGAACTCTATTTTTGCAGCTCCTCTAAGTCTAAATTTAATCTCAAAATAAAGTTTAATATTCTTAAACATTTTATGTATATATACACACATATACAGATGAGTGTGTATATTATTTACAGATTCTGGAGTCAGACAGACTAGGTTCAAATGTTATTTTTAACAGTGAATGGTCACATGAGAGTGAAGTCGCTCAGTCTTGTCCAACTCTTTGTGACCCCATGGACTGTAGCCTACTAGGCTCCTCTGTCCATGGGATTTTCCAGGCAATAGTACTGGAGTGGATTGCCATTTCCTTCTCCAGGGGATCTTCCCAACCCAGGGATCGAACCTGGGTCTCCCGCATTGTAGACAGACGCTTTACTGTCTGAGCCACCAGGGTAATCTGGGGCAAATCATTTAATCTAAGGTTTGTAAAACCTATAAGTTGAGATAATAATACCTACCTATGATGATTATACTAAGTATAAAATGATATAAACATTGACTACAGTGCCTAGCATTTAGTACATTCTGGAACAAACAGCATTGTTATTAGTTCATATTTATAATAAGCTATAATTTTCTTTCTCATTCAAAGAATTCAGCTCCAATAACTTGACACTTTATCACCTAGAAGAGTTTAAGTATTATATGCAAACTTGCCAATCTTTTAACGTCTAAACAATTTTCACACCCAAAAAGGATCTATTTATAATAATATGGAAAGCAGAGATTGACCTTGTTTTTATCTGCCCCAATCCAACTCTCAGTCACTAACTTTCAGAGCTATAATGGACCTCCAAGCTTTCCAACTATTTCTTCCCAGCAATCATCCATATACGAGTGCCAAAGATATTAAATGACTTGTCCAAGAGCACAGCTGATAGGATAGTTTAAGTATGGCTCAGGATTTGGGAGACATGGTAATGTGGCAAAGAGGCGCTTGCTTCCATTGAACAGACTGCATTATTTGAAACAACTGCTGCTTGCTGAAAAAGCAGCAATGTCAGTGTCTCAGTTTTCCAGAGGGCAAATAAGGATACCATCACCTACCTTATCGGGTTAACAAGCACTAAATCCGGTAACATATGTTAAGTCCCTCACTGCCATGACTACCACATGTGGATGGTGATTAAACATTTTTTCCCTTCTTTTCAAGGCTCACCACAATGATCTACTACCTTCTCAACTATAACGTGGAAACGTTACACACAGAGGGTAAGTGTTCAGCCATATAGTAAAGGACTCATTAATGTAAAAGAGAATTAATGATAGTCTTAAAATCAGCCTGAATAGTATACATCTAATGCATTTATCCCTAAACTGGGTTTTCATTCCTACAATCATTGTGAAATGATATCACATTAGGGACCACATTATCTTGACATATACTACCTGTGATACTAACCTTGATAACTTGGTTAAAGTGATGTCTGCCAGGAATTTTCACAGAGAAATTACCGCTTTGATATTCATTTAGAGAGGAAACATGAAACAGAAACAGAGAGAGGAGGAGAGGGAGCACATACATCATGCATCCCTTTCCAAAGCCTGGTCTTCAGCATATTTCCAATGTAATAAGTAAGGAATCACTAAATTGTACCACTCGGTGATCAAAGATTCTTCTGAGTAATGTTTTAAAATACTTGATGTCAAGTTGTTTTCCAGAAGTCCTTTTGAGAGTATAAATACATTATATTACATTCAGATGTTTTCTCTTACTTAGGGGTTCATTCCTTGAAAGATTTCTAGATTAGGCAGGTAACAACCTCCCCTAAGAGAAATTATCTGCCTCTCCCCAAGAACTTACACTTGCTTAAGTATTTTAAACCCTTTATCATAAATTTCATCAGCTTGCTTGTCATCACAATGAGACTCACCGATCTGCAGATACCGGAGTCCCTTCTGGATTGGAATATTCTTCCAAATCTGAACTGTTCACTTGTGTTTGCCTTGATGTTACTATCTGGCTATTCTGATAAGGTATGGTTTTCAAGTCCTGAGTAATAACATTACTATCTGGAAGAGGAGATTGTACGACTTGAAAGTCCGATGAAGATTTAGGTCCTAGAAAACCTAAAGATTCTTGATTCTGTGCTACAGGTTTACTGATCAATAATTTGGAGGTTGGTTCCAATGATCTTGAAGATATAGTTTGTAGGTCAGAGTTAAACTCACTATTCATCCTTGTTTTAGTGGCAGGATCCAATGAATGCAATCTTTTATCTAAGTTTCCACTATCCAACTTGGAAGGAGTCTTGGGACAAAGAGTTATACGAATACAAGAAAGTGCTTTTCTATTTGAAGGTGGAGAAGATGCAGAGGTTACTACTGTACATTGATTTGGGACTGATGCGGAGACCACATCACTGAATTTGGCTTCAACATCTATCATATCAGAAATATGCAATTTAGGCTTATGTTCATTATTCTTTTCTACTACAGAATCCTGACTTTGAGGAAGGGCGGAATGGAGTTTTCTCAGGTGGTGATCTACATTTGGGGCTTTGCTTTGTTCAAAGAGTTGACGCTGCTCAAGAAAAATTGAAGAAGGAAGGTCTGAAGCTATATAATCCTGACTCTGAGGAAGGGGACAGTGGTTTTCTCTTAACTGATTTACATGTGGGGCCTTGCTCTGTTTAAAGAGTTCTCGCTTTTCAAGAAAAATACGACAAGGAAGATTTGGAGCTACATAATCCTGATGTTGAGGAGGGGGAGAATGGTGTTTTCTCACATGGTGATCTGCATGTGGGGCTTTGCTTTGTTCAAAGACCTCTTGTTCAAGAAAAATGTGTGAAGGAAGATCTGCAGTAATAGTTACATTCTTCTCTTTTACTTCTAGTGTGGAATTTGGTCTGCTCATGCTAATGAGAGTATGATTATCAGAAAAATGAACTTCTTTGAAATTGCTATCATTTGCACTGGCACTCGGCTTAGGATGACTGCTTTTAAAATCTGATTTTTCTAAGGGTTTTTCTTCTTGATAAGAATGTTCAACAGATAATTTTTGGCTTTGGCTACTATTTTCTGCTAAAACAGTCACAGCTTTATCTGGTGACTGACTAATGGTTTTAAGTGATGAAGGGGAAGAGGTTCTCTGTTTTAGATCTCTAGGAGGATTCTGCTCTTCAGTGAAATGAGAATTAACTACCCCCACAGATGCTCCAGAACACTGGCTACCTTCAGTAACACCAACCTTAAGAAAAGAGGAATCTGAAAAGCATTTAGAATGTCGGTGAGATGAGAAAGTGATGGAGGTAGTAAACTTTTTCATGGGTTCTGGGGGCAGCATTTGTGATGAAGAATGACAATCCATTTCTTCAGGTGGCATACAAGCAGGCTCTACTAATTCTGACAGCCAAGGGTCCAGCTTTTCATGAAATGGCATTCGAAGGCCCTTGCTAATTTCCAAGTCATCACTGATAAAGTTTTGAAATGGGGAATGACTTTGTAACTGAAAGGAATTCCAAACTTTGAACTGGGAGTTGTTCTGGTCCAGCGACTTGGAAAGGTTGATATGCCTAGTTCTCCATGATGATGGGCTCCGTTGTCCTCTGACTATTTCTGAGGGTTCAGCAGATCTAAAAACACAAGGGTGGCTGTCCATTCGGGGTCGTTCAGCTGTTAGAGTTCTGAAACATCCTTTTTCATGGCTCTCAATAATAATGTGACTACAAACAGCTTCTGGCTTGCATCCTATTCCCCGTGGACTCTGTAAATCCTAGAAGATATAAACAAGTTCTTACTTGAAGCAGTCCGAACAATTATAAAAACACAACAAGAAAAACATAGTTAACTACAGAATAAAATGGCTCATGATAACTAAAATCACACAGTTAATTTCTTCTAAAAGTTTTCACTTAAGTTACAAAAGCAAAGACTTTTGCTCACCTTTTTAGTTTTAGTAACAGGGATCCCTTACCCAAATTCTGCTGGTCACATGACTATCAAGCAGAGACTCTTCTTTGCAGGCAGATAGGATCATTTGACTAGGTACAAGCCAATGGGAGGTGAGCAAAAGCAGTAAGTACGACTTCTGGCTCTCGTCCTTAAAAAAATCAAGCTCCTGGCCTCCACTGTCTCCTACTGCCACCTGCGATCATTACCATCACTACTGCTCTTTCTTTTCTTAATTGGAGTGTGACTGCTTTACCATGTTGTTAGTTTCTGCTGTGCAACAACCCATTACCATTGCTCTTGCCAAATGAAAATGGTGATGTCTAGAACAGCCCTGGGAGGCCACATATAATGGTGGCTCAACTGCCCACCCAGCTTGGTTCCTCAGAAGATTTTAAGAAGCAAAATTACTTCCTTACCCTGGACCTGAAAGAGAAATACAATTCTACCTTATCTGAGCCATTGTATTTGGGTCTCTCTGCTACAGAAACATGGCCTACAGCCTAATATTTACCAATAAAAACAGGAAGAAAAAATTAGTACTTCTTACTAAAATACAGGATCAGTCCTAAAGATACCATAAATATTTAACACTTCTTTGAGATTTCTCTGTTTTACATCTAAAATGATAACCTGGCATTCTATTTAATTTTAGTGCCACATGTGATTTCATATAAAAATATTTTAAACTGCATTGCCATTTCTCACATAATGGAGATGTATTTTTCCCTATTCCTCCTGCGAAGTACAACTAAAAATCCTGGACATCATATACAGAACAAACTTAAGAAGAATCTGAAAGGTAAAGAGAAAAAAGCAGACTGGCTGGGGACTTTGGGATCCGAGAATAAAAAGGGAGTGATCCCTGGGTTTTCTTTTTACTTCAAATATCCCAGACTTCCAGTTAAAGACAGCAACCATGAACAAAGAGCACAGAAGAACACAAAGAGCCGCTCTCATTAGTTAAAAACAAAGAGCACAGAAGAACACAAAGAGCTGCTCTCATTAGTTAAAAATAAAGAGCACAGAAGAACACAAAGAGCTGTNCATATACAGAACAAACTTAAGAAGAATCTGAAAGGTAAAGAGAAAAAAGCAGACTGGCTGGGGACTTTGGGATCCGAGAATAAAAAGGGAGTGATCCCTGGGTTTTCTTTTTACTTCAAATATCCCAGACTTCCAGTTAAAGACAGCAACCATGAACAAAGAGCACAGAAGAACACAAAGAGCCGCTCTCATTAGTTAAAAACAAAGAGCACAGAAGAACACAAAGAGCTGCTCTCATTAGTTAAAAATAAAGAGCACAGAAGAACACAAAGAGCTGTTCTCATTAGTTAAAAAACAAGTAAAGGTGAAGTTCAGCAAGACAGAAAACTTTTAGACAATAACTACTCGCTTCCAGCCAAACATCACAGAAAAAAACTATGGCCTCACCCATACCCACACCAGCAAAGGCCAAGTGAGAAGCCTAAAGTTCCATCCCTGGCAAACTCTAATGCAGAATCCCAACATCTAGGCCAATGTGGTATTAGAGACAGTCAAAAAATTATACAACTACCATATGACCCAGCAAAAACCTACACAGGAATGTTTATAGCAGCTTTATTTGTAATAGCCAACAACTGGAAAACAACCAAGTTACCTCATTCAATCGGTATATATTTAAACATATTGTGGTACATTCATACCATGGAATACTACACACCAGTAAAAAAATGAACAGACTATTGACATTGAATATTGTTCAGAGAATTATGCTGAGTGAGAAAAAGCCAATACTAAAAGATTGCATACAATATGATTTCATTTATATGACATTCTTAAAAGGACAAAATTATGGAAATAGAAACTAGATTAATGGTTGCCAGGGGTTAAGAAAGGAGTGAGAATAAGACAGGAATGGATATAGTTATTACAGGGAAACAAGAGGGACCCTTGGGGTGGTGAGAACATTAAGTATCCTGACTGTATTAATGTCATTATCCTGGTTGTAATATATTATCCCATTTGCAAGACATCTTCATTTTTGGAAACTGGGTAAAAGGTAGAGGCAATTCTTCTGTATTATTTACTATTTTATGTGAATCTACGATTATTTCAAAATAAAATGTTTAAATTTTTAAAAAGTCAATAAACTAGATACCACTGGACAAAACATTTTAAAAACGTGATTTTAATTCAATGGCTTCTTACTATCCTGATACTGCCACACATATCACTGGGAAATAAATGCTCCAATTTGAGAAGCATAAACTTAGTCCAGCATCTTAAAACTAGGCATGATTAGATTTATATTCATCCCAAAAGACATTTCTTCTTTCTTCCTAACAATCCCTGTCTTATAATTTTTTAGAATACTCCAAACCCCACAACCATCCATCACCTCCTCCAAGCTTTATAATCATTATAAACAGCTTTTTATAATAACTTTCCATTTAAAATTTTGTTATAGCTTTGGTATTGGGCAAATTAATTTTGGTATTTTCATACAACCTTCTCCAGATATAGCCATAAGAACTTATATTACATCCCAACAATGTATCCCTTGATATGGGATAGGCTCTTAAATGTGGACTTCCCTGGTGATCCAGTGGCTAAGATATACCTAACCGAAAATGGCTAAAATAAATGCACTTCCAATGTGGGGGACCCAGATTCAATCCCTGGTCAGGGAACTGATCCCATGTGCTGCAACTAAATATCCTGCATGCCACAGCTAAGACCTGGCACAGCACACTAGCCCCTCAAAAGGTTACTGTTTCGATCACAACCCTCTTTAATGATAAAATTATTCAGCAAACAATAAATGAAAGGGACTTTCTCAACCAGATGAACAGCATTTACAAAAGATGCACAGCTAACATTATAGTAAATGGTAAAAGATCAGATGCTTTTCCCTTAGGATAAGAACAACATAGTATGTACATACTTCATCTTATCATACTGAAGGGTCTAGCCAGAGCAATCTGGAAACCAATTAAAAGAAATCAAGAATGGAGAAGAAGTAAAACCATCTCTGTTTGCAGATGACATGATCTTCTACACAGAAAATACCAAGGAAACCATGAGAAAACCAATTAGAACTAATAAACAAGTTCCTTAAAATTTAGGACATGAGTTTAACAGACAAGTCAACTGCATTTCAACACACAGTGAACAATCCAAAAATGAAACAAAACAACTCCATCTACAACAGCATAAAAAAAAATAGTTAAGAATATATTTTTCAAATAAATGAAGACTATACCACAGAACACTATTGAAAACAATTATAAAAGATCAACATAAATGGAAAACTGACCCAATGAATAGGAAGACTTTAATACTGTTAAGATGGCAATACTTCCCATACTGATCTATGGAGTCAAGAGAATTCCCAACAAAATGTCAGTTGGCTTTTTTTCTTTGTAAAAATTGATCCTAAAGTTCATTTAGAAATTCAAAGGAGACACTGTAGCCAAACCACTTGGAAAATGGTGAACAAAGTGGAGGACTCACATTCTGATTTCAAAACTTAACCACATAGCTACAGTAATCAAAACTGAGTGATACTGGCTAAGAGAACAGAACTGATACTTCAGAAATAAATACTAACATTTATGATGAATCGACAAGTAGGCTAGAAAATTCATGGGGAAAAAAGTCTTTTAAACAAACAGTGCTAGGACAACTAAACATCTATGTGTAAAACAATGAATATTGTGCTCAATATATAAATAAATGCCATTTCAGCTACTACATACATGGGTTATTTTTATATTTTAAAGTTTTGATACTTTGGTATATAAAATAGGAGATATTAGTATAACCTAACTTTTTTTTTTTAAGAAGTGGCAAGCAGCCTGATTCATGAGAAGTGAAATTTCTTGGCCGTGTACGACTCCTTGAGATCCCATGATCTGTATGTAGCCTACCAGATTGCTTCATCCATGGAATTTTCCAGGCAAGAGTGTTGGAGTGGGTTGCCAACAACCTAACTTTTCCTTAAGTGTTTTCTAGTTCTTTATAAATCCATTAATTTGCTAAAATAAATAAACAAATAATTCCTCTAAAGTGGACAGGCAACAAAAGTAAAAATACATGCGAGCAGTTGTCCAGTTTCCCCAGCACCACTTATTGAAGGCACTGTCTTTTCTCCATCATATATTCTTATCTCTTTTGTCACAGACTACAATAAATGGCCACAAGTACACGGGTTCGTTTCTAGGCTTTCTAACCTGTTCCATGAATCTATATTTCTGTTCTTGTGCCAGTACCTATAGCTTACTGTAGCTTTGTGGTATATTCTGAAGGGAACCTGATTTCTCCAGGTCCATTATTCTTTCTCAAGATTGCTTTCATTATTCAGGAATTTTTTGTGATTCCATATAAAGTGTAAAAAGTTTTGTTCTAAGTCTCTGAAAAATGCCCTTGATAATCTGACAGGTTTGGCACTGAATCAGAATACTCCCTAACACTATACACAAAAATAAACTCAAAAATGCTTATTCACACTCAGAAACAGTCATAGACATAGGGAACAAGTTATAGTTCAGTTCAGTTGCTCAGTTATGTCCGACTCTTTGAGAGCCTGTGGACTGCACCATGCCAGGCATCCCTGTCCATCACCAACTCCTGGGGTCTACTCANGTTGTCAGAAGAAAAAAGACTCCTCAATCAAAGACAAAATACTTTATTCCATGGGATAGTAAAGGAAAATCAACATTTTCAAAGATTCCCTTTCACCTAATTCATATGAGGGCAAAGCAATATAGCCCAGATGGAGGCTATACATGCAATGGATTTAAATGATTCTCCTAACAAACACACTGTAAATAAAATATGTATTTTTAACTACATGAAACTCTGAAGACTCTAAAAGTTACACTAAAAAGTTTGAAATTAATTCTATATGACATGAGGAGTTGTTGACTGATCTGATCAATACTGCAGAAACAGATTCAGGATGAGTGGAAGGAATAAAAGGGTAAGCAGTACTATCTAAAAGAACTTTCTGCAACAATGGAAACATGCTATATTTATATTATCTAATGTGCTGTGGTTAGTCATTTAGTCACATCTGACTCTCTGTGACCCCAGGGACTGTAGACCACCAGGCTCCTCTGTAAGAACAGAGGAGAACACTGGAGTGGGTTGCCATGCTCTCCTCCAGGAAATCTTCCCAACCCAGGGATCAAACCCAGGTCTTCGACATTGCAGGTGGATTCTTTCCCATCTAAGTCACCAGGGAAACCCAACATTGCTGGAGTGGGTAGCCTATCCCTTCTCCAGGGGATCTTCAGACCCAGGAATCAAACTGCATTGCAGGCAAATTCTGATACTGTATTATCTAACAGTAAATCTAAATGAAAGTAGTTCTGAAAGTAGCAATGAAAAATAAATAACTGCAATAAAAATAACCAGATTTGACATTCATTTGGTGATTCAAAAAAATGAATGTTTATTCTGTTCTAGCCACTGTTCTAGATATAGGAAATAGACCAGGAAACAAAGCTTGCATTCCAATTCTGCCTCAGAGTTTACATTCTGCTAGAAGAAAGCAGACAATAAATTATTAAAACTTGGTATGACAGATGGTGATAGATGATTAATATATACAGCAAACAGGATCTATATCTTACACAGAGGGAAAGTTAGTTTCAAAGATGATGAAGCAACAGTGCTTTTCATTGAGAAGATCTTGTTAACTTGCAGATTCTGACTAAGTGGGTCTGGGATGAAAGCTGAAATCCTGCATTTCTAACAAGCTCCCTGATAATGCACAATACTATTGACCCTCAGATTACATTTTGAATAGTTATAAATTAATTGACAAGGCCCGTTAACCCTTTAACCCTGCTTATTTAACTTATATGAAGAGTACATCATGAGAAACACTGGATTGGAAGAAACACAAGGTGGAATCAAGATTGCCGGGAGAAATATCAATAACCTCAGATATGCAGATGACACCACCCTTATGGCAGAAAGTGAAGAGGAACTCAAAAGCCTCTTGATGAAAGTGAAAGAGGAGAGCGAAAAAGTTGGCTTAAAGCTCAACAATCAGAAAACGAAGATCATGGCATCCGGTCCCATCACTTCATGGGAAATAGATGGGGAAACAGTGGAAACAGTGTCAGACTTTATTTTTTGAGCTCCAAAATCACTGCAGATGGTGACTGCAGCCGTGAAATTAAAAGACGCTTGCTCCTTGGAAGAAAAG